>CAUYUJ010016343.1:143910-183910 GCA_963575745.1 Prorocentrum cordatum
CGCGCGGGTCGCGCGCGAGAGGCGGCCTGGCAGGAGGGAGGGCCCAGACCTCCTCCTCGCGATGCGACCAAGCAAACATCACGACGGAGGGTTTCTCGCCAGTTTCGGCCTCCAGGGGCCCTCATTGCGTGGGCATCGGGTAGGGCAACGAAACATGACAGAAATATAAACCTCCGAGATCTGCGCGGATGTCGCGGATCGGCGCTGGACCCCCCCTCCCTCCCTGGCGCGCGCAGCGCGCCAGGGGCGGCGCCGGAGGCGCCGCTAAGGGGGGTCTGGCGCCGATGCGAGGCATCCGCGCGGACCTCTGAGTTTTCAGGCTTATGTCATTGTCAGTTCCCCTGTCGGGAGCGTCAACGAGCGACGCAGCATGCAAAACCCGTCCCCAGGGAAGGGGTCCAGACCTCTGGGGGCCCTGGGCGGAGCGCCTCGCCTCCGAGGACTTTGGCTCAGGAGCCGAGCCCGCTCCCCGGGCACGTCCTCCTACAATGCGCAGCAAGAAGCCTCAAGCCATGACCACAAACAGCCAGAAGCGCACGACACATCTTCCCCAGAGCACTTTTGGTCTATTCCTGATGAGTCCTCCTCTAGAGGGACATGCCAGACTCAACCCGCCCGACTGAACCCATGCCTGCTCAGAATCGAGGAACAAGCAGTGACGTAAACAGGAACTCTCGGAGGTCCGCGCGGATGCCTTGCATCGGCGCTGGAGCCCGCTGGCGGCGCCTCCGCAGAAGCCCTCCAGCTTTCTGAGAAGCCGTCTCTGCCTCCAGAGAACTCAGGCGGTCGGAGGCCTCCTGAGCCTTCTGACGTGGCCCGCCCCATGTGCCTTCCCCCCTGGGCGCGCCGCCGAGATGAGGAGGGGAAGTAGGAGGAGGAGGAGGGGATGGATCGGAGCGGGCCCGCTGAGATCTGGATTCGCACGGTTACCACCACAACTGCTGCCGCTGCCGAGCGGCAACTTCCGGGCACTCCGAGGGGCGAGACGCGGGTTGCCGACAGCCCTGCAGGGCAGCCTACGCATCCCTGAAGGAGACAGAGATGAGGAGGCGGAGGGGACTTAGGGTTCAGGACCCTCCTCCTCCTCCTCCTCCTTCACCTCCTCCTCCTCCTCCTCCTCCTCCTCCTCCTCCTCCTCATCTCTCCTTTGACCACGCCATCGTCGTCGTCGTCGTCGTCGTCGACGCCCTCTTCTTCATCCTCGCCCTCTCATCCTTCTCAGAACCGTCGCTCTGGGCCCGCGTCCACCCTCCCCTGCTGCTCGCCGCCTGCCCCGCCCCCATCCCCAGGCGACGCAGAGAGGCGAGGCAGCGAGGACGACGCCGCCGACGACGCGGCGCCGCTCCCGGGGCGCATTCTGGCCAGACTTTCTCGCAGCGGATCCCGCCGTGGGCGCGAGGGAGCCTGACGAGATCCTCCATCCTCGACGACGACGACGACGAAGGCAACGACGACGACGACGACGACGACGACGACGACGACGACGACGACGACGGTGTCGATCCAAACACACGATCCTGGACCTTCGACGACGGCGACGGCGCCTCGATGGCCTGCGCGGCCAGCGCCTGCGCGAGGTCCCGCATGTTGGGCAGCGGCGTCTGCTGCGGCAGCATGGCCTTCCCGCAGGCGGGGGGGGGCGCGGCGGAGGGGCGCGGCTGGCACAAGGGGGCCTGCTTGAATCAGCGTTGGGGGAGGGGCTTCGTCCAGCAGCGGGGTGGGGCACAGCGGAGGGGCGCGGCTGGCATCAAGTCGGACCTGTCACAGAATGGTCAAATAATACCCCCCAAGTGCCCAAAAATGGTCAAAAAATAGTCCCCAGACTATTTTTGGACTATGTTTGAATATCCCCCCTGTACAGGGGCAGGCCCGACTCAAGTCTAGCACCAAGGGGGCTTGCTTGAATCAGCGTTGGGAGAGGGGCCTCGCCCAGCAGCGGGAGGCGCGCGGCAGGAGGGGGGCAGGGCAGCGCGCCTGCTTCCAGCAGCGCAGGCGTGCAAAAAGAAAGCAGGCGCAGATGCGAAGAATCCGCGCCAGACTTCCAAAACCGTACACGCCGGTCGGAAGAAGTAGGTAGAAACATGAAGTCGGAAGACGGATAGAGTAGATTGGGTTCGGGCCAGCCCAAAGAAGAACAAACAACAGCAAAACCATGCCGATTATTGAAGCAGGAAGGCGCTTGAAGTAGATTGGGTTTGGGGGATCCAACAATACCTACTTTCAGCGACCGGCGCGTGTGTGTATGTTGGTTTCTTCTTCGATTTCTCGGGGGCGCGCACGTCGGAAAACCCAGCAGCGCGGGCAAACGACTGGGCCTGGCTCCAGGGAAACGACGAGCAACTACATAAACAACAGAAGCTCGGAGGTCCGCGCGGACCTCCGAGTTTTTGGGTTTATGTCATCGTTCGTTCCCCTGTAGCTCAGCCCACGTCAGCAGTCCGTGGCCAGTGAATTCCCATACTGCCGTGCTGGGGGAAGGCCAACGGCAAGTTGCGCCGCTGGCGGCGAGCGCGAGGGGGGCGGCATCTCCGTGTGCGCGCCGCCAGCATGAGGACCCTGCGATGCGATGCGACCACCGTGGCGGACAGCGTCGGGGCCCAGCTCAGACCAGGTGGTGAGCGATTCTTTTTTTTTTATTCGGCGTTTCGACAGTGGGCGGCAAGGGGGGGAGGGGGGGGGCTGGCTCCGGACCTCTGCGTAGTGCAACTGTTTGCAACAGCGCGTCCTACGAGGGGAGACTCAACCTGCTCGAAACGGGCGCCAAAAGCAGCCGAGATCTACTCCAAGGGGGGGGGGGGGCGAGGGCCCGCGCCGATCGGCAAAACAATGAATACGAAAACGCTCACGTGGGTGAGGCCGTCGCCTCGAGAACCTGGCTTGATTGGGTACAAGGCAATGCGAGGCACCTGAAAACCGTGAGGAGGAGATGAGGATGCTGGGGGGCTGCAGAGGCCTCCTAAATTTAAGTCGGGCCTGTCCCCCTCCAGGTGGATTTTGGACGAACCATTAAAGATACACCAACAAATTTTCAAACATATTCTGGACATGGTCAAACAATCGTCCCCAGACTATTGTTTTACTATTTCTGAATATTCCTCCTGTAAAAGGACACGCCCGACTTCATCCTAAATGGGGTCCGAGTTGAGGGGGTCGGAAGATTGCACCACATCGCCGTTGCATTGCCGATGCATCGGCGATGCTTGGGCGACATCGTCGGTGCATCGGCGACGCCAGCGCGGAGCAAATCGGGCTCCACATCGAGCCGCATCGCCGATGCATCGGCGATGCGGCGCGATCCTCCGACCCCATTTGCTCCGACCCCATCTGGGAGGCCTGCAGGGAGGCTAGAAAAAGTGGAAGTTGGGACTTCTGTCAACGTGCAAGTGGCCAGGGTCGGAAAAAAGCAGCAGGGGCTGCGACGAGCACGAAGAGGTTGGGAATGCGGTCGCCAGGGCTGGAAGAATTAAAGAGCACTGGCCAGGGGTGGAAAGAGTGGAAGGGCTGGCCCCAGTCACTTTATCCAGCCTCCCTGTAGGATCTAAGGCCTCTCCCTCCTCCTCCTCCGCGGGGCGGAGGAGGGGGAGAAGGAGGAAGAGGAAGAGGAGGGGGAGGCGGAGGGGAAGGAGGAGGAGGAGGAGGAGAAGGAGGAGGAGGAGGAGGAGAAGGGGGAGGAGGAGGAGGAGACGCGCGTTCGGGTGGAAGGATTTTGACATGGTAGTGAAATGTTCGCTTCGTGAAATTCTGGAATTTTCGAGGCTCTTGTTCAATGCGCATTTGCGGTGTTTCAGCGCGCATGAACTGAAGGTCATAAATGCTACGTACATGCGTGTTCACAGACGGATCGTCGATGCTGTCCGGTTCGACGCAAACGAGAGGTCCGATTTACAAGTGCGCATTGAGTTCAGCATTCCTTCGATCGATTGCGAACTTGTAAAACGCAGACTCAAGTACTTGGGCAGATTGGAAAGGTCGTCCTCGCTTCCGTTGAAGGCCATGCTGTAGCTTCGGGACAAAGATGGACGGCCGGTGCTCCCGTGGGCACAGCAGGCCGGCAAGGACCTCAGACTGTTCTATGAGAGGGTTGCCCGTGTCAGGGAAGTCTTACCTCACCCGGATGCGTGCCCTGAGGCGTGGCAGGCTGAAAAGACAGGCCAACCAGTGCGGTGAATGGGTGTTGACCAATTGTGCACCTTTGCATGGAGAGGAAGTCGCTGCGTTAGATGAAATTGACGCGCTGGCGCGCCACTCTGCGCACAAACCCGGCTAAAACACCCTAAAAGCGGGGGGGCCGCTGTAAAGGCTGACGGAAGACTTGTCGGCCGAGTGTTCCTGTAAAGCGGGGGCCGAGTACTGTTTTATCATCTCACTGCGTCGCATCGAGCATAGCGCATGCAAAAAAAGAGGAGGAGGAAAAGGAGGAGGAGGAGGAGGAGGAGGGGGAGGAGGAGGGGGAGGAGGAGGACCGACCGACACCTCTGGGGGCATGGGCTATATCCGAACACCTCAACAGCGCCCTAGGAACGACATATATGCCGCGAATTTCGGACCTCCAGCCCGCTCACAACTCACAGAGCCTTTAAGTCCCCCGGTTTCCACACGAAAAAACCGAAGTTTTAAACCCCAGGAGACGGGCCGCGGACCCCGCAAGGCTATCACAGAAACCAAAACTCCGAACAACACGGACCGTTTCAGCCTGAGTGCGGGCACGTTTCAACGGCCCCGAGGCGGAGGGGAGGATCGGAGGAGGGGGCGGAGGGACAGCAGCCTCGGCGGCAGCCAACGGAGCCTCAGAAGAAGTAGGAGAAGTAGCACATCGCATAGCAGTGGTCGCAATACGATCACCCACAGGCATCGGACGTCGCACCACCTGCATTGAATGGTAAACTGGAACCACCAGCAATCTGCAGATCATCCCGTGAATCGAATTGCTCAGCACAGCCAATCACCAATAGAGGAGTAGACGTACAGGCTCCCGTCGAAGCAGCGCACGCAGGATGAGGAGAACATCGAATCCTAGTCGAACGAGCACTGTCCCAAGACTTCGGTAGACCAGATTGGTGCACCCCTTTGCCACTGGACGTCGCACCACGCGACCCACCTATAGCCATCCGATCTTCAGGAATATCCTACTGCTCATCCCAACCCTTCACCAAAGGAGTAGACGTACTTCTTGCTCCCGTCGAAGCAGCACCAATAGGAGAAGGAGGAGAACATCGCATAGATGTGTCGCAATACTGATCATCCCCAGACAGATTCGGTAAAGCAGACTGGTGCATCCCATCGTCACAAGACGTCACACCATTGAAAGGCAAAGAGGCTGAACCACCATCTCTGAAGTGACCATCGCGTGAATCGAATCGCCCACCATGAACATTTAAAACTCGTCCGAAAGGAATGTCTGGAGGATACGCTCGAGATTGTTCATCGGCGCGGCCCCGACCTTCTTGGTGGCCCCCAGCTGCTCTAAGCAACATATCAACACGATGAGAGAAGGTTCGTTCGTGAGCAAGACTTTGACCTGGCCCTCCTTGTGCGCCTCTGGATCTTGATGAAGGGAAACTTCTCCATGACAGCGTCCAAGGGGAGCTCCTTGATCTCGGTGTGCCACTCCGTGAAGCGCTGCTTGTTCCTGGCGCCGACGCTTGCCCCTGCCTCGTGACCTCCTTCCGCGAGGCCTACCAGCGCTGCCAAGGAAAGCCTTCCTGTCTTCTCGACCTCCGACTCCCTGCCGCGCGCGCGAAGCTCTTGGGCGTTCTCCGCCCGCGCGCGAACTCTGGCCTTCCACTTCTGCACGGGCGCGGCGCTTTCGTCCATCAGCAGCGTGGCGAGGGTGATGGCTTCTTGCCGGCGGGTTCTCATGGTAACGTTGAGAGGCACTTTCATGGGGATCGGCACAGCCTTCTGGATAGTTGCCATGTCCGTTGACTCCAGTGACTCCATCTCTTCCTTCTCGACCAACTTGTTGGACGGCTTCTTGGCGAGGGCGCGCTTGGGCAGGCTTCCGGCGCCGGCGGCCTGGCGCCCCCGGCCTTGCTCGGGGGCGCTCGGCGCGGGCGAAGTCGCTGCAGGCGCCGCCGTGTGCATGCCAAACAAATTCAGGAAGACGTAGGGGGAGATGGGTAACAATATGCCGCTGTAGGAGCTCGAGAGATGAAAATGGCTCAAGACACATGGGGCACACTCTGACTTCAGGGCCATGTATCGGTGGATCCTACTGCGACGCATCAACTCTGCAACGACCATATCTGCACGCGTTCGCAAGGCGCCGCACTGCTGCACCCCTAGACCGAAACGTAGACGAACAAGCCACACACTGATTAGCAACCGCCACCTTAGATATCAACGACTGCAATCCATGTTAGCCTCCAGAGGCCTGCCCCTGACGCACTAATAAAGCCCGCCGAGAAACAAACCGACGTTCACACACGAGCCCATCAGCGGCAAGAAGTTCACGCGCGTGGTCCCCGGTCGCAAGCTCCCCAGGGTCATCGGGCCCCAAGCTGTCGGGGCCCTTGCGCAGAAGCCACTCAGCCCGAAATTGTTGGACATCAAGTCTCTGCAAGGCCTCAAAAGCAGGAGTATTCCCATGGAAGATGTTGAGATAATCCCCGCCCGTATCATCCACCGCGGTCGCCCCCTCCTCCGTGCATCTCGCACATTCAACATCCAGGAAAACTGCCGGGCCCAGGGATTGGAACGCGATGTGTCCAGCGACCTCGGGGCAACATTAGGGCGCCATGGACAGGGCGACACAAGGGGCTTCTCGAGGTCCAGGGAGCCGAACACAACGGTCAGCTGCTGCATATTCTACTCGGGTGAACGCGCCACTTTCTGCCACTCTCTGAGCCTCTGGAGACGAACTTCTAAGCCTATAGGGACAAGACCAGCGCGCCGCCAAATTACGCGTGCAGGAGGTGTACGCATGACAGTAGACTCCTCCCCAGCCTCATCAGTCACAGTATGAGACACAGCATCACCACCCAGGGGCACGCGAAAATACCGAAGACTTATAGAATCTAGCTTGGCTTCTTGAGATTCAGAAAGAACAAGCGCAGCAAGCCCTGAAACAGCAGCACCAATAACATTGCTGCGAAAAGCCATTGTATGGCCCGCCAGGAAGTGCTTTGGAACCAGAAACGACGCATGCAAGCCCAACCTCGAGACACTGCAGAACATCTGGGAGCAACTTCAGGAGCCCAGGACCCAGTAGGGGTGAACAACGCCCCCAAGAAAAAGAATATTCGGAAGAACGACCCCAGAAAGAGCATCCGTACCGTGGCCCTGAAATACAGCTCTGGAACACCGATGAGCACCATGTCCCACGAAGTGGTGGAGCACTTGTTTTTTTTTGCCATCAGACTGGCGAATGCCATGAGCAATGATCTGCTGGTTCAGCGCTCTGTCAGAGCATGCGATAATCTCCTGCGCAGCGGCCGCATCTGCAACGACGTGTGTCTTGTTGACGTCGTCCGCAAAAACGCGTAAAGAGAGATCGCGCCGTTCTCCCGTCATGGCACACGCAACTTCAAGCAAGGACGGATGCGCAGCATGATGAGAAACTTGCCAGGCACGAATCGGTGGTACGAAGGCTTTCTGAACAAAAACTGTAGCCGCATTCGAGTCCCCCATGTAGTTCCCGTCGCAAGTTTGAAAAACCTCGTATCCCCCATCAGCACAAACACAAAAGCAATCATTACGATGCCTTTGTCGCAAGCTCCCCGCACCCCCTGGTTGATATAGGCGATCGGCGGCCGAGCCGAGGGACGAGTGCAGCACCGAAGCAAAAGCGTTTCGCATATCGTGTTTGGTATCTATTGTGGAAGTTCTGCTGGTTTGAGCCCTCCACGTTAAGGCAGCAGTAGTGCGCACAGCACCCGTTCGCGAACGCCTAGGAAGGCAGCCATAATCATGACACGGTGCCATCCTCTCTCGTCTCTCCGCAGTTTTTACCCGCATATTCCCGAATGAGCATAAATCATGTAACAGCCTAGTCCCCAGTGTACGTAGCTTACCATTTTCTTTAGATAGTTGATACGTGAACGACATATTCCACTGCGCAACTAGTCGGTCATGTTGGCGTACGTTGCTCAGAATACCAGCAACCCACCCACCCATTAAGCCGCCTCGGCCCGACTGGGCCTCAGCCCCAAGACCAGCAACACGATCACGAACTTCAGGATGTTGGCTCAAACGTAAGGTCCAAACTTCACCAGGAATACTCCAAGGGACCGAAGCTCGACGTCTGGCAGCCGTACGAAACCCCTTGGAGATCCTCTGGAGGTCCTCAAGAGCCTGCGCAATGTCATCGTCGTTCGGGGGGTCCCTGGAGTCGAACTGAGACGCGCCATCCACGAAGGCCGTTTCGTCGATCACCTCAGCGGACATGCCACCTAAACGTGACGGAAGAGCAAGGTCCTCCTCCAACTCCTGCATACTAGGTGTATACGCAGCGATCTGGCCGAAACGACGACGCCTCGGGCCCACCCCCGCACAAGCCATAAGACTACATATCCTCCACTCCTCACTCGCAAGTCCACGCGCTTGTGCATCGGCAAGTTCTTCAGCAAGTTGAGACTCACGCGGCTCACGCAGCTCACGCCGCATAGCCTTACACTTGCGAGTAATCCGCGAGAGCTTCATCACTGCATCAAGACCGTCAGTCATCTCAGCTCGTGCCCGTCCGCGTTCAATAAGAGCAGCTTTTCTTTCCCGGACCATCTTCTGATACGCTACACGTCTTTCGGCGTAACTTCGAGCGGCTCAAAGCCAGCGTCCTGCAGTAAAGTAATCAATTTACTCCAAGCAGCTTCAAGAGTATCTGCATTCTGAACCAGTTGCTCAACGTGCTCCACAAGGAGGAGGAGGAGGAGGAGGAGGAGGAGGAGGAGGGTCCTCGGGGATCCTGGGGGATTGGGAGGTTCCTCTGCCTGCGGCACCTTCACAAATAGATACACCACAACTGCGGGTCGCCTACAGAAGAGGCATGCCTCGCGCGCCCTGGGCTCGTCAAAGAGCGCGGCTCGGGACAGAATAAAGGCCAGCCCCGGAGGTTTGGGGCCGGGCACGAACTTTAGAGCATTCTCGACGACACGAAGGGCTCGAGCCAGGCAGTGCTTTTCGGTTTTGTATTGTTTCCGTTTCCCTGCGTTTTGTATTCCATCTGTCTCTGCTGGGACACGGGAATCAACACGAAACCCGTCCACGACATCGCAAAAACACCGTTCATAGCTCGAGCCCTAACGACACGTTCACAGAAAGCCTCGCAAGAAACCCAGCCTGAAAATCTGCAAGGTGTCTTGCCCACAGCATGGGCCTGGGATCCAAAGGGCCGCAGCCAACCGCACTCCGACCAGAGAAGATTCTTCCCAGGTCGCGCTGGGAAAATTCGCAGGTAACCACAGGTGCGGTGCAATCCATGCGATGCGCCGGGTGCGACTCAATACATCGAGGCTTCAAGAAACACAGGGTGCCCTGGCGAGATGAAGTTATTGCGCGCCCCTTGGGACATCTGCGACCGTAAGCCGCACGGATGCACGAAACCCGACTTACCTTTTCAACACAGGTTCCTTTGGTGGCGGGCCACTGCAAGCGCAAGGTTCGATTGGAGAGAAACCTGGGGCACCCTGGGCGCAACAATTTCTTAACGATCTGGGGCAATCACAACGCATCGCTGGAAACAAAGAAACCCTGATAATCCTGACGAGCAGCGTCCGGTTTCTTGGTGCGCGTCCCCACTGCACGGCTCTTATGGGATGAAGAAAGAATGAATGGATGGATGAATGAATGAATGAATGCGAATGAGATCACGGAGTCCCCTGACGTTCGGCCAGGCAAGCAGTGCTTGCCTCGTGACGATATCACGACTCTGAGGAGGTTCCCTCGGAAACCCACCGACCAAAGCGAGCGCGCGGCCCTCCACCGCGCTCTGCACCAGGCAGCACAGGCCAGGCCCGCACTCGAGGCCCGCTCGCAGCGAGCTCTGAGAGGTGAGCTTGGAGGCATGCGGTGCCTCAAGTGCTCCTCCTCTGCCCCCGCCCGCTCACTCCCCCGCCTGCTGCCAACCTCCCTCCTCCTTAGCGTCCCGCTTCCGCCGCCGCCCTGCTCCCCAGGCGGCGGCGTCGGCGGCCGCGACGCGGACGGCGACGTCGACGACAACAACGGCGGCGGCGAAGACAACGACGCCGGGTGAACCGAGGGGGGCACCCACGCGAGCGGAAAACCGACTCGGGCGAGCTGGCCCGAAGACGCTTCACGGTGCATCCACGGCTGAATTCCGAAGCCAAAGCTGACGTGCACAGACAAATAGAAACTATGGGTTTCTTAATAAGCGTGGGGGGGGAACCCTCCCGACGGGGGGGAACCTCGCCTCGTCGTCGCGCCGCGACGGGGGTCGGAGCGCCTTCGGCGCGCGGTGGCTGCCCGCGACGGGGGTCGATGTGGGGCTGTCGGCGGGGGTGACGCCCCCCAGACGCTTATTCCCCAATCAGTGCTTGCACTGAAGGGGTCTCAGCGAAAATTGAAAAATTTGGCGAAAGTGTCCCGCCGATGTTGGTGGCCGGCTGGGTTCCCGGCTTCCTTGTTCTGGGTTCCTGGTTAATTATTGGTTCCGGGCCGATTTCAGTGGATTCCGGGTTCCCGGGTTCCCGGTCGATCTCCTTATCGATCAAACCTGGTGCAATTCTGAGAAACTCGGAGAAGGTTCCTCCCTGCAGGTTTCTTGACAACACTCGGTTGCGCCGTGCTGCAGCCTCCCCTGAGCGCAGGCCGCCACCCCCCACAGCATCCTCCAGACAAGGGTCGGATTGTTGCACTCTCACTCGTGCCTTGCTGGGGCTCTGGGCGAACTTTGGCACTGCCACTGGCATCAGGTCGGGCATGTCCACCTACCGGGGATTTTGGGCGAAAAATCGAAAATACTCAAGCACATGAAAAAATAAACATCCCAAAATGGTCTAAACAAATAAATCACCCCCAGACCAATTTTTGACTATTTTGGCATGTCTCCTGTAGAGGGACAGGCCCGACTTCACACTGGCGCCGCCGCTCCCCTCTCGATGAGGATGCCATGCGTTGCACATGATCCGGAAGAGAGCAGCCTCAAAATGCAGGACGGGTCACCGACACTGAGCGCCAGTGCACTTTCTTGTCCGCCCGAGGCCCACCATCGCACACAAGCGCCTCCCCGCCTGGCCGGACTCGAGCGGTGCTGCGGGGGAAGAAGGACGAGGGAGAGGCAAGGGGGGTCAGGGCAGGGGCAGGTAGAGGCTGTCTGCAGCTGGCACTTCTGCCCAACAACCGCTACCATGCAAGCTGCTCTCGTCTAGACGGAGACACAAGAACGTTGGAAGGTGCGCGCGGATGTCTTGGCTCTGCGCTGGGCCCCCTCCCTGGCGCGGAATCCACGCCAGGGGCGGCGCCGGATATGCGCCGCTCCTGGGGGGGCGGCACGGAGCCCCTCCGAGAAAGAACCGCGCGGGTCTCCGAAAGCCCACGCTTGCGCAAGTGTGCCTCCTTCGAACTCCCTCGGCAGGGCCACAGACTCGGGTGACGCTGGGCTTCGGGCCATGATTCGGCTTCTCCTCCCTCTTCCTCGTCCCTGCTCCCTCCTCCCTCTTCCCTGCTCCTCCTCCTCCTCCTCCTCCTCCTCCCTCCTCCCTCCTCCCTCCTCCCCCCTCCCTCCTCCCTCCTCCCTCCTCCCTCCTCCCTCCTCCCTCCTCCCCTCCCTCCTCCCTCCTCCCTCCTCCTCCTCCTTCCTCCTCCTCCTCCTCCTCCTCCTCCTCCTCCTCGCTCTCCCTCCTCCTCCTTCCTCCCTCCTCCCTCCTCCCTCCTCCTCCTCCCTCCTCCCTCCTCCCTCCTCCCTCCTCCCTCCTCCCTCCTCCCTCCCTCCCTCCTCCTCTCCTTCCCTCCTCCCTCCTCCCTCCTCCTCCTCCTCTCCCTCCTCCTCCTCCTCCTCCTCCTCCTCCTCCTCCTCTCCTCCTCCTCCTCCTCACCTCCTCGTCTTCCTCCTCCTCGGTCCTCCCCTCCTCCTCCTCCTCCTCCGCCTCCTCCTCCTCATCCCTCCTCCTCCTCCTGCCTCTCCTCCTCCTCCTCCTCCCTCCCTCCTCCTCCTCCTCCTCCTCCTCCTCCTCTCCTCCTCCTCCGCCTCCTCCTCCTCCTCCTCCCTCCTCCTCCTCCTCTCCTTCCTCCCTCCTCCTCCTCCTCCTCCTCGTCCTCGTCCTCGTCCCCCTCCTCCTCCTCCTCCTCCTCCTCCTCCTCCTCCTCGTGGCGGGGCGGCGTCAGCGTCGTCGTGGCGGTCGAGCGCGAGGCGATCCCGAGCGTCGTCGTGGCGGTCGAGCGCGAGGCGATCCCGACGGCGCCAAGCCGTCGACCGCTGGCGGCGCAGCTCGGCCCCGAGCGGTGCGCCTCCTCCCTCCTCCTCCTCCTCGTCCCTCGTCCCTCGTCCCTCCTCCTCCTCCTCCTCCTCCTCCTCCTCCTCCTCCTCCTCGTGGCGGGGCGGCGTCAGCGTCGTCGTGGCGGTCGAGCGCGAGGCGATCCCGACGGCGCCAAGCCGTCGACCGCTGGCGGCGCAGCTCGGCCCCGAGCGGTGCGCCTGCTTCAGGACGCCTGCCCCAGCTCTCCATCAGCCGCTCGGGACGAGCAGGGCGCTCCTGGAATGCCCTGGGCAAGGCGCAGCCGCTGGAAGTGCCCAGCGAGGCTGGAAACCCGTCGAGGCCCGACGAAAACTTCCAAAAACCTCGAACGCCCACCCGAAGACGTCGGCAGCGGCAGTGGCGGCCAAGAGTGAGACAACGTCGTCTACTGACGTCGTCGTCGTCGTCGTCGTTCGTCGACGTCTTCTGACGTCGTCGTTCGTCGTCGAGGTCGTCGTCCGTCGTCGTCGTCGTCGTCGTGGTCGTGGTAGTCGCCGTCGCCTTCGCCGTCGCCGTCGCCGTCGTCGTCGTCGTCGTCGTCGTCTTCGTCGTCATCCGTCGTCGTCGTCGTCGTCGTCGCCGCCGTCGTCGTCGTCGTCGTCGTCGCCGCCACGGCCGCCGCAACCGCCGTCGTCGTCGTCGTCGTCGTCGTCGTCGTCGTCGTCGTCGTCGTCCGTCGTCGTCGTGGTCGTCGTCGTCACCGTCGTCGTCGGCGTCGTCTTCCGTCGTCGTCCTCCGCCGCCACCGCCACCGCCGCCGTCGACGTCGCAGTCTTCGTCGTCGTCCGTCGTCGTCGTCGTCGTCGCCCGTCGTGCCGTCGCAGTCCCGTCGCCGTCGCCGTCGCTATCGTCTTCGTCGTCGTCGTCGTCCGCCTGCGTCGTCTGTGGTCGTCGTCATCCATCGTTGTCGTGTTCGTCGTCTTCGTCGTCATCGTCTTCCGACGTCGTCGTCGCCGCTGCCACCGCCGTCTTCGACGTCGTTGTCCGTCGTCGCCGTCGCCGTCGCCGTTGTCGTCGTCGTCGTCGTCGTCGTCATCGCCATCTTGTGTCGCCGTCGTTCCTGGTCCGTCGTGGTCGTCGTCGTCGTCGTCGTCGTCGTCGTCCGTCATCGCGCGTCGTCGTCGTCGCCGTGGTCGTCGTCGTTCGTCGTCGCCGTCCCCGTCCTTCGTCGTCGTCGTCGTCGTCGTCGTCCCCCGTCGTCGTCGTTGACGTCCGTCGTCGTCGTCGTCGCCGTCGTCGTCGTCGTCGTCGTCGTCGTCGCTGTCCTTTCCGTCGTCGCGGCGGTCGAGGGCGAGACGACCCCGACGGCGCCGAGCGGCGCGCCTGCTTCAGGGCACTGAACGGGTTTTCGGTGGTGGGCAGGGGCGTGGGCCTCGGGGAGACGCAGGCCGCGGGGGACGGCGACGACGACGACGGCGACGACCACGACGGCGACGACGACGACGACGACGACGACGGCGGACGACGACGACGACCACGACGACGACGACGACCACGACGACGACGACGGACGACGGACGACGACGATGGACGACGACGACGGACGACGACGACGACGACGACGACGACGACGACGACGACGACGACGACGACAGCGTCCTCTCGTTGCTGGCCGCGGTGATTTACTGACCCAGGCCACTGCAAGCCCGGGCCAGTCGGGCTTCGCAGGACCCTGTGGGATCCTGCGCGCTAGCCCGGGTCGAGGCGCCCCTGGCCCCAAAAAATCCTGCAAGATCCAGCGGGGAGCGGCGCGCCGGAAGCGGAGGCCACGAGCGCCAGCAGACTGGCACTGCAGCAGGGGCTCGACCACAAGAGACCTTCCACGAGGAACCCGACCCTGAGGCCTTTGGTGTGGGAGCGCCACGCGTTCCATTGCAGGAAGATCGGCACCCGCGAAGCCCAGGGCACCCCGGAGGCGAGCAGGGCGTTTCTTGGCATGGGAATCCACTGTAGTCCTGTCGCGTGCTGCCGCGGTGCCTCCACCCCGCCCTTCTCCGCCTCCGCCTCCTCCTCCTCCTCCTCCCTCCTCCTCCTCCTGCACCTCCTCCTCCTCCTCCTCCTCCTCCTCCTGCGCCTCCGTCTCCTCCTCCTCCTCCCCCTCCTCCTCCTCCTCCTCCTCTTCCTCGTCCAGCTCCTTCTGCGCCTCCTCCTGCGCCTCCTCCTCCCTCCCTCCTCCTCTCCTCCTCCTCCTCCTCCTCCTCCTCCTCCTCCTCCCCTCTCCTCCGCCCTCCTCCTACTCCTCCTATTCCTCCTCCTCCTCCTCCTCTCCTCCTCCTCCTCCTCCTCCTCCTCCTTCTCCTCCTCCTCCTCCTCATTTTCCTTCCCCTCGAAGCCCAGGCCATACGAAGGCACACACACATGCACACTGACTGTACGGCATGCCAACAAGCGGGACGGGGCGCCCGGGTGCGCGAGTCTCGGTGGGACGCCAGATACAGCGCGGGGGCTGGGGGGTATGGAGACCGAGGCGATCGAGGTCCCTCTCCTCCTCGTCCTTCTCCTCCTCCTCCTCCTCCTTCTCCTCCGTCTCCTCCTCCTCCTCCTCCTCCTCCTCCTCCTCCTCCTCCTCCTCCTCCTCCTCTCATCATCATCATCATCATCATCATCATCATCAATCATCATCATCATCATCATCATCATCATCATCATCATCATCATCATCATCAGCATCAGCATCAGCATCAGCATCAGCATCAGCATCAGCATCAGCATCATCATCATCATCATCATCATCATCATCATCATCATCATCATCATCATCATCATCATCATCATCATCATCATCATCCTTCTCCTCCACCGCCCTCTTCCTCCTCCTCCTCCTCCTCCTCGAGGCTGTAGGGGATGGGCGTCGAGGGACGAGGGGCACAAGCGTGGCCATCAACAGCCGCGGATCCGCGCACGGATGGCGTCTTCTTGTTTCGGAGGATTTGTCGTATTTGCCAATTGCGACGCACGGCTCTTCTCATGCTCTCTCGCTCTCTCTCTGTCCGAGGCGCAGATTTCTCGGATCGGCGCTGGAACCTCCGCGCCGCCGTCCCAGGCAGGGGGGGTCCAGCGCGGATCGCGCAGGCTCGAGGATGGGTGGGGTCGGTAGGTGGGTTCAGCATCGCCGATGCATCGCCAATACATCGGCGATGTATCGGCGGTGCATCGTCGATGCACCCACCGGCGCCGTCGGCATGGAGAACATCGGGTTCCACATCGAGCCACATCGCCGATGCATCAGCGACGCGGTACGACCCTCCGACCCAGTCTACTCGGATCACATTTGGAAGGCCAAGGTAGATTGAGATTAAGGACCGAGGATCTAGCACGGCTAGAGGACGACGGATGAAGATCGAGAGGCCGCAGGGCATGCCAAGGCTCTGGGCTGCGCACAGACAGCCCCCCCAGGTAAACAGTAGTCCCGGCTGGCCTCAACAGGCCCCCCGAGCAGTCCAAGCTGGCCTCAACAGGCCCCCCGCGGGTAATCCAGGGCGGTCTCAACACCCTGGCGCCGCCTCCGGCGGCGCCCCCTTGGGCGCCCCGCGCCCTAGGGTCGAGGTGCTGAGACCTCCCTGGACTACTCGGGGGGCCAGTTGAGACTGGCTGGGATGCGCGCAGCCCGAAGCCTTACCAGAGGATGGAGATCGAGGATCGAGTGCCCTGGAGATCCGACGTTGCGAAAACATTGCAACGTGGTGAGAAATCAATGACCAGAGCCCTAGACCGAATCTTGATGTGGCATTTTTCGAGCCGCATCGATCTGTGAGTATATCCCAGAAACTGGAACCAAGAGAAACCGCCCATAATGAAAAAATGCAACGCCCGGATCTCAGGGAGGACGCCGGAGACGGGGGATCGAGATTCGTGGCTCGAGCTTCGAGGGCCCAGGCTCTTTTTGCGCTTTTTGCGGCAACTCGTGAGAGTCGCCCACACCATCTGGTTGGCTCTTGCGAATCGACGCTGGTCGACGCTAAGGGCGCTAATCGACACTACTCGGCGCTAGATCAGCACTCTCTTAGGAACCCCAGACGCTAGTTACTCGATGCTGGTGCACTCTTCAGACGTAGCTGCTAGGGGACAGAAGGATCCCATGATGACAACCGAACACCATAGGGGAGCTGGGAGAAGGATTGGCTGGGTATGGATTCTGGAAGAGGCTCCCGTTCGAGCGGGGGCCCCATCCGACAACACGCAGCCACAGCACCCTCCGTCCCCCCCATGGGTACCCTGAGATCCGACGGCGCGGAAGAATTGGAACATCGTAAACAATCACGACTGGAGCTCCTGACCCCATCTTCCTGCGCGAACGTTCGAGCCACGTCGACCTGTGAGGGTACCAAGGCTCGAAACCTGACGAAGACGCCCGGCTCGGAAAAAAATAGAACGCCAGGATTTCAGGGTTGTCTGGCGGCGCGCACACGGGGGTAGGATGAAGTCGGGCGTGTCCCCCTACACGCGGATTTGGAACGGAAAAATCGATACCCCAAACATGTTAATTGTCACACCAAGAAAAAAACCGCCCCCGCACTATTTTTCCCAAGCATCCTGTGGTGTTGGGTCCGCTTTTTGAAGAGACGGTCCCCGCGTTCCATCCTTCCTCCTCGTCCCACCTCCTCCCTCCTCCCTGCGTTTCACCCACTCAGTACAGCGTTTCGTGGCCCCATAGAGAGCTCCACCGAAGGCTCCCGTGCCACCGCCCCCATGCGTTACCCACCCCCATTTCGGCACGCCCCTCACACGCTTCGTGGCCCCATAGAGAGCTCCACCGAAGGCCCCAGTGCCACCGCCCGCATGCGTTACCCACCCCCATTTCGGCACACCCCTCACACGTTTCGTGGCCCCATTGGGAGCTCCACCGAAGACCCCAGTGCCACCGCCCGCGTGCGTTACCCACCCCCATTTCGGCACGCCCTTCACAAAGTTTGTGGCCCCATGGGGAGCTCCACCGGAAGGCCCCAGTGCCACCGCCCGCATGCGTTACCCACCCCCATTTCGGCACACCCCTCACACGTTTCGTGGCCTCATAGGGAGCTCCGCCGAAGGCCCCAGTGCCACCGCCCACATGCGTTACCCACCCCCATTTCGGCACGCCCTTCACACGTTTCGTGGCCCCATAGGGAGCTCCACCGAAGGCCCCAGTGCCACCGCCCGCATGCGTTACCCACCCCAATTTCGGTACACCCCTTGGCCCCATATGGAGCTCCACCGAAGACCCCAGTGCCACCGTCCGCATGCGTTACCCACCCCCCTTTTCTGCACACCCCTCACACGTTTCGTGGCCCCATAGGGAGCTCCACCGAAGTTCCCAGTGCCACCGCCCGCATGCGTCACCCACGCACGTTTCGGCACACCCCTCACGCGAATCGTGGCCCCATAGGAAGATCCACCGAAGGCGCCAGTGCCACCGCCCGCATGCGTTACCCACCCCAATTTCGGTACACCCCTCACCCGTTTCGTGGCCCCATAGGGAGCTCCACCGAAGACCCCAGTGCCACCGTCCGCATGCGTTACCCACCCCCCTTTTCTGCACACCCCTCACACGTTTCGTGGCCCCATAGGGAGCTCCACCGAAGTCCCCAGTGCCACCGCCCGCATGCGTCACCCACGCACGTTTCGGCACACCCCTCACGCGATTCGTGGCCCCATAGGAAGCTCCACCGAAGGCGCCAGTAGCTGCGTTCGCATGCGCCCACCGCACCAATTTCGGCACGGCCCCAGTGGCTTCGTTCCCATGCGCCCACCGCACCTATTTCGGCACACCTCTCACGCGTTTCGTGGCCCCGTGGGTAATTCCACCGACGGCTTAAGTGACTGCTTTCGCATGCGCCCACCGGACAATTTTTGGCACACCCCTCACACGTTTCGTGGCCCTTTCAGAAGCTCCTCCGAATGCGGTGCATACATCGAGGGTACTCACAACTGCATATGGTTGGGTCCTTCGCCAGGCTGATTTCCCAATCAGAGCTTGCCTCTGTAGGGGTCCTAGCGGATTCATATGTTTAAGTTAGGTTTGTCGCCGATTTTCGATGCACGCCCGGGTGCCCGGGTGCCCGGGGGTGCACGGGTGCCCGGGTGCCCGGGCGTGCCCGGGTATATAGCCCTATAGCATCATAGCCCTATAGCCCATTAGCCCAGCCCTATATCCCTACAGCTCTATAGCCCTATAGCTCTATAGCCCTATAGCTCAATAGCCCAATAGCCCCCGAGCCCTATAGCCCTGATTGGGGTTTTCTCGGGTATGATTTGAATAGTTTTGAATAGTCACCCTGCAGAGGGACACGCCCGATTTAAGGGAAGAAGGGGAGAGGGCATGGCGCCGACCGAGAAACACACGACGAGGCGCTGGAACCGCTGTCGGCCTCCAGAGGCACGCCCTGGCCATAGGTCCCAGGACCGTCGCAAGGCGACGCGGGATGAATCGGGCCGGGCGAAAGGGGGGGATAGCACAAAGGGGGGGGTTGAGAATCAGCTCACGTAGCTGATTTTCCTGGCGCCTCCCGGCGCCGGGAGGCGCCCATGTATCGAGGAATGGGCCCGACGGCGGGGCCGAAACCAGCTGCATACGCAGATTTCGTCCCCCCCCCCCCCTTTCCCTATCCCCCCCTTTCGTTCGGCCCAAATGAAACAGCTGCCCTGGGGAAGGGGCCGGGACTTCTGGCGAGCCCTCCATGTCACTGCACCGGCCTTACAGCCGTGCTGCAGCGGACTTCTGCGTGGAGTTCTGCCCGAAGCGGCGAGCGAGAAACGGAGTGAATGTCGCGTGGATTGTTGTTTGGTCTCCATTCCTGGCCAAACCAGATCCGCACGACATTCACCTCGAAATCCAGAACAAAATTCTCCAGGGCACTCCGGGCCCATCCTATTGTTTTCTGGTCGAGATCCGCTCTGCGATGTTGGCGCCATGACGTCCTGAAAAAATCACGGCACAGCATGTCTGGGCCTGTGCGCACCCCAGCGCCGAGGGCCGAGGCGACGCAGGCCCCCGAGGTCGTGATCTTTTCTTTTTTCACGACGTGACCCCCAGAAGCTTGGGCCCCGGGCCAGGCCTTCATCCCGGGTCGTTTGTTGACGGTCCCGAGGCCCGGGGAGGGCCCCTGGAGGCCGAAAGTAGGGGAAAACCTCCCGTCGCTGTGTTTTCTCGGCGCGAGGGGGTCGAGAGACACTGGAGCAGGGACTGACCGTCCCGGCATTCCTGTAGGCCTACCACGAAGCGTTCTTAGGAACCAAACATGTTCGAATTGTAAGAACATTTGTTTTTGAACATGCAGTCGGCGTGCGGAAAAAAAGACAGCCGGAGCCAGACATGCTCTAAGAAGACTTCGTGCAGACCACAAAACGTTCTTAGAACATTATCTGGTGGGCCTATAGGGGAGCCAGGACGCCTCGCCACTGTTTGAGACACAGGGGATGGAGGATCGAGGCTCGTGGCTCGAGCTTCGAGGCGCCGAATTGACGGCGATTGTGGTTGCTTGGTGCGTCTGGGGAAATGGCCTGGCACATCGGCCCGTAGGGGCACTACTGGTCTCGGCTTGATCCGCCTGACCCACGACTCCGCTCGACCTCCCAGGAGCCCCTGGAGGCCGAAAACCGCAACAAAACCTCCCAACCGCGATGTTTGATCACGGCGCGAGGGGGTCGAACGATGCAGTGCGGCGGGGGAGGTGAAGGTGGAAGAGGAGGAGGAGGAGAAGGAGGAGGAAGAAGAGGAGGAGGAGGAGGACGTGGAGGAGGTGGAGGAGGAGGAGGAGGAGGAGGAGGAAGAGGAGGAGGTGGAGGAGGAAGAGGAGGAAGAGGAGGGGGAGGAGGTGGAGGAGGTGGAGGAGGGAGAGGAGGGAGAAGGCACGGAGGATCGAGGCCCGCGGCTCGAGCTCCGCGGGCCCGAGCTCCCGCACGGCCCCCGAGCTCCCTCCTGGCCTGCAGCAGGGGGCCTCCGGGGGGCGGGCGCCTCCCTGGCCCGGCGCGGTGCGGGCCGCCCCTAAAAGCCTGCGCGCCGTGGCGAGCCATGGCGGCGGGCACGGCCCAGTCGGCCTCTGGGGGGCCCTCGCCGGCCCTCGGGCCCGCCAAAAGAGGACTCGGGACGAAAAGCCGGTCCAGGGGGAAGGGGTCGAGGCTTCCAGGGGCCGACGCAATGGAGACATCATGACGTCGGGGGTCTGGGAAGGAGGCATGGGGGAGGGGGGCGGCTTCTGAAAGGGAGCTGCTTCTGAGAAGGCGCCAGCCCTTCACCTACAGATCTGGCGCCCGCGCCTGCTAAGAAGCAGGGGTGCTTTCAAGGAGCCCTCCCCCCTACCCCTGCCCCCCTCTGCGGTTGGCTGAAAACCGACTTGGCCACCCAGGCACCGGGCGCGGCGCGAAAAGAGCCCAGACCTCGAACGTCATGAAAAATTCAATGCGGATGTTGTTCGTGTTTTCGGCATGAGGGCCCTCGAGGGGCCCCGAGACCGTCCGACAACGACTCATGGTGAAAAGACGGTCCTAGGGAACCGGTCGAGACCTTCAGGGACCCCGGACGAAAAAAACAACGCATCAGTTTTGTGGGAACGACGGGGGGGCAAAGAGGGGACACAGGGAGCGGGGTCTTCGCACGCATGAAGAATCCAGCATGGCTTCTGCTGATGCTCTCCTGTAGTTGTCACACGCTGCACCCACTCCCAAGAACTGCGCGTACCTTGCCAACGGCCACAATTGACAATTGATCATGTTGCAAGGAACGCAAAAATAGAAATAGGAACGTCCGCGTGCTCGTCATTATGTTCCCCCCTGTCCCTCCTCCTGCTTCTCCCGCTCCACCCTCTCCACATCTACTGGCCCCCGTAGTTCTCACAATCCAGCATTGCCGACAACATTATGATTATCATCACCAGCACCTTCATCATCGCCATCATTCTCATCGTCCACAATCGTCTTCATCATCATCATCATCAGCAGCAGCAGCATCATCATCATCATCTATATCGTCATCATCATCAGTATCACCATCATCATCATCGCCATCATCATCATCACCATCATCAGCAGCATCACCATCATCACCACCAGCGTCGACATTGTCAGTCTCATCACCGTCGTCGCCGCCACCAGCATCATCGGAACCCTCATCACCAGTACCGTCGACGTGATCATCATCATCAGCATCATCATCATCAACACCATCATCACCACCATCATCACCACCATCATCATCATCATCATCATCATCATCAACAACATCACTGTCTTCATCATATTCGGGAATCAATTGACCCGGGTCAATGCAAACACGTGCCTGTCAGGCTTTGCAGGATCCTGCAAGATCCTGCAGGATCCTGCAAAGGTCCTGCACGCAAGCCCGGATCGATGCACCCCTGGCTCTGCAGGATCCTGCAAGATCCAGCGCTCTGAGAGACCCCTGCTTGAATTGACCCTTCTCTTGAGCCCCGATGCTTCCAGCCTGTCGCCGACTGGAGGAGCGAACGGCCCTGACTCATGCGAGTCGCCACTCTCCACGCCCACTCTGTCTCCGCCTTGTCCAGGCCAGTCTGTGGGCCTTCTTGATACTGGCCCACGGAGGGGGGGATCTGTCCATTACCGCCGCCTGGGGACCCGATGCCCTGGGATCCCAGGGGGCGGGGGATGTTGAAGTGGCTGTCTTTGGGGCCGTTGCGCCGAGAGCCGAGATACACCCATACCAAACGCCCCCCGAGGCCCAGCAGGGTCGCGCTCGCGGGCGGGGCACGCGGGCCGATCCTGGCCCTGGCCTGCAGCAGCGCTCTGCACGTGGGCACCACCGACGCCGCCGTGCGGTGGCCTCGCAGGCCTCGCACGATGCTTCGCACCACGCCCTGGCACGAGCACGCTCAAGCTGGACCCGAAGAGGGTGGAGGGAGGCCTCTCGGACACGAGCCCCGCCCTGGGCGCCTCGGAGGCGCCGGCTTGCACTCGCCCTGCCTGCTCCCCGCTGGCCTGAGCCAGCACCGGCGCAGGCCACCGCGGCCACGCGCCTGGCTTGGCACTCTGCCAACTCCCCCAGCCGCAGGATTGGAGGCAGAGCCTGGACTTGGCCCAGCCAGAGCCTTTGCAGTGGTGGTGTCAAGTGCAGAGGCCTCCTGGGTGGGGCCCAGACAGACAGGGTCGGAGGGTTGCACCGCATCGCCGATGCATCGACGGTGCATCGGCGACGTCGGCGATACATCGGCGTCGTCGGCGTTGATAAAATCGGGCCCCACATCGAGCCACATCGCCGATGCATCGGCGATGCATCAGCGATGCGGCGACTGCGAGGCCTAGAAGGTGGCAGGAGGCAGATGGAGGAAGTGTAGCGATAGTGGAAGCACCAGCTCCCTTGTCGGTGAAACACCCAGCTCTGGAGTGGTCCCACTTCGAGGAGCGTGTCATGCCGCGTGCTGTTGGCACCGCAGCGGTACCGCGCTTCACTTGATCAGTTGCACCCTCAGCGGCACGCCTGTGAGAAAGGCATCTGTTAAGAACGGCGCCGGGGGGCAAGCTCGGCGCCCCTGCGCCGAGGAGAAAGCAGCTGAAGAAGCTGTGTGTGTGTGTGTTTGTTCGGTAGCGGCAGCGTCGTGGCACTGCCAGTCGTAGCTATAGTTGCAGCGGAGGTGGTAGCGACACTGGTCGTGGTTGACGCAGCTGCGGTTGCCGCAGCAGCCGACGTAGCCATCATGACAAAAAAAAATCGTGGTGCTGGTGGGGGCGGTCTCCACAGGATCCGGCGGCGTAGGCGGAACGCCCAGGAGGAGAACCGTCGCCAGGAGCCTCCAGTCGTTAGCGTCATCATTAGGATTGAGTCGGCGGTGTCCCCCTACAGGGGGATCTTGGACGAACAATAAAAAATACGCAGAACAAGTTCAATGCGGACCACAAATACACCAAACATCGTCCCAAGACTATGTTTCGACTATTCTTCAATATTCCTCCTGTAGAGGGGCACGCCCGACTTTTACCTCCAGTCGTTCGTGCGCTCCTTGGGACTGCCAGCCAAAGCCGGGCCCCCCAGCCGACAGAACGTCCGAGCTCGCTCCGAAGAGCCCAGCGCCCGGCGGGCGAGGGTGGTCCCTCGCGGGGGCGTCGTGGGCCCACCCGCCCGACCTCGACGGAGCAAGGACTGTGCTGCGGCCTGGCCACTGGAAATTTCCAGGGGGCCACATGCGAACCCTGCCCCCCACCCCCCACGATTTCTGAGGATCAGGGCGGGGTTCACTGCGCTCGGAAGCTCCCAAGCGAAGTGAACCCCACCCTCCCCCTCAGAAATCGTGGGGGGTAGGGGTAGGGTTCGAATGTGGCCCCCTAATTTCGTCATACGAATTCACGTGGGATTTGTCTCACGAGACCAGGCCCGAAGCATCGAGATCGTGCCCGTCCCTCATGCTCCCCCCACAGCATCCCTCCTCAGGGAAGAGAGCTCATCGCCCAATCCTCTAAAACCGAGCGCGCCTGGTCGATCCCCGCAACCCGTAGCCCCCGCGGCAGCTACGCGCATCCCCATCGCTCCATTTCGTCACCACGGCGGCGCGATCGTCCATGCTATCCTCGCCATCGCTATCATCCTCGGTGCTCGTCCTATGCAACATCGTGATCTTCCTCATCCCTCTCACCGACGTCGACTCGACCCATTGATCCTGGGCATCTGCGGCATCACCTTCAAACTCGCCGTCACCGCGTTCATCGCTTGCATGCGACACCGCACACGACCGTCCGATGGAAACGCCAGACCTCTGCCGTCAAAATTGGTACACGCCTCGGTTTCCCGAGCTCTCGACCAACTTTTCGTCGCCGGGGGAAGGTTCGACTGTCCTCTGGCCTGACGCGGCCGTCCAGATGCTGATCTGTCCAAAACGCGAGAGACTGGTCTGATTCGTTCAAGACACCCGAGACCTGGGAACCATTACTATTTTCCACATTGGGCAATGCGGAGTGGGCTCGAGGCTCCGTCGCCGCTGAGGGGATGGCTCCAAGCTCTGCTGGGCACCGTCCTTGCCTGACATCGTCGGGAAAGGGACGCCATCGTTGACGGCAGGCCCAGACACCACCTTGGGGAGAGCAATCGCGTAAACTACAGCATGCATCAACATTTGTGCACTGAGATGGCGCTCTCATATCCAGCCAATTGGTCTAAGGCCCTCTCAAAATGCTCCGCATCACAAATCGAATCTGTCATTGAATATTGCTGGTATGTAGCAGTGCACAGATTGAAATGAAAGGCTGAAGGTGAATGCACGTGGGGACATGTATTTGGAAAGATCGTTGCCTGTATACTGGCACCAGCAGATAAGAAGATTAACACTTCGGCGATAGCGTGCGCGCAAGCGGGAACCACTCAAACGTAGCACTGCGTATACCGAGGGTGTCCGAGGATGGCGCCAGAACGCACGAAAAAGGCACCCACCATCGCAATGTGGACGAATGGTCAACAAGAAGGGCATCACAGTACTCCGAGTTTCTTAATAAGCGTCGTGGGGGGCATCACCTCCGCCGACCGCCCCACATCGAACCCCGTCGTGGGCAGCCACCGCGCGCCGAAGGCGCTCCGACCCCCGTCGCGGCGCGACGACGAGGCGGGGTTGAACCCCCGTCGGTGGGGTGCCCCCCCCCACGCTTATTAAGAATCCCAGAGTAGTTAGCAAATACGAATGCTTATGGAGAAACCGATGCAGTGCGATGTGGGAGAGAACGTTGCTGCCATCTGGCAGCCCTCACGCCGACGATATCAGTCATATGACTCACCAGGGGCGCCACAAACTTTGCGATTCGCGCTGCGCGAGGAGCGAAGCGCGAATCTCACTTCGCGCTCTCGCGCCGCCCCCCGCGAGGGAGGAGGAGGAGGAGGAGGACAAGGAATCGGAGCCGAACCGCGAAGAGCGAACAACTTTCCGCCCTCCAGGGCGCCCTTGGATGACACTACAGTGGGGGGCATTGGACAAGGAACCCTTAGATAAGGAATCCAGGGTCTGGAAGCCGGTGCAATTCCAATTAAGGATTGGCCGTGGAGATCACCGCCGCCATCATCAAATAAGGAATCCTCCAGGGTGTCAAGCCTCCTGGGCACATTCCTTAACTAACGCCCCCACCGTATCCCCAGCAGGCGGAGCAACCGAATGCCCACGACTGGTGGCCCGCTGGCACGAACAAGGCAAGCCGCGAGCCTTCACCCGCTGCGCCTGGGGCCTCCCCTCGTCGAAGACGAGGTCGAACTCCACCGTCTCGCCTGCAGCCACTAGCGCGCGACCGAAGCACTTACGCTTCAGGGTTCGAGCTGAACAATGTTGTTCGTTTTCGTTTTGTGTTCGTTTTCCTTCGTTCTGTCTTCAATCTGGCTTTGCCTTCGTTTGTCTTCGGTCCACCCGTAGAGAAAGGACGCACACTGAGGATGCAATGGACTTGGAAGGCCGCTTCGAGAGCTGGGCGCGGCCAGCGAAAGCGGCCAAGGATGGGCCTCGTACAGTCAACCCGTACGAGGAGGACGCACGACAAGGATGGAGGGGCCTTGGAAGGCCACCTCGACCCTGTGCGGGCGGGGCCGCGGCCAGCGAAAGCGGCCAAGGATGGGCCGAAGGGGAAGGACGAAAGTGAAGGGGCCTGGGACACACAAATCCGCCGATCCGGCGTGTGAGTTTCAAGGAGTCTCAGCTACAGCCTCGAGGCTGAGCCTCAGCCTCTGGGGGGGTTGCCGGAGTGGCTCTGCCGGGGAAGGGAGGATGGGGGGGGGGGGTGCGAGTTTCCGGCGGATGCGGGGCGCTGCTTTTACAGAAGGCTCTAATCTCGAGGATGCGCTGGAAGGGTGGCCGCGGCCGCAAAAGTCTCTGAGGACGGTCTACGAAAGTCCCGAGACCCCGAAGGATCGCCCGAACACGCCCAAGATGGCCCCAAGACGGCCCAAGAGCCTTCCACGACGTCTGAAGAGGCCTCCAAGAGGCCTCCCACGATGGCCCCCAGAGGCAAAAATCGTTGATTCCCATTGGTTTTTTCAATGTTTTTGGGGTTGTCGCTTTTTTCGGCTTTCCGACGCTCCAAGACGGCCCAAGAGGCCCCCAAGACCGCTCGAAGACGGCCCAGGAGGCCCCCAGACAGTCCCAAGACGGCCCAAGAGGGCCCCAAGGCGGCCCAAGAGCCGCCCAAGACGGCCCAACAGGCCCCCAAGACGGCCCCAAGAGGACCCAAAAGAGGGACGAAAAGCGGAAAAAATCTAGCCTTCCAGCCCACGAGGCCCCCAGGAGGCCCCAAGAGCCTCCAAGAGGGCCTCCGAAAGCCCCCAAGAAGCCCCCACGACGCCCTGACAGGCTCCTAAGATGGCTCAAAAAACGCCCCAAGAGGGCGTCCTTGCGCCGATAGGCTCGCCTCCACCGCTCGCACCACATCGTCCAGGCCACATGTTTCGTAACACGACTCCGTGCACAACGTATCGTGAGTTTCCAAAGTGATCGGCATCCTGTATGGAATTTTCATGTCATTATTATTCTCCCGCTCGCGCGCTAGCGAGCTGTCTCCGAGCGCGGCCGCGGCGTGCGCGCGCGGGGCGGCCCAAAATGGGCAGGCCCGTCCCGCGCGCTCAAGCCGGGGCGCCGCGCGTCAGGCGGTGGAGTCCGCCTGCTCGCCGACGTCGGCGAGGCAGCGCCCGTCAGCCTTAGATTGGGAGAGGAGGGAGGGGGGCAGAGAAGCTGCGGAGACAGCAGGAGCTTGCTCACAGAGAATAGAAGAGGCATTCTCCCGCTCGCGCGCTAGCGAGCTGTCTCCGAGCGCGGCCGCGGCGTGCGCGCGCGGGGCGGCCCAAAATGGGCAGGCCCGTCCCGCGCGCTCAAGCCGGGGCGCCGCGCGTCAGGCGGTGGAGTCCGCCTGCTCGCCGACGTCGGCGAGGCAGCCATACCCGTGCTCAAGGACCTTGCGAAGTGACAAGGTTTTGGCGGGCGGCCGCAAGTAGGGCAGGCCAAGCGGCGGGGCCGACTTGGAGGAACGAAGCGACAAGGCGGTCGCTGGCGGTGGCGAAGAACAAGATCCGCGCCCGTGCGGGCTCGGGCAGCGCAGCAAGAACTGTGGAAGCGGCGGCGGCTTGCAGGTAGCGCTCGGCACTGGAAGCTTGACGCCAACGCCCGCGCCAGAAGACGCGAGGGACGTCTTCCGTAGCGATATAGAAGTCTGTTGCGCCAGAGCCCCGCAGACATGCGGGCGTCAGGTTGAGCCCCTGACCTGCTTTGGCAAGAGGGACGCCCAGGGCCGAAAGCAAATGATTCCACCGAGTACGGAAGCCGCTCGCACCGAAAGGGGCGAGAGGATCGGTGGAAGCCAACCTCCCAAACACTTGATTCAGAATCTTCACCGTGCCCCGATCGGAGCAGCGAGCATGCTGCGTCGGGTACGTTCTCCTGGTCTTTGGAACAAGAATCGAGAGAAAAGCATCCCCTTCAACTTCGAGGCGGTCGCATGGAAGCGACAGGTCACAGCGGCGTGACGCCAGCAGTTCGCCAGGCCTGAGGAACATCGTGAAGCCCATGAGCAGCAAGGCCGCCATCACAGGCCAGTCCCAGGCGAGACAGAGACCGACCATAGCGCGCAGCAGAGCGCGTGGTAAGGGGGGGCGGAGCTTTGGCGGCTCCGCGAGCTTCCATTGTTTCGCTACGTCCCAAGCTTCTGTTAGAAAGGCCTTCCAATGCGGATGAGCGCTCTGGATTCCCAAGATGGCATGGACCAGAATATAATGAGGGAAACCTGCATCATGAAGCCACACGCCGAAGGTCGCGAGGAAACGGGCGAGAAGTATCCCGCTACGGTAAAGAGTGGCGGGTGGCACGCCAGTGTGTTCTGCTAACCACAGCTCGAACGCATCAATCGATCTCGAGCGACGATCGAGATACGCGGAGGTGAGGTGAGAATCGCGCACGAAGGGAGTGCGCGGAGGGCGAGCGGGCGCGGAAGGCGCAGCCCGACTAAGCCCTTGGCCTGCGGTCGGCGCCGCGGCTCCCAGAGAGATGCAGAGGCCGCAGACGCACCACAGGATGAGCGCAGGGCGGCCAGGGCTGGGAGAGCTGATCAGCGTGGCGGCCCTCCTGCGCCTGGACGCGTAGAAGGGCGGAACGAGGGTGTCCCGCCCGTCGGTCTCGAACCCCGACGCCTCCGCCAGCATCGCCCGCGCCGAGCTGAAGGATCCGCCCATGTTACGGTAAGCACGGCGAGCCCCTGCTTCGATCTCGGCGGGCAGAGCGCCCCCTCCCTCGAGGGTCGCCCAGTCAAAGGGCGGGCGCGGCTCGGCACGCGCAGCTGCGGCCGATTCGGCGAGCTCGGAACGAGCTGCCGAGGACGTGAGGCCCGAATGATGTGGAACGGGCACCACCTCCGCGAAGGCGTCGAGGATCTCGGACGGAGGGGAATGCGATCCCCACAGCGCTGCTGGGATGGCGCCGCGACCGTCCTGCACGTGGTACAGAAGGTCGAAAAGGCAGGCCAACTTGCCCGCTCGCCGCCTGTGCTCGATCTTTGAGCCGAGCCCGATGCCACGGATGGCGCCCGCCCCCATGGCTTGGAGGTCAGCGTCCGCGGGGATAGCCTCGGGCTCGACGACGGCCACGTAAGGATGCAACCACGAGGCTTCGTCGATCGGCTCGGCGCCGCCTGTCTGAAACAGGCGCTTATAGGCGTGCAAGGCCTGCAGGAGGCAGTGCAGGTCATCTCTGCCCTCGGGCTCGGCGGCCCCTGCGGGTGCGAAAGACCTCAGCCACGACGCCGCGCTCTGGAAGGCAGCTTGCCAGGCGGGTCCCCACCTCACCACTGTGACCTTCTCACCGCCGATGTTGAGACGCCACGCTAGGGCGGTGGCGGCCCCTGGAGGCAAGGGCTGCTCAACGGCCGCAGAGGCCGTGCGCCGCGCTGCGAAGGCTGCAGCCGCGGCGCTCCCAGCGTCACCGCTGTGGGAGCCGCTGAGATGCAGCTCGTGCTCTGAAGCTCGGCCAGGCGCGGGGCCGCTCGAAGACCCCCTTTCCTCGGCGGCACGCCCTCCGCCCTGCGGGGCCGCAACAGCATCGCTGGAGGAGCGCGTGCCTACCGAAGACGGAGGGGCCTGAGCAGCGGAGTCCGCGCGGGAGCTGCCTGCGTGGGCGTCGCCCGAGCTCGCACCATGGCGGGACGTGGCTGGCCGCTGCGCAGCAGCGGGGCTCGGGCGCCGCTTCGGAGCGACTCGAGGGGAGCGCACCTCGCGACGCCCAGGCGACGTCGCCTGACGCGAAGGCGCGCGAGAGGAGTCGCGCGCGACGGCCCGACTAAGCCCCTGGCCTGCGGCCGACGCGCGGGATCGCGACGCCGCACGCCCACCAGAGTGGTGAGGGGGCGGCGGCGGCGGCGGGGGCACGGGCCGCGGCGTCTCGGAGCCTGCACGCGTGCCGCGGCCCCGAGAGCGGCTGCGAGCCGAGGCGTGAGCGGCGGGCGGAGAGGCCCCCGAGCGGCGAGGGAAGGCCGCCTGCAGGCGGAGGAGGACCTCGGGGTTCAGGCCCGCCACGACGCGCTCGAGGTCCACCGAGGAGTCTGCGAGGGCACTCAGCACGACGTCCTCGAGCTCCGTCGGAGAGTCCTCGTCGCACGCGGGCTCCGCTCTCGAGCGGCTGCGAACGCTCGCGGGCGGGGACCCGTCAGGAGTGTGCGGGCCCTCCGATGCCTCCCCCGCCGGCGGCTCCGACGGCTCCTCGGGCGAGATCGGGCCGTCGACGGGAGGCGACGAGCAGCCCCCCGAGGGAGAGGTGTGGTCAGTCCCGTACGGGTTTGGAGACCGCGTGCGGCTGCGGGCAGGGCTGCGGCTCCGCGGTGGGGAGCCCACTCCCGCGGCGGAGCTGGGGCGTGCCGCGCCTGCCCAGCGGCGCGCATTGGCAGTGCGACGCGCCCTGCGGCCAGGCGCCGTGGCGGCCCCCCCCTCAGGGGCGGGGAGCGCCGCCATCGAAGCCCGCCGCTGCTTGGCGGCGCGCCTGGTACGCGCGGCGCCCGTGCGCGAGGCGGAGTGCGTCGCGTGACCACCGCGGTTGGGCTGGTCCTCGACCGCTTCATCCCGCGGGCCCAGGCGGGCGCGGACCGCGCGCCCCTCACGACGGCTGAAGCTGGACGCAGGGTCGTCGGCGGGCCTTGCCAAGGCGCGCGGGTCCTCAGCCTCCACTTCGGCCAAGGAGCGGCCAGTGGACGACGCGGGTGCGTCCCCAGCACGAGCGGCACGTTCTGCGTTGGCGATGCCCGTCGAGACCTCAGCGTTGTGCAGGACGGCGCGCAGAGTTTTGCGCCAATCCCGACCCAGCTGGACGGGGGCTGTGCGCGGCAAGCCCGCGGCCTCTCGACTGGCGGCCTCACGCAAGCGTCGGAAGTAGGCGCGATCGGCCATCCCTTCCGCGAGCTCGGCACGAGCGACGGCACGCTCGCCTTCGCCGCGTGCAGGAGCCTGCACCGTGCGCCTGGTGGCGTCGGCACGCGCGGTGCGGAGTGCGTCGAGCTCCACGCGGCCGCGCGACACGGCGGAGACGAGGATGGCATCCGACTCAGCCGCCCGCGTCGCGAGGGCAGACGAAACCCCGCCCCTCGGGAGAGGCGCGCCCGAGGCGGGGAGGGCAGCCCGAGGGGCCAGCTCGGCGCTCGCAGGGCGACCCGCGAGGAGACCGCCTCTTCGAGCGCCTGAAGGGCCATGGTCGACCCAGGAGCCAGCTTGCCCTTGCGGGCGCCCTTTCCTGCCGCTTTGGCCCGGGCGTAGGCGCGGGCGGCAGGACCGTCACCGCCCGTGCTAGGACCATCGGGCGGCGCGGCGGCCTGCGAGACGGCCTGGAGCAACACTGACTTGGCGTCACAGAGCTGCTTCCACTTCAGCGCGCGGGCTGCTCGCTCGTCGGCACCCAAGTGCGCAGGAGTCCTGTCTGGATGGTAGACTAGGGACTGGCGCCTGAAGGCGGCCTCAATGGTGCTGCGCGAGGCCCCGTCCACTACGCCAAGCAGTTGGCGAGAGGCGCTCACCCTGGCCGCTCGCTGGAAGATGCGGGGGGTAGCTGCTGAGGCCCCCTTTGGTGCTTCCCGCGAGCCGACGCGCGACGAGCCCACCCCGATCGCAGGCGGAGGGACCGCCGCGGCCTTGGAGCGGAGGGCCAGAGGCGGAGCACGCTTGGCGGCCTGGGGAGCCGATCCTGCGCTGGCGGCGCCAGGGTCGGGGCCGGGCGAGCCGCCCTCCGCGGAGGCAGACGCTTTTGGCGTGGCGTCTGCCGTGGACGTGAGAGGCCGTTCGCTATCAGCGAAGAGCGCGTTGCGAGGCCCGCGACGCTCTCCGCTGGCGAGAGCAGCTTCACTGCTGCTCTCGGCGGCGCCCGAGGGGTCAGGTGCCTCGCCCTGGGCGCCGTCACCGGCGGCGTCGGCGGCCATCCCCGCGCCCACCGAGGGGGGGGGGGCGGCCGCCCAACGGTGGCTGAGCAGCCCCTCGGGGCCTCGAGCCACAAGCTGCGCAACAAGTCGGCCCCAGAGACAAGTAGGGAATGACGAGCGGGAGTCGGCGTACGCGATGCAATCAAAGCGAGTAAATTCTCCTCTCTCTGCTTCCACTAGCCAGGCGGGAGGGTCACGGGACGGGGGCCTCACCGCACGGTTGCGCGTGGGGTCGTCGGCCCTGCGCACGTCCGTAGGCACGTACATGCCTCCCATATATAAACCTCCTCCTATCACATAGGGCAAAGTGGTCGAAAGAACGTGAGATAGACCAGGAGAGCTACTGCGCCCGTGCGCGGTCGCGCCCAAAGCCACTTTTGAATCCAGGAGAACGGGGATACGAGAGTCAGGGAGGCGAACACAACAATATTTGCACAAACTCTTATACACCGTTGTCTCAAGGATATTGATGTGACGAGGCATGCGAAACTCCCATTTGTACGCGAGCCGAAAGCGCAGCGCCTCTGATAGCTCGGTGACCCAACGCGGCGCGACGGGGGGCTCAATAGACGGGAGCCCCAGGTCGCGATGCAGTTGGGTGAGCTCAGGGCCCAAGGGCACGCCGCGGCTGAGTACGGCGAGGAGGCTCCGATTGTGCAGGATCGTGTGCCACCCCCCGTGCTCCGATCTGCGCCACAGCTCGGCGGAGAGCTGCGGGCTGATAGGAGCGCGGACAACGCCCCCCCAGCCGAGAGACGCGTCCGTACCGAACACCTCGGGGCAAGGCTGCGCCCGAAGGTCGGTTATAGCCGTAAAGGCTAAAAAGGTGCAGGCCAAAAGCTCGTCGCGAACATAAGGAGGCAGGTCGTATTCAATGCCCTCCTCGGTCGCCAGGCGCGACAGGAAGTTGTAGACGTGCGTGAAGATGGCGAGCATCGGACGGCGATAGAGGAAGACCTGGACCCAGCAGCCCACAAGAGAGGCTAACAGGGAGCGTGTGGTGATGCCGAGGTAGATTTGGATCAGGGTCAGCCTGCACAAGGCCACCGTCCGCACAAGAGGAGCGCAGACGATGCCTATGCGCCCTTCCACCTCGGCGCCCACCACCACCTTGTGCGTTTCGCCGCGCGCGCGCTTGCCTGGATGCTGAATCAGGCCCACGCGCGGGTAGCCCGCATCACAGGCGGCGAAGACCTCACGATCACGGCGACAGGGGTCGTCGGGGCGAGGAGCGGAGCCATGCCACGAGAGCTTCTGAAAACCTGTATGGTCATCAATATTCAGCATCTCGACAAACGGTCCCCGCGGGAAGGGCGAGCGGTGGACAACCTGCTCGTGAGGCCGCAAGGCCCCGAAGCTGTGCAAGACGCCTTCATGCGCAGAGTTGGCAATCTCCACAGCCATGTTGTCGCCCATCGCGAGAGCATTGAGGCAGGGCGCGACATCCACACCTTCGAGCTCGGGGCGCCAGGCTCGAAAGGCCTTGAAGCGGGATGATGGCAGACGAACGCGCAGGGCGTTACGCCTGGCGCGCGCGGGAGGAACGCGGAAAGTGTAGTAAAACTCCCGTAGGTCGTCGCAAGATACTGCCAGCCATTCCCCAGGCGCCAGCCCCAAACGGCACAGCAGGAAACCCTGGCCAAGGCGCTGGGTGCTGGACGAGATTGAAGCACAGCGGCCGTTCACGACCGTTGGGTTCAGAATCAACCTGTCGAAGTCGCTGTCTTTCGGTACCCTGAAAGCTCCGCAGGCTTCATCCCAGACGAGGTCCGAAGCAGGAGTCAGGTACAGGGCGCCGCAGGCATCCCACTTCTGGAGTAGGGCCCACAGCTCGGCGCGGTCCATATGGACGCGCGCCCCCTTTTGGCCAGCAGGCCACTCTGACGCCGGGAGCCGCATCACCTCAGGATCGATGAACGCTTCGCGGACTCGAGCGTCAGAGAGGAATGGAACGGGATCAAACTCTGGCGAATAATCCCACTTGATGCGAGACGCCCTGACTTTCAAATCGAAGGGCTCGACCTGGGTGGAGTCCCAAGCCGCCGCAGACGCCAGCGAACCAGGCACGGAAGGAGCGCTGGTCGGGCAGTGCCGCATGGGGGCGGGCACGGAAGAAGAGGAGGTGAAGGAGGCCTCCAAAGCTGCAACATGGGTGGCCAGGCCATGGAGCGAGACCTCAGTAGAGTCGAACTTGGCGAAGGCTCGACCTAAGTCGCTCTTGCCGCCACGGGCGAGGCGAACTGCGATCCGACACAACCGTTCGATACGGGTGCGGACGCCCTCCTGGCAGGGCGAGACCGTGGCGCGGACACGAGCCTCGGCGGGAGCGAGGCTAGGATGACCCAAAGTGAGCCAGTTCAACGCAATAACAGAATACTGCGCGAGCGTCCGCGCCGCGCGCCGCAATCTCCAGCGCCCCCTGCGCCTCGCCGACAAGCCGTCAGGCGGGGGACCAAGAGGTGGAGCAGGCGGGCACGGCCAAGGATCGCGGGGAGGCGGCCCCAAAAGGTACGGGTCGTCCCTGTCCATTGCACGCATTGATGAGCGGGAGAAAGATCCAAGAGAACATCGAGCACCCATCCCAACCTGGGACAGCGCTGCCGCCCAGTGGGTGATATCAATGTTCGTGCCTGGAAACAGGCGCAGCAAGGCAGACAAGTCAGCGACGACTGGCGCGACTTTGGCAAGAGCAGCAGGGGTGCTTGAAGGAGAACAAGCACCAGCAAGAACACCAACCTCAGGGGCTGCAGGCCCCCTGGAGGGCGCGCTCGACTGAGGCAGGCGACGGCCAAAATGGCCGAAAGGGATCCGAGGAGCGGTTCGGAGCAGAGCGAAGGGCGTGGTGGCGGAACGTACTCCTCCCTGCGGGGCCGCAACAGCATCGCTGGAGGAGCGCATTCCTACCCTCACGCCCTCGCTGCGCCCAAACACGCCTAGCAGCCGTAGCAGCGTCGGTGCAAACTGTTTGCGGCGGCGTACCCCGGCCACGCGAAGGCCCCCCCTTCCAGGAGGCGGGCGCCAAGGGCATCTTCAGTCCTTCTTGGGCACCGCCTTCGGGGCCTTGGAAGCACCCTGAGACTTGAAGGGGGGCTTTGAAACCTTGGGCTGCTTGGGCTGATGAGGTGGATGCTTGGGAAGCGCGACGGCGCGCTCGGCGTCGAGACGCGCCCGAAATGCTTGCAGCTCCTTCATGTATTCGCCCTGCGCCGACAGCCAGCGAGGATCCACCAGGGGTGAGAACGGGGTCTGGGCCTCGCGCTCCGTGTGACGACTGGTCACGCGACACGGGGGAGGCTCCAGCCCCGTGAGGAACCAGGCGGCCTCGAGATAGCCGCGGTCCCCCGCCAACTGGTCGATGAACATGCACTGGCAAGTCAGCAAGGTCTGGACCCTCTCGGGGTTGCCCTCTTCGCAGGCCCGCCACAGCTCGGCGCTGAGGAAGGCAAAATGCGTCAACAACTCGTGCGTCGACGGCTGAGCCCCGAGGGGGCTGTGCTCGCGAAAGTACTGATGCATGGCCATGGGGGTCACGGCGCTGACTTCCACGCCCAGGACGCGGGCCAAATTCTCCTTCATCAGTCCTCGCACGTCGGGGCCGTGCTGCATCAGCACTTGCTGCCACTCGCGCCTCCGAGCAATTCCCCCCATCTGAGCCGATGCGTGCGCGTGGTCGCCCGAGCTCGTGGGCGGAGATTGAGCTTGGTCGCTCAGGGTCCCCAGAAGCGGATGGACGGCTGGGCGATGGCCCCGCCCCTGCTGCAATAAAAGGGACTGGTGCAGGCACTGAAGCATGAGGCTGAAGTCCGTCGGATTGGCCGCATGGGGCGGCTCTGACCCGTCGGCGCCGCCCGCCTCGGCAAAGCCGTCGACCGCAGCGGGATGGGCTAGCCCAGGCGGCGGCGGGGGACCCATCGGACCGAAAGCGGACGAAGGGGCCTGAGGGACAGCAAGAGAGCGCGCCTTTTCCCACGCCGAGACCAGCGCGGAGGTCGGACCCTTGGGACGCGCGGAGACCCGCTGTGGGGCCACGGGCGCGTGGGACAGGACGGCCTCGATCCCCGCGGGATCCAGCCCGAGGCGCGCCGCCTCGTCGCTGAAAAGCTGAGGCACCTCGGGCCGAACACTCCGGGCAGCCGGGGCGGGGCCCAGCGGCTCGGGTCCGCCGACCATCGTGGAGGCCGCGTGGGCTGCAAGCAAGGCGCGCATTTCGGCAGCTACCTCGGCGCGGGCCATGGGGGCCCCGTCGTCCAGAGACGCCGCAGGAGCACCAGGGGCGATCGGAGCAGGACCCGCGACCCGTGGCGGGGCGGCGGCGCCCGCGCGCTTGGCGGGCGGGCCGCGCGGCGCTCCAGCGACCGCGGGAGATCGCGCACTTGGGGCCGTGCGGTCGGCTTCCCCGTCGGCCGCGAACCCCTCGGGCTCCTCCATCTCGTCGGCAGAGTGATAGGGGGTAGCCCGATCGGCCCCTGGGAGAGGCTCTTCCCCTGCGGTAGGCGGGGCGCCGTGCAAGCGAGCGTAGCCCTCGCGAAGCACCCGAACCCCCGAAGGATGCGGCCAATAGACGCGGCTGCGCACCTCGGCGAAGGGAACGATGCCTGCGTCGTCGCCGACCTCTAGAGGGTACAGCGACTCGAGCTCGAGCTCGGCAACCTCGATATCTATAACGAGGACGGATGCGGTAGTGGCGAGCGGCCGTGAAGCGGCCCCCTGGAGCTGGACGTCCACTAGCTGGAAGGGGCCTATCATCCCAGCAAAGCCATCCGCCTCGGCAGCCTCGAGCTCCGCCGTAGAGCGAAAGGCACCAGGCAGGGCCAGAAGGATGCCCCCTTCTCGAGAGGCGAGGGGGATAGCCGCCCAGCTGGTGTCGCCGTCGTCTAGGCGCCATCGTGCGTAGTCGCGCGCCGTGGGAGCAGCGAATGGGTAGAGCTCGGGCCAAAGGGGCCCTCCGCCAACTGGTGGCAGCTCCGCCATCAATGGGCGCCGCCGTGGAAGCCGCCGCCCGAATGCTGGGCGTCTGCCCGCTCGAGCGCTCGAGGTCGAGGCGGAACCCCGTAGGCCAGCGCTCGCGCCGCACGGCGGTCCTGCTCAGGGGAAGCAGGAACCGCGCCGCGCGGCCAGGCGGAGGCCCAGAGCCTCCGCCACACGTACGGGCCCAGCAGCCCGAGGCAGCAGCCCGCGCAGGCGCTGCAGGCGGCCGTCACCCAGAGGAGGGCGACGACCGTGCTGAGCAGCCAGGGAGAGACCCCGCCGCTCAGATCCACCGCCAGCCCGAGGCAGACGGTGGGGCAGGCGGAACCCGCCGAAGGGAGGGGGCAGTAGGCCCCCTCACCCTCGGACGAGTCCGCCTGCGGGATGGACCAGGCAGGCGCAGGAGGCCCCTGGTCCTGCAGCACAGAGAGGGGGGCAGCCACGAGCCGCTCGAAGAGCGCGGCCCGCAGCCCCCTGAAGAAGATCTCCCCAGCGCCCTCGAGAGCCGCTTGTGCGACCGCCTGCATAAGGCGCCCGCGCGCGCGGCCGACGGGGGGGCACTTGGGCAGAGAAGCTGCGGAGACAGCAGGAGCTTGCTCACAGAGAGTAGAAGAGGCACTTCCCGTCCCCACGGTCACTGCAAGCACCCCGCCGTTGATAGAACCACTGTTGCGAGATGGCTCTATTGACCCAACTGCATTCCTACGCCCTTTCGAAGGTAACCCGAGAAGTTTGTGCGTTTGAGTGTGCGCCCATAATGTCTGCGTCTGGAGAATAACACCGAGCGACCCGGATCGGCGGCACTGGCCGAAGGCCACTACAATAAATACGCACAAATAACAGGATTCTCCATATTTTCCAATATTTTCTGGGTTTTTGTCTTCCCCCCCACTTCCCATATTTTCCCATATTTTCCTGGGAGTCGACGATTAATTGTGTCTGTGTGCTTCCTCCCCTCCTGAGAAAGGGCAACCTTGGAACGTGGCGCATCCTTACCACGCGGGCCGACCGAGCTTGCGCTCCAGAATGGGCGGGAGCACGGCCGGCCGTGCCCGCGCCTGCCACAGCGTGTTCGCCGCGCCGACGCGGGCGGGCGACGCAAACGCACGGAGCGTGTTCGCCTGCCGAGCGAAGTGTTCGCCTGCCGAGCGAAGTGAGCCCCACCCTTCCCCTCGGAAATCGTAGGGGGCAGGGGTAGGGTTCGCGTGCGGCACCCTAGCTGCGGAGGACGGCGCGGGCGAGTCGAGGCGGAGGCCGATGCGGGCTGCGCCAGAAGGCACGGAGGGCGGGAGGGGCGCCGTGGCCCGGAGGCGGGCAAGAGGGGGGGCGGGGGGGAGCGGAGGAGGAGGAGGGGGCACGGGAGGAGGCAGGGGACGAGCAAGGGGGTGAAGGTGAGGCGCACGAGGGGGAGGGCTGCAGGGGCCAAGGGGGAGAAGGCGAAGAGGGAGAGTGATGAGGGCGACGACGAGGGGGAAAAGACGGAGGACAAGGAGAAGAGGGATGAGAAATGTGAGGAGTGGTGGGGGGGAGAAGGAGGAGGAAGAGGAGGAGGCGGAGAAGGACATGGAGGAGGAGGAGGAAGAGGAGGAGGAGGAATGTTAAGAGGGAGGAGGAGGAGGAGGAGGAGGAGGAGGATTGTAGTATAGCGCTGGTGCCCTCAATGGTAGGCATAACCTTGTATGTGTCGGCTGTGACGATTGGGCTCACACCTCCTTTTATGTGTGTGCTTGTGAGTGTTGGGAAGTCCTACCTGACTTTGCATGGAAGAACGTGGTGGCGGCGACGTACCAGAAAAATGGATGGCTCGTACGCGCCAGCCGCATGTTTCTTGACAGCGACCTCTGCCAGTGCAGACTTCGTACAGCCTGGTGCACATGCGAGTAACTCACATCCGCAGACAAGAACATGAACGTTTTTTGTTCGGCGTTGCGACATTGGGCGGAAAGGGGGGGGGGTAAGGGGGGGATCTGGCTCCGGGCCTCTGCTTAACGCGACTGTTTGCAACAATGCGTCCTCTGTGGAAGACAAGATGTACTCCAGGGGGGGGAGGGGGGGTGCGAAAGCCCGCGCCGATCGGCAAATCAATAAGAGAACAATCACACCAACGAACATGCATAAACTGAACCCGGGACTGCTGGAATTGCCGCCGGGCTGTGTCCCAAAGGCGACGCCAACAATTGGGCGAGGAACCGCTAGCACGGATGAACTCACGAATGAACGAGCTACCGTGCTGTGGTCGAGACTCCCCTGCGCAACAAGAATTAGCAAGCACACATCAACTACACTTCTGCTCCACAACCACGACGTAGCAACCAAACTCGGGAGCGGCCAAGAGGGGGGTGTCCAAGAGGGGGGGGTGCAAATCATGACCGGCGGCATGTGCGCGGCCCAGCGGGGGGGCCTGGGACGTAATAAAATAAGAAGAGGCGCTATGAAATCTGGGGAAATATCATGGCCCGCGCCATGAAATCCACCCCCCCCTAGTCATCACCCCCCTCTTTTCCGCTCCCGACAAACATCAGATGAACTAGGAATCCCGGGATGGCCGGCGGGCCGTGTCCCCGAAGCCGAAGCCTCCAATAGGTGAGAATTCGCTATCGCGGATGAACTCACGAATGAACGAGCTACCGTGCTCTGGTCGAAAGTCCCCTTCACAGCAACAGGCAACAAATGCATATAAGCTGCATCTCGCCATCACCATCAATAAATAACAAATATACGTGAACTGAACTTGGGACTGCCGGCATTGCCACCGGGAGGAGGAAGAAGAGGACTGTGAAGAGGGAAGAAAAGAATGAGAAAGAAAAAGAGGCGGGGGAGGGTGAGAACCGCGAGCCTAGAAGAAAGACAGCGAGCATGATGCCCCTGGGGACAGGCAGAGAGAAGAAGAGGAAACATAACGCAGGGTGAACGCTCTGGGTCCTGCAATGAGGCCGATGCGGCCTATCAGCTGCGAGTTGTACACGAAGACATCGCGGGGAAATTCCTTGAGGTCCACGAACCCAAAACCTGGCATCAACCGGGAACGTGCCAAGCATTGAAAGATGTGTAGAAGGAGGGAGCCGTCCTCCCGATCGTCCAATGATACCCCTTCCCTCTTTTCCGACACAGTACGTGTTGCCCAGGGGCTTGAACCCGAATGAGCAGGGTGCATTTCAAGTGTGCTGATTTCTGATGTGTGCAACCTGCCTTTTGTGTCTCTGTCGCCGCACGTGCCGCAGAGCCGACGCATGCCCGCCTGTCCGCCTTTTCGCGAGGCAGCTCGGACGCCACCGC
>CAUYUJ010016343.1:188910-228910 GCA_963575745.1 Prorocentrum cordatum
CGTTTCGGTTTCGTTGAAGTGTCGCTTCGGTTTCCGAAACCGAAGCGAAACTTCAACGAAACCGAAACGAAATTTCAACGAAACCGAAACGAAACTTCAACGAAACCGAAACGAAACTGCAACGCGATATCCGCGATGGCGGCGACCCAAAAAAGGTAGCAAAAAAACGAAAAGTTAACAACAGACAAAACAACAAGTGAACATGCCGCCATTCAATAATTATGGCGGCGATCGGCATGCGGGCGGATGAAGGGGAGGGAGGAAAGCGGCGGGGCGGGACGGGAGGCTGCGATGTGCGAACGTATGGAGTTGTGCTCCATCAGATCCAGATACGCTTGGCGCCGAAGTCAGTCTCCGCCCGCGCCCAACAGGCACCTCGCGCGGGCGGGGCAGGGCGGGGTATGGGGGGCAAAGGGAAGGGTCTTCCTCCTCCTCCTCCTCCTCCTCATCCTCCCCCCTCTCTCCTCATCCACCTCGTGACCCCCCCTATCCTCCTCGTCGTTCTCCACGTCCTCATCCTCGCCATCACCTTCTGCGTCCACCACCCCCTCGCACTCCCCCGCCCCCACCACCATCCTGTGCGATGTGCAAACGTATGGAGCTATCCCTCATCAGATCCAGAAGCGCGCGCGGGCCGCCGAAGTCAGTCTCCGCGCGCGCAAGCGCCGAAGTCCGTCTCCGCGCCCAGCAAACGCATTGCGCGGGAGTGGGCGTGGGGAAGCGAAAGCGAAATTGGCAGCGAGGGGCAGCAGCGGGGAAGGGGCAGAGCAGCGAAGGGCGGGCGGTGAAATGTACGGGGGTAACAGGATGGAATACGTGGGGAGAACAAGCGAATGGGAAATCAAGGACGCAGGGGGGAAGAGCGATGAACGGGCGGGAAGGGCTGAGAAGGCAGGGAAGGGCAGGGCGGATCTGCAAACACACTGATTGATGGAATACCCACCTCCCTGACCGCCTGTCTCCGCCCCACCCCTCAATCCGTTCCTTTCTGCCGCTTCTCCGCCATTATCGGTGACGGAAAAGCGCCCGATAAGATCGGACAGAGGGAAACTTGGCAGAGAAGGGCGGCCATGGGGACTCGATGCCCAAATTTGTTCTGCGAAATTGGCGAGGAAGGCGGGACAGTTGTCTGTGTTTCTTAGCAGCTGAAATACCTTAACCTTTTGGGGGGGGAACCTAAGTTAGGATGGCCCAACACATTTGGGATATGGGGTCTCTTTTGCAAGAGTATCAAATGAAACCACTTAAGTTAAGACACCAACCATTAGGGATATCAAAAAAACGGCTACCCAAGTTCGGTCACGAATTCGTTGTGTTAATAAGGTTAGGGAGTTTTGTTTGACTAGTGATGTGGCGACTCTATTTAGGCATTTGTTCGGGGCAACTTTTGATTTACCTGATCTATGGGGCCCCATTCGACGTCTCGAAGTATGGCGACCACCACGTCGTCGTCGCCGCCGTCGTCGGCGTCGTTGCCGCCGTCGTCGTCGTCGTCGTCGTCGTCGTCGTCGTTGTCGTCGTCGTCGCCGCCGCCGTCGTCGTCGTCGTCGTCGTCGTCGTCGTCGTCGTCGTCGTCCTGGGTCGGCGGCACTGGCCGTAAGGCCTCTCCAGAATGACGACCACCACAATGCTATATCATGCTTTAGGCACGCTCCAGTTTGGACAAGTGCGAACCCATCCTATCGTGCCCCCATTCGCTTCCCCATCTGATCAGCCCAAGTGTTGTTGTTGTTGTTGTTGTTGTTGTCGTTGTTGTCGTTTTTGCTGCTGCTGTTGTTGTTGTTGGTGTTGTTGTGGTCGTCGTTGTTGTTGTCGTCGTCGTTGTTGTTGGTGTTGTTGTTGTTGCTGTTCTGGGTGTTGTTGTTGTTGTTGTTTCCCACCCTTAGCCCAATCCCCCTCCGCCGTTCCCTCGGCCCATGCACGCCCTTGGCGCGTGATCTCTCAATTTTGCCAGAGGGCCAAGGGCCGCGCGCACCTCCGTCAGCGCGCAGGCCAGGCACACATGCCGAAACGACTTGGTCGAACCTGCACGGGCACGCAAGCGCAAACCGCCTGCGTCGACGAAACTTGCACGCGATACTATATCCATTGAGATGGGGGTGTAGCCATGCAATGCAATCCAGCCAAATACTTCTCCATACATTTCAAGCCCACCGTGTGTGGCGAATTTCCCACAACGCACGATTGGAGCAGCCGTTTGGACTTAGCCATCATATCCTCGCCAGCATAGCACCAGCCACATCTAGGATTCAGGTGCCGCGCCTGGGTTTCCAATCAAAATCAGAAGTCCGAGCCTCCACCTCCTCCTCCTCCTCCTCATCTCCTTATCCTCCCCATCCGTTTCCCAGCGTCAGCGCCGCGACGGCAACTGCGTTGCCCATGTTCCTCCTATTCCTCCTCCTCCTCATCATCATATTCCTCATTCGATTGGTGACGATACTGCCTGGTAAGTGCTGTGAGCCAAGTAGTGGCTCTTGATCGTGACGTCGAACAACTTCACCGTACTCAAATGCTTCCACACGTTGGCGCAAGCGTTTTGTGCGAGTAAGAAATCCCAAACAGACTTCTGATACTCGGCAATATCAGCGGGCGGCAGAACAAACGTGTCTCTGTTTTTGCCCAGTACATCATCTATTTTCTCACTGCACTCCAACCCAGCTGCAATCACCTGGTGCTCGAACTTGGACGCATCTGAACGCCTCGGGGTTACATATCCTATCTGACAATGGTGGTATATGGATGGGGTATCTTACAGTGTGTGTATCTTGATGGGGTATCTTACAATGGTGCGTATACAGGGTATAGTGAGGGTTATATTACAAGAGGTATCTTGAGGGTATAGCATACGAGGTATCGTACACGAGGTATATGGAGGGGCATATTGGGGGTATACAGAAGGATATAGTACAAGCTGTATATATATATATATATATATATATATATAGTGAGGGGTATATCACACAAGGATGTGTACATAAAGGGTGTATACTGAGGCGGTGTATATCTGACTGTCAATGCGGAATTCCAGCCCAACGCCTGCTCCATATCTTCCGCAGTACTGGCACGAAACATGTTACTTCCTGGGCTTTGCCGCGCATTCTGATCGGTGCCTTGTCTTTCGCTTTTTTAAACATAGATATCCTGATATCTGAATACCGCGTCCCATAACTACCGATGTTGTATTCATGCATGATCTCCCGTCTGATAATTTCCATGTTCTTTTCAGGGCGGCCTGGCATTACTAAGAAAATGAGCACGTACATGACGCTCCCAACGAAATATTGGTCAACTCCCATATGTTTGACGTGCATGATGTCAACTGACAACGCATAGTGCGTAACCAAAGTGAAAATCGGATGTCTGGTTGGAAACCTAGCCTCGAAATCGGCAACTGAATGAATTCGATTGGTCCACCCAGCCCCCCTGAACAGATCCCACCATGGGAGGGTCGACGCACTCGCGGGACACAGCGCGCACGGGATATCACTGGAGTGGCTCGGGAGGTCAAGGTCTTCGCTCCAATATTTCAGATCCCCCTTGACTAGCCACAGGCACGCCCTGTAACCCCCCGCTAAAAGTTGACCAGCTTTCGGGGAGCCTGCAGGCCAAACGCCCTCGAACAGTGCCATGAACGAAGCCATCAGGCGCCTCCAAAATGCATGCTTTGACTTTTTCGGGAACACCGAAGAGAAGACTGAATCCCACCAGCCCTCTGGGCGTCGGCGGTTTAGAGCGTTTCTCCCCCTTCGGGGAGGGGTTTACCCCTCCTCCTACCCCCCCTGGACCTGGACGGGGGGGGGGGGGTGCTGGTCGCTGGGGCGCACGCGATGACCTCGGCGAGGAAGCCAAACTCATTCATTGTATTAAAAGGTTGGCACCATTTTGGCTTCCTGGGGGGTGACAACGCCAATTCCCGACCACCCCGTGTTTGATAGATCCCCCCCAATATTGCCCCAAGAAGCACCCAGCTAGGAGGCCCCAGGATGGCCTCAGGATGGCCCCAGGCGGCCCCCAGGAGGCACCCAAGAGACCCCCAAGAGGCCCCAACATACACCAACGAGGCTCCCCGAGATACGCAAGATGCACCCAGGACCGCCAAGAGGCCCCACAGACGGCCCAAGAGGCACCCAAATTCGCCATTGTCCTCCTCCTCCTCCTCCTCCTCCTCCTCTTGTTCGTCCTCCTCCCTTCCCCCCCCCCCCCCCCCCCCTCCCCCCCCCCCCCCCCCCCCCTCCTCCTCACCCATCATCCTTCTCCTCCTTCTCGTCCTCCACGTCCCCGTCCTCCTCCATATCCTCCTCATCTTCCTCCTCTTCCTCCTCTCCCTCCTCATCCTGCTCCTCCTGCTCCTCCTCTTCCTCCTCCTACCCCGACGACGACGACTCCTCCTACGTCCTCCCCTCTTGGGGTATATGGCGGCTTATCCCGCCCTTTGATATTCTGCATGCTCCCCCTCTTCCCGCATCAACTCCACTTCCCTGGGGCTCATCAATGGAGGAGCTGGTGGGGATATGCGAAGCGTTGGGAATATATCATGAAATTCGTTGCAAGCGTGTCCCCGCGCCCAAACATACTCGACCAACTGAATATTGTATATGACTTGCTCCAAGGCTTCCCGCATCCTGACACAGGAACTCCGTCCCCGTGAAGGGCCAATGGTACGAACAATGAATTCCAACTGGGAATGCTTTTCATAGGATGCATGTGCAAAAGAGGGTGCTGCGATATTGTCATGTCCCTCCAGAACTGCTCTGCTCTCGCGGTGCTCCAACACACGCTGCTTTGAAACATGCTTGGGTATGCATCGTAAAGGGCAGAGAAAACCTCGTGCGGCCACAGGAAAGCCTGCGCTTTGGGAACTAGCTTGTCGAACTTGCCAGGGCTCACTGACATAGGTATTTTCTCGATTGTAGGCCTGCTGAACTGATACCCTCGTAGGAGCTGCATCAAATCACGATTGCAATTGTTTTTGTGCGTGCCGTCAGATCCAATACTCGATAGTTTGTCGACCTGGCTAAGGCCAGACGTGGATTCGTCAATGCAAACTGATCCCACCAACTCGTCTGGAACGTAGAGCCCGACCTGGTCCATGACGCAGTCCATTGTATCTTTTCGTGCCTGCACCATGTCGCGGCGGGCAGCAGCTGCAAGTTTCTGGACCATTTGAGGCGAGATGGAGCCCCAGCACCATAACGATATCAACACCTCTGCCAGGCTGCTGTGGCGCCCGTCGGCGCGCGCTGCTGCTGCCCTGGCTGCCACCAAAGCTTTCTGACGAGCGCCGCCCTTGCGCCTGCCCCTGCCTTTCATGCTATGCTGCGCGATCTCAAACAACGCAACAAAACACGGCTCGATCGAGCATATGGCTACGGACGTACGTTGCGAGATGGCATTCGGTGCCATGCTTATGTTGCATCGTCGGGGGGCCTCGCTTGTCCCCAAAATTGGTGTCTTTTGGGGGGCCCGACGCGTGCCCGATGGGGGCTCGACGCGGATTTGGCGTGGATTCGAGGCGGATCCGACACGGATCCGACACGGATCCGACGCGCCCGACATGGATTCGACACGGATTCGATGCGGACAGGGCCGCGACGGGACAGTCAAGGTCCCCCGAGGATGCAACATAACCATGCGATGCCAAGCAACGCAAGTCAACACAATGCGCATACTGTGTATGGTTAGTTGCGCAATGTCACGTTGTCGATTGCATTCCAGTGTCATGCAATGCGTTGTTATGTCGATAGTTTCCTTTGGGCTTGGCAGTGCCACGTTGTCGAATGCAATGCAGCGCAATTCTAAGGTTTGAATGCATCGCAATGCCATGCAATACCAGGCATTATATCATGGCAGGGGGGGCATACAATATTTTGTTGTGCAAATCCATGTTATGTCATATTCTATTCCACTCATGCCTTGACGGTGAGAACTGTTGCAAGTGAGGTTGAGAGCTGTCGTGGCCGCTGCGAGCTGCCCCCCCCCCCCCATCCTTGGGGCTCGCCCGACGATGCCCCACCGTCTCTGCGAGCAACCGTCGGGCTTGCGAGGCTCGGCCACACGCGTCCCATACGAGAGCCAGGCTTTCGACAAGGAGCGTTGCGCACATCCGTCATATCCCCCCTCCCCCCTTCCAGCTGGCCATGGTTAGGCCAAGAATTTGCACAGCGAAAATCCAGGAGGTACTGCTTCTGCTACTTCCAAGAAACATGATAAACCTGGGTGTGTTATATTTATGTGTACATCCTGCATACACAGTTACACGTTTAAGAACTCTGAATTGACCAGCACGCACGCTCCATCCCTAAAGCCACGAGCGGATTGACAGCACAAGGGCAAGCACGAGATGCCACGCTTTTTCCTGCCTGGCTGGACGCGCCAGACGCGTCGACCGACGCTCCACCCGCGATGAAGATCAAGACGTACTCTCACTGCAATAGTTGGTATGCCCTCCCCTTCCCGATATTCGGGTAGGCCGCTAGTCTGACTCGCGCGCACGTCGCACGACCAACACATGCACACACATGATCAAGGAAGTCGGGGGTCTCAATAAAAATAGCGTCACATGCTACAACAATACAGTTCACACAACCACGCATGCCAGCACGTGCACGCGTGCTCGAGCACCGCTCTTGCTGGACACCCACACGCAAGACTACTTTCTCAAATACTAACAAGAAGGACATCAACAACTATCCCCAGCGCGCCAGGTAGTAATCTTCGAAGATGCCGATCGAACCAACATAAGTACAACCACAGCCGTCCTGAGCTGAAGACTGCCAGAGCAACGCGACGGAGAGCAAACCTGGAGAAAAACGTGATGTGCACAATGTCATGGTTGGGCAGCATAAGCCTCCTCCTCCTCCTCAGCCCCATGACCCCCCCTCCCAACCTCATCCACATCTTCGTCCTCGCATCCGATTTGGGCGGCAGATGGCGAGGCGATGGGGGAGACGAGGGCAAAGACAGATGAGGAGCACATGTCATCATGCAGTCCTGGCGTAGGTATGGGCTCGCCATTGGTCCCGACGTTAGCGCGACCTGCGCTTCGACTGGCACAGGAGAGTCACGTGCGTCACCTCCTTCCAGAGGTTCCTCATGTCCCCCGTGTGCTTGTCGAACAGCTTCTTGGCCTGGCGACGGCGGCGACGACGACGACGACGACGGCCAAAGGAGAGCGCACCACTGACAATAACAACACACACATACGCATGCGAGCTGACCATATGCAGCGACGAGGCTGACTTTAAATAACAACAATATGCGGCGCACTTGGTGGAACGGGGGGTTGGGAACAAGGGGGGGGGGGGGGGGGGGGGGGGGGAAAGGCGAGGGCTGCAGTGATCATATGAAGGGCACGGGGGGTGGGACATTGGACGCTGACTCTACCGAACAACGGGAAATGAAAGGACGTGGTGTCGCCTCGTCCTGCGTGATCTTCTCGCGCTGCCTGTTCTTGCCGAACTTCGCGATGCTGCCCATCTCAATGGCGGCCTCTACTCCCATCCAATGCAGATGGAGCGTCGGGCAGCCGATAGCGAGAGGTGAGCCCCTTCCCATCCGACGCTGCCTCCTTGCCATACCTCCCCACAACCGCCAACACGTGAACTCAACATCTCACGACCAATGCCCACGCTGAAGGTACCCTGCTCTCCCCGCCCACCCCGCCCCCGCCTCTTGCACAGCAATGACCAGGTCATCCCAGTTCTCAGGGAGATCCACGGCCAGGGCCTTTGCGTCCTTCTGGATCTTGGTAGCGTCGCCCACGAGGAGGCCCGCGGCGCACTCGGCCTCGTTGACGGCGTTGATGAACTCCTGGCATGCGCGACGGGGCCTATCCATCCTCCTCCTCATCCTGCTCCTCCTCGTCCTCATCCTGCTCCTCCTCCTCGTCCTCCTCATGCGCCTCCTCTTCCTCATCCTCCTCCTCCTCCTCCTTCTTGTCCTCATCATGCGCCTCCTCCTCCTTGTCCTCCTCCTCCTCATCATCACCCCCCACCGCTGCTCGTCATCGCCACCCTGGTAAAGAGCATGGCGCGCCGAGCAATCACCTCGCATGCTGGCGCAACTCAACACCAGCGCACGCATCAAACATCTCGGGAGCCGTCCGTAAGTGTTGGATCCGACGCGATATATGACCCATCGCAATTCACCAACACACATACACAACATGCAAAACTACACAAGGGTAAGCTGGTCCTCTGAATACGGAAACTCGCCCTGGTTCTGGCTCGAGCTCGAGGCGCCAGAGCGCTTGCGAGTCGCTGGAATATCCCAGACGAACATGGACACCGCGCGCTTCGCAAGCTCGACCTGTTCTTTGGTAGCCTTCTTCTGCCCGCGGATGTCAAGCTTGTGTCTGCCCCATCTCGCGCCCGATCAATCATTCAGAACGCAATGTAGGATGAGTGGAGGGCGGGGTGGAGGCGGAGGGGCAACGGACTGAGCGAGGGAACAAGGGATGGATTGGGAACGGGGAAGGTGCAGGATGAGAAAGTGGACACCCATCGGGGAGATACCATTGCCTCGTATCTCATAGGCATTGCCGACGCGCTGCGCTTAGAGGTGTAAGTTGTATCGGTTCAAGTCTACAACATGTGTCTTTGCCAACTGTCTCTCTCATTCTCTCTCTCTCACTCCCTCTCTCTCTAACCTCGTTCCTCTACCCGTCTCCCTCCCTCCCTTCATCCTCTTCCCTGCCGATCCTGCATCTCCCATTGGGCGCATCGGGTGCGCAAGGCCCGACCCTGCCCCTCGCGCCTGGTCCCGCGCGCCTGCTCAGTCGACGCGAACGCGCTCACGCAGTGCTCGACTCCGTTCTCCATCGTTCGGTAGAACTCGCCCTTCTGCTCGGCCTCGTCGAACGTCTTGGTGCAGTTGTTGTAGTACCGCGCGCGAAACTGCAGCGTTGGCAAGCTGACCTTGCCCTTGGTGCCCTTCCTCTCCTCGTACTTCTGGTGGAGCTCGTGGAAGTACGCCTTGTCGGTGGTCAAGCTCAAGGTCCCGTCGTCAGAGACGGTCACCGCCTCCGCGATGAACTGCTGCTCTTTTGCCCTGCCCTACCCGCTCACGCAAGGCACATGCCACGCGCGACGTGGGGGGATCTGGACAGATGAGTACACTAACGAATTGGAGGACGCGGGCAGCGAGGAGGGGGGGGGAACGACACGGTGGAGCAGGAGGGGAAGGAGGAGGGGCATGAGACATGATGGCGGTAACCATTCACGCTTCCCCCTTCCCACCGTTTGTTGGGACCCTTTCTGATCGCCTCGAGCTGCTCAAGCAACTCAGCGCCAAGGTCGTCCTTATTCAACTGGAAGAAGCGCACCTTCCTGCGCCTCGTTGCTTCGTCGTCCTTCTCCTGCCAGCGTCGGGAGGGGCGATTCCCTCTTCCCCGCCCCACCGCCGTTACCAATCTCCCAATTCTCACGCTCAGCCCCCTATACCCTCTCTAACACAATGCCACCTATTGGCCACGCCCGAATCACGGTGGCCCGAATGCGCGAGGCTGAGAGATGCACTTGCGCGATTGGACGCACTGACAACACCAACCACAGGTAGCAACTGAAAAGGCAATCAAAGGCGGCGCCTCAACCGCGGCAGCTGGCCTCTTCAGAGCCATCCTCACGGACATCGCCGAGCTCGCTGGTTTCTTGCTGGCCTTCTGCTCGAACGCCGCGGGCTTGCCGATCTTGCCGTGTGCGGCGGGCCTCCTCTTGACTTCATTGCCCTGGCCAGGCACAGCAATCGATGCCCAATGGAGGAGCGCGAGGACACGGCAGAGCGGGTAGAAAGAAGAAGGGTATGGACGAGGAAGCGGATGAAGGAGATTGGAGAGGTAGCGGGGGATAAGGTATGGGCAAGGAAGCGAGGATTGGACGGGTGGGGAAGGGGTTGGGCCAGCGCAACGCGGCACGAGGCATTGCGATCTAATTCTGAAATTGAGACAACTGCGAGCTCCAAACATCCAAAGCAATATCTTGAGACGATCGGGGGAATGCAGGCAGGGAACAAAAACGGGGCAAGCCACGCGCGGCCTCGTCCTCGCCACCAGAAGCTTCGTCCTCCTCGTCTTCCTCCTCGTCCTCCTCCTCATCTGGGCCCTCATCTTTTGGCCTCTGCATGGCATCTTCCACGCGCCGCTTCCAATCCTCCATGCTCGCCGCCAAATCCATTCTCTTTGGTGCCATGCCGACCGCGGGCACGGGAGAGGTGCGCGAGGTGTGGCGGATCGAACGCACAATCGCATGGGGTAGCAAACGTCATGCAGCATTCATGAGCAACGTGCTGGCCAGAAACCAACGCCGAACCCCCAAACCAGATGTAACCACAAACCCATGCGCATGAGCATTCAAGCCGCCACAGCGTCAAAGGGGGCCCGAGCGTCACACAAAGTGTATATCGCTAAGCTGATGGAGCTGGCGTGGGCGGGCAGCACGAACACCGAACATTGCCACGCGTGCACTGATATGGTTCATGACAGCGCGCTGATACTAGTGAAGTACACGACATCATAAGTAGTATGGACCACTCATACGTTATACATACATTATGTATGGGTTGCAGTTGTGTTGCATTTTTATTGAAATTTCAACAAAACTGCAAATCGCGAGTTGCAGTTTTGTTGAAATTTCAACAAAACTGCAACAAAACTGCAACCACTTTTGTTGCAGTTTTGTTGCAGTTTTGTTGCAGTATTGTTGCAGTTTTGTTGCAGTTTTGTTGCAGTTTCGTATGATATGTACAGCCGCATAGCATTTCCTGTGTGTTTTGCATATGCAATGTGTGTCTGCAGCAAAACCGCAACAAAACTGCAACAAAACTGCAACACAACTGCAACAAAACTGCAACAAAAGTGGTTGCAGTTTTGTTGTAGTTTTGTTGAAATTTCAACAAAAACTGCAACTCGCGATTTGCAGTTTTGTTGAAATTTCAACAAAACTGCAACAAAACTGCAACAGACGATTTCGCTAAATTATCGTATGTACATCTTGTACACGCAATGTGCACACGCATTAATGTCATACAAACATCTTATACATTTGATGAACAATCTTTATTTAGACAGTGCGTGTTACGAACAACACCATATGCACGCTCATGTGTGCTCATATATATATATATATATATGCATGTCTGTTGCTGTGCACCACAATCTGCATGCGTCGAGGGTCGCACGGGTACCACGAACGGCACTGATCAGGCGCTCAGCGTGTCTACCTCATTTGTGAACAACCGTGAACCGTGAACAACCGTGAACGCCAGTACAACCGTGAACGCTCCATGCGAAGGCAACCACCACAACCTGGCGTCACTGATGTTCGTCACATCCCAATCGCATCCGCTGCTCAAGTCGGGGATGGACAGACCCCTCTTTAGCAACACGTGGTTTAGTGAACGCGACCTGAGGCCCAAACCTGGCGGGCACGAGCATGGAAAATAACGGCCACGGCGCCGCCCCGAGAACCGAAAACGGACAATTCACTAATCGACGTGTCACGGTTGGGGGTTCTGTCCACCCCCGATCAAGACCACACTCCTGAACATGTCTGAGGCACATTTCGACGCGCACTCCCGCGCGCTGGCGCTCATGAGCTGCGTTGTCGCAATCCCGCCTACATGCGATAACCTAAAGGCTGTCAAACGAATCGAGGCCTGGAAACGAGCAGGCGCCCCTGATAAATTCGGAATCGCAGGAACTCATCCTGCGCGAAGTGGCTGGAACGCAATAAACGAAAACTGAGTGCCGCCCAGTTCCTCTAAGGCTTTGGGCTATGATATCTAAGCCAACATCCTCCTCCTTGTTCCCGTCCTAAAACGAACTTCGAATAAGTTTAACTCGTCGTAGTAGTCGTTATCCTCCTCCTTTTGCTACATAGTGTTGTCGTTGACGTTTCATTAACATATATTGCGTTTGCGTGCTGGAACTGACAAATCGCAAACTGTGGCCCCTCAACCCCCCCCTCTGAAATGTACTGCAGCGCCCTCTTCCAGGCAGGAACTACAACAGCAAATCACAAAGTGCCCTGAGACGAGCAGGGCTTATCATCAGACTCAGCGCCCAACGGCCGCACGCCGTGCTGTGCCAGCCAGTCCTCACGCGTCTGTGTGTCTACTTGAGGCTCAGGGGCAGGCTTGAACTCTTCGGTGGGGTCTTCCTCGTAATAATGCGCGGAAAATTTGAAGCGTTTTGGGGATGGGAACGCCCTAGACCCGAACACCTCCTTCTGAAATTCCTGCGTATAGCACATCCACATTCCGTACTCAGACGTCCCCTGATCCATGGTTGGCCCCTCAACAACAGAATCTCTCTGCACAGGCGAGGGCGAGGGTAGCTTCGCTGGCGATAACGATGATCTCGAAATACCAGCAGCGTAGCGCCTCGCAACGGCCCAACAACATGCACTCGTATAGCGGTGGAGGAACGTTCCCGACACGTGCAACTGCGATGGTATAATAACATGAACGACACTCCGTTCCCATAGCGATGTTGTTATTGCTTGGGGGGCGGGATGAGGGTGGCGAGGAGGAGGGCGAGAATGATGAAGAGGAACCGCGCTCTCGCCTACCCCATGTGTGTTTGTTGCCAGAAAAGACTGTCGTGAGCAACGTCGTTTTTAAGCAACGATGAGGAATAATCATGAGGGGTGCTTGGAGAAAGAGGGGATGCACACTTAGCGACCCTCACCGCACAACACACATGACACGCGCGCGCCTGTCAGGCGTCTGCTCGCACGACTCGCTGCAGCCAGGCATGCGAACGTAGTCAATCTGAGCAGATTTATTATCTACGCGTGGTGTGAAACGGATTGGGGCGTGCACGAGCTCCAGGGGCGGCGCGATGCGCTTGGCGAGGAGACCGATGGACGGAGCTAGGGAAAGGGGGGATAGTTCGGCGAGGGAGTGGGCGAGGGATATCGGGGGGCGAAGGAGGCTAAGGACAGGCGGCAGGCATGCATCATCTCAATCAAGCTGCAAACACACATGCGAGACAACCAAACAAAAAAAACACAACCTGCGCGATCATCATCATGCCGACCGCCTGGCTTGTTTTGGAATATGTTCTGCGGGTAGCACCCCTGTCTTCGAGGAAGCTCCTGCCCGCGCCCCGCGCAGATAGCGCGCGCGAGGGGGGCCCCGAGGATGGACACAACGAAAGCGAACGCCTCATTGCTCTTAAACTCCGAACTCCTCCGCTATAAAATCCCCCCGTGCTCCTCGCAATCGCCTGCGCATCCAGATTCGACGATCTCATTGGCCCTAACCCTCAGACCACCGTGCCCCTCGCAATGGCGGCGTGCCCCTCCGAGGGCCTCCCGTATCCTAGCTTTAATATCACCCGTAACCCCCGCTATACTCCTTAGCCCGACCATGCCACGAACATGATTTAATGCTTGCAACGATGCATCATAAGGCTCGGCACTCCAAACCCGATCCCAATGCCCAATCCGTAGATCTGTCTTCGACACGCCCTGCGCCACGTTGTGCACTCTGACGCAGCAGGGGTCGAAACCGCTAGCGCACTGACTCATCGCACCAAAGCGGGTGGCCACCCTGCCACGGAAACCTGAACACGATTTGAGCAGAGCCCTGGCACGGGAGAGACACATGCTTTGACATTTTTCGCATTCGCACATGTGCCAGCAACGATCATGCTCGTCCCTTGTCGAACAACGCGCACGAATCGCCCTGACATCACTCGCACATCGTGTCAGCAACGACCATGCCAGCAACGATCATGCTCGCACAACTGCCAGCAACGATCATGATCGCACACATGCCCTGACATCACTCGCACATGTGCTTGCCCACACACCATCTGCTGCGTTCCCCTCATCGAGTTCGCTTTCCGCCAGGCTCGTGTGGCCCACATGGCACCTCGGGCAATGGTTGCTCGCAAGCACGAGCTGGCTGAGGCATTGGGGTACGCTACATGTGCGCCATGGGCTTTGTCGAGGTCCATTGTACTACGCACAGTGGACCTCGACAAAGCCGATGGTCCTAAACACACCCCTGAGGAACGCGACCAGACGCCCCCCCGAAGCTCCCCACCGAAACCAACATGTCCCACGCACGTGTTCGATGGTCGGTGGAATGGCGTAAGCCCTTGACTACTGCAAGGGGCGAGGCAACATAGTTTCTCGTCACATCCCGACGATCAGGTGATGCCCCTCGCTCGCTGCATGCTGCTCGAAATTATGCTTGGCCTATGGCGATGCGGCCCGACTGCACATGCCCGTGCATAGGCGCGCGTCGCAGAGCTGGCCACCCACGCGGTAGCCAATGCTACCATTGCCCCTACGCAGAAACAACACCATCCCACCACTCATCATTCATCATCGCAGCCCATCCTCCACCACCAACTCCCCGCTCCTCCCCACTCCGACCCTCATCCCCGCCCAGTCCCACAGCAATGACGCCACCAGCGCCCTCGCTACACTCCAGATCTGCGGAAAAAAAGCATGCTCTGCGCTCAATATACAGTCGGGGCGTTGACCTAAGGAACCCTAAGTATGGAACGAGGCCCCTTTTTTCCATAAGTTAAACTTCGATTTCCGATCGAAAACAGAAGGGAAAACCTGAGGCAAGCTGTGAACGGCTTAAGGAACACGGAGCCCCTCCCCAACCAACAGGGTTCCTTCTTCAGGGCCCCGATTGTACGCGCTGGCGGTTGGGCGTCACTCAAGGCGTCAACTCTTTCACGGCCTTGGCGCCCGCCTCCCGAGCGAGTTTCAATGCTTTCTCGTGCGAGAGACCACGCTTCTTCGCATCTGCCTTGGCTCGGTCGTACGCCCGCGAGTGGATACATTTGGGAGTCATTTTGAGAACCTTCTCGCCGCTGCTCGGCGATTTCTGACACTTTTTCGGCACGGGAGTCTTGGGCTTCGTCGGGGTGGCCACGGGAGCTTTGGGCTTCTTCGGGGTAGAGCTCGCCTTGCCTTGGCGCTTCCCTGCGGACGCACTCTGCCCCCCCGTTGCGGCGCCTCTCGTCCCTGTTCCACCTGCAGAAAACTGAAACTTTGCATTTACCGATGGGAAGTCTTGGCAAAAGTGGAGCAGGTCGTCCATGCCGCCGCTGCCGTGGGCCATGAAGACGGGCACTGCAGCGGACGCGCAAACTGATTAAAGACGAATTGGCGTCCGAACGCTCTTGACGCATATTGAGAGTATCCTAGTAGTGAGAGGATAGGGTATCTTGACAACTTGATGGTATCGGGTAATGAGGGGATAGGGTATCTTGGGGATAGAGTATCTTAGTAATGAGGGGGTAGAGTATCCTAGTAGTAAGGGGATATGGTTATCCTAGTAATGAGGGGGCGAAGTATCCTAGTAATGATGGGGATGGTGTATCCTAGTAATGAGAGGTATACTATTTAGGAATGGTAATGAGGGGGCAGAGTGTCCTAGTAATGAGGGGATCGGGCATCTTGAGAGTATCTTAGTACTGTGGGGATAGAGTTGTTGGGTCTTAGTAAAGCGTATAATGAGAATATCATAGTAATGAGGGTATGGGGTATCTTGAGGGTTTTCGAAAAAGGGCGCTGCTTGAGGCTGCGGCATTTCTGCGCTAATTGCCGAGAGGTGGCATCGCCAGAGGGATACATTGAGCAGCCGAGTGCGGGGCATGCTTGAGAAGCCCTGGATTATGCACGCAACTACTTGAGGATGACTGTGTTAAGACGCGAAAAAATCAGAATGGATTGTGCTGCAATGCAAGACACATGGAAAACACATAGAAGAAGGCAATCAAACAGGGGGACAGGCCTGGCGAGCCTGCGGTCAGAGCCTGCACGGCGGCGGTCTCCGAGCGGTGGGCGGCGATAATCTCCTTGATGAAGTCGCCCCCCACTCCCATGTCTCGCTGCACCCCCCTGCTCCTCATGGGCCGCTTCCTCGCGCCCCGTCGCCCTCGCCATCAATCCCCGCCATCCGTTCCTCATCCATGATCCATCTTCCCCGTTCCCGCCCGTTCCCCCACCTCCCCGCTCAGCTCTGCTCGATTCCACAAGCCTTTCAGCGCCGAAATGGACATTTGCAAACACATCGCGCTGCACGTCGAACTCTTGCCAACATCATGCTACCTGAGCACCCCGTGCGCGCCTGAACCCATGGATGCGTTCGGGGTTGGCGCGGCGCTCTGATGCTCAGCCACCGTGTCGCTCCCACCGCCCTCGCCCTCATGCACCTCCTATGGCAGGAAATGCAAAATGCCCGACTGCCTGCTCTGGATATACAGTCGGGGCGTTGACCTAAGGAACCCTAAATAAGGAGCGAGGCCACTGTTTTTTCCATACGTTAACCTTCGATTTCCTGTCGAAACCATAAGGAAAGCCTGAGGCAAGCTGTGCAACGCTTAAGGAGCGCGGAGCCCCTCCCCAACGAAAAGGGTTCCTTCTTCAGGGCACCGACTGTAGAACTGCCGACCCTACAACGCTGGGAAAGTGGGCGGCTTGACAAACCGAATAAACATGAGCACCCCTTTTCATGGTGATGGTCCTGTTTGACTGGCACAAGCTGGCGCCCCTCTTCCTCCGCGTGGTCGGTCGTGTCCCAGGTCCCACGTGTATCCAGCCCAACCTCAAGCGAGCAGCGTGTGACGTCAAGGTGAAGCGCAGCATCTCAAATATAACTGGAATGCGCACTGGCACAAGGGGGCAAATGACTGCACCGCGCAGACACGCTCGAACACAGCGTACTTGCATAACGCACCCCATTTCATTATTCGGACCGTTTCCACATCCGCTATATGTAGATGACACGATGCCTATATACACATGGGCGTATGACATTATGTACATATGATGTATCATGCGACTCTTTAAATGGAGCCATGCATACGCACGTGACGTACGCGTGTACTCAATGCAAACAAACATAGGTGCAACATGAATACGTGGATTTAGAGATTGTGTGGATGTATATCATAAGGTACATGTACACATGTGATTTCATATACGCAAGGTGTACGTCAATATATCGATATACTTACGTTCACACACACACGAAGTATGCACATGCGTAAACTGCTTAAGTGTTCGCGTTTACGTATCCACTCGTATTGTGTGTCATCGTATGCGTGCATATGCACGCACTTGTGTATTCACACGTACGTCTGTGTATTTCGGAACACGTGTGCATGTATAACTATATATAGATATACACATGCGCATTCACGTGCAGAGGACACGCGATTGTTTATACATAAAGATTCAATACATATTCACCACCGCGCACACGGTTCACAACCGTATACGACATACTCTCGGCATCTCCACAACGTGCCAACTTCTGTGTATTAACTACATATATATATACACATGTCTATGCATACATACATAAATGAGCTCACGCATTAGACGAACCATGCGCTTCGACCAAAACAAAAGAGTGGGAACCGAAGGCGCAGCAGCTGGAGGGTCGGCGCCAGTTGCGTCGACCAAGTCCAACAAGCTATTCAAGATCTCGACTTCTCTGGGAGAAGCCTCCCCTCCCCCTCGCGGTAGCAGCCGCAACTGCACTTCCCCGTTGCTGCGACAGCCAACTGTGCCACTTCCCAGGTCTCACGCTACCAACTCCTCATTATCATCCTCTTCTTCCTCCTCCTTCTCCTCCTCCTCCTCCTCCTCCTCATCCTTCCCTCCCCCATCAGCCGCTTCCCCCCCGCTCCTCTTACAGAGCCAAAGAGGCGTATGGCGGGGGAGGGGGGGGGTGTCAGGCGAGATCGAGCAAGGATCACATGTGGAAAGGGAGCGAAGGTAAGAAGAGGCTGAGAATGAGAATGATGCGGAGGACGCGGAGGACGAGGAGGATGAGGAGGAGGGGGAGGGGGAGGATGGGGAAGGGAGGAGGAGGAGGAGGAGGAGGATGAGGAGGACGAGGAAGCGGATGAAGAGGGGATTAGATGGGGGACGCGGAAGAGGATGGAGGAAACGAGTCACCCCCACCGCTCCCCTGCGCGCCCCGCCTTGCTCATGAAACGAGCGCGGCCGTTGATGTCCTTCTTGATGTCACGTAGCTTCGAGAACACGGCCCTCCCCTGCCCGGCCCCAGCCCGCTGGAGCACATCAACCCCAGCTCAGACTGCACACGTCAGCTACAACTTCAACTACAGCCATAACGTTCATCATGATGAGTATGATGGTTCTGATGAATGTGATGACGGGCATGATGATGACGATGATGATGATGATGATGCGGATGATGATGATAATGATGATGATGGTGATAATGGTGATGATGACGATGCTGCTGATGATGATGATGAAGCTCATGGTCACGACGATGGCGATGGTGACGACGACGACGACGACGCTCTCCCCATCATGCCCCTCCTGATGTACCACCCTGCGTTGCTGCGCGTGTGCGCAGCGTCGGCGGCCTCCCTGGAGGATAGGATGACCAAGCCGTCGCCGCATAGCTTCTCGAGCGCGAGCTGGAACTTCTTGGGGGGGACGCAGCAGTTCGGCGACACCTGCCCAGCCGTCGCCCCTCCCTCCTCCCCTCCCCCCGTGCCGCACTTCCTCCCCCTGCCTACTGCTCCTATTTGCCACTGCTACTGCTACTACTGCAAGCACTACTCATGATACCAACACTGCTGCTACTACTGGCGCAACTACACACTACAGTCGAGGCGTTGACCTAAGGAACCCTAACTAAGGAACGAGGCCCCTATTTTCCATAAGTTGAACTTCGATTTCGCATCGAAAACTCAAGGAAAATCCAAGGCAAGCCGCGAAACAATTAAGGAACACGGCGCCCCTTCCCAACGAAAAGGGTTCCTTCTTTAGGGCCCCGATTGTACTCCAGATTTCGTAATAAAAGTGAGGGGGTCTGGACCCTCCAAGACAAGTCATTTCAGACCGCCCCCGTGGGAGAACCCTCCAAAACATCGTCTCCAGACCCCCCACGCCCTCCAAGATAGCCTGGAAGAGACCCCCCCGAAATGAGACCCACCTCCCTTTATTGCGAAATCTGGAGTACCGTTGATAAAGAACCCACGGTTGCCGAAACAACAATTGTCGGTCGTCGGTCGCCGCCGCCGCCGCCGTCGTCGTCGTCGTCGTCGTCGTCGTCGTCGTCGTCATCGTCGTCGTCGTCGCCGTCGTCATCGTCGTCGTCGGTCGTCGGTCGTTGTCGTCGTAATCGTCGTCGCCGTTGGCGTCGTCGTCGTCGGTCGTCGCCCGTCGGTGGCGTCGCCGTCGCCGTCGGCGTCGTCTTCGTCGAAGTCGTCGTCGCCCTCGTCATCGCACCCCTGAGCACCTTCGCGAGAGGCGAGAAGAGGTCGTTGAAGTGGGAGACGACGATGGGCGTCGGCGTCGACCTGGGCACGGGAGGGGCATCGAACGAGGGAGTGGGCGGGACGGGCCAAGAGAAGCGGAGGCACGGGGAGGATAGGATGGGGAGTGTGAGATGTGAAGGGCAATAGCAACGGTGCTGTACAAGGATAAGGGAGGGGGGGCACGGGATGGGAGGGAACGTGCGGACATGGATGCAGAGGGACGGGAGGGGCGAAGCAAGGGGCAAGCAGAGGTGGTGACCTCTGGGACGCCATCTCCTGAAGCGGCTTGATCAAGCCCATCAAGTCACGGCTGTTCCTGCCCGCCCAAGTCAACGACAACCGTTAAACGGGAATGGGGGGATGAAAATAGTTCATATGAGAAATGAGAGATGCTAATTCTCCTGATCCTCCTCACCATCATCATCATCAACATCAGCATCGCCATCCTCACCATCATCACCACCACCATCATCAGCATCATCATCGTCGTCGTCATCATCATCATCAGTATCATGATCATGATCATGATTATTATCATCATCGTCAGCATCAGCATTAGCATCATCATCATCACCACCACCATCATCATCATCATCATCATCATCACGCCGTCATTCTCCTGGCCCTTCCCCCGCCCTCCTCCTCCCTCGTCTCTCCTGGCAACCCTGCCCCGCCGTGTGTGAAGCCATGCTTTCATCACGCCGTAGAGGCTCGCGACCGAGATATCCTGGTCGGGCCTCGCACGGGGCGCCCTGGACGCCATGGCGGCGCGCGCAGGGCAGGGAGTGGAGAGCGAGGAGAGACGAGGGATGAGGATGGCGGGGGGAGGAGCAGGAGGAGGGAGGAAAGAGGCGGGGAGGAGGCAGACAGATGATAAGGGGGAGGAGAGGACGGGGTGAGATTAGGAACTACAGGGGGATGCGTGGAGAAGCCCTGGGCCAAAGGCCTGCGCCGCACCCCACGGCTCTGTCTCGCGTCCTCCCCTCTTCGCATCTGTGCCTCCGCATCCTACTTCTCATCGCATCCTCGTCCTTGTCATCATCATCCTCCCTCCAGTCGTCGCCACCCTAATCGTGTGCCCCGTGTTGAGTGTTCCCCGAACCCGTAACTCCGCCTCACCCTCCTTCCCCTCCTGCTCCTCCTCCTCCGCCTCTTCCTCCTCCTCCTCCTCCACCTCCTCCTCCTCAACATCATCATCATCATCATCATCATCATCATCATCATAATCATCATCATCATCATCATCTTCATCATCATCATCATCAGCATCATCATCATCATCATCATCATCATTACGAACGACGACGACGGCGGCGGCGGCGGCGGGAGCGGCGGCGGCGGATCCTACTTCTCATCGCATCCTTGTCCTTCTCATCATCATCCTCCAATCGTCGCCACCCTATTCGTGTGCCCTGTGTTGAGTGTTCCCGAACCCGTAATTCCTCCTCACCCTCCTTGCCCTCCTCCTCCTCCTCCTCCTCCTCATCCCCCTCCTCCTCATCCTCATTACGAACGACGACGACGACGGCATGCCGCTACATAACCGTAAGTAAATTGTATCAAAACCACAAAAACTACAAACAGCTACCAAACCAAACGAACAACCAACAAAGAGACCACGACGACAACCATGTATCCACAACCCAACGCACAACCAAACCGCAACACTATCTCAACAGCACCGCAACCAAACTGCAACCCAACGGCAACAACACCGCAACCCAACGGCAACAACTGCCACAGCACTGCAACACACGTGTTGCAGTTTTGCTACAAAGCAAGAAGCCTGCCGCAAAACTGCAACGAATCTGCAAAGAAACTGCAACGCAAATACAACTAAACTACAACACAACTGCCACATCTGAGTTGCAGTTTTGTTGCAGTTTTATTAACACTGCAACACAACTACAACAAAACTACAACACACGTGTTGCAGTGTTGTTGCAGTTTTACTAAAACTGCAACACAAATACAACAAAACTGCAACGAAACTGCAACACGTGTGTTGCAGTTTTGTTGCAGTTTTACTAAAACTGCAACACAAATACAACAAAACTGCAACGAAACTGCAACATGCGTGTTGCAGTTTTGTTGCGGTTTTACTAAAACTGCAACGAAACTGCAACAAAACTGCAACGAAACTGCAACATGCGTGTTGCAGTTTTGTTGCGGTTTTACTAAAACTGCAACGAAACTGCAACAAAACTGCAACGAAACTGCAACATGCGTGTTGCAGTTTTGTTGCGGTTTTACTAAAACTGCAACGAAACTGCAACAAAACTGCAACACCACTGCGGGAAAAGTTAAGATTTTCGCGTTTGAACATGCCCCAACCACAACACTCAAAATGTTAACTTTTGTGTCGGCGTTTTATAACTTTTCCGCAAGAGTTAACAACTCCAAATTTGTAAACTTTGGAAGTTATCAACTTTTCAAAAAGTTATCAACTTTCCGGAATTTTGACAACTTCCACAAAAGTTAACAAAGATAAAAAAGATAACTTAACAGATCTATAGGGTACCCTCCACGATTTCTGAGGGGGAGGGTGGGGTTCACTTCGCTCGGGAGCTCCCGAGCGAGCTCCCGAGCGAAGTGAACCCCACCAGCCCCCTCAGAGATCGTGCGGGGTAGGGGCAGGGTTCGCATGCGGCCTCCTAGCCAGGGCAGGCAGAGCGACCACGCCTTCTCGCGCGCGCGAGCGGCGGCCGCGCGCGCGGACAGGGGGCGCGGAACGCCGCACCGAGGCGGCCCGGGGCGCGACGACCGGGACCCCTTCGCGAGCAACGACAAAAAATCATGGCGGGAGGTTTTTTTGCTGTGTTCGGCCCCTGGGGGGCCTCACCAGCCCTCGGGGCCGTCGAACAACGACTCGGGATGAGAAACCGGTGCAGTGGGAATGGGTCGAGACCTCCAGGGGTCGGCGTGATGAGAAAATCATGACGGCGGGGGTCTGGGAACTGTGCCCCCGCTCGGCGGCAGAGCGGGCGGCTGCAAGGTCTGGGCCTCGCAGATCTGGTGGCGGTACAGTCAACCCGTACGAGGAGGACGCACGACAAGGATGGAGGGGCCTTGGAAGGCCACGTCGACCCTGTGCAGGCGGGGCCGCGGCCAGCGGAAGCGGCCACGGATGGGCCGAAGGGGAAGGATGCAAGGGTAGCCTTGGGAAGATGCTCATCCTTACTGTGCGGGTTGACTGCAGGGTGACAGACCGTGCGGTGGCCTCGAAAGCCCATCAGACCTCACCGCACGCGCCGTCACCGCACCGCTCGAGACTAGACTTGAGAGCGGCGGCAGGGAGCGGAGGAGAGGCGGAGTACAAGTGTGGAGCCTCAAGGCACTACGGTCGGGAACTTCAGCGTCGCGCGTCGCAGCGGTGGCCCTGGCGATACGCCATGCCCCGCGAGCGGGGAGCGCGTCGCTCCGCTCCCTGGGGCGGGAGCGTGGTGGGGGACGTGGTTAGCGCGTCGTGCCGAAGCGTGATGGGCTAGAACTACTAGCGCGGCACGCCAAGCAAACGTTCCTGACCGCAGGGACGCCTTGAGGCCCTCTCCTTCTCCTTATCCTCCTCCTCCTCCTCCTCCTCCTCCTCCTCACCCTACTCCCCTATCAGGCTGCCACACATGAGATTCCTACCCCTGTAGATCAGAATTCTGGGGCGCCGGTCAGGGTTCAGAGCTCGGAGGGCGCCCGCAGCCGAGCGAAACCCGGCGGGGGTGTCCGATACCCCTGCGTCGACGTTGGACCCGCTGTGGGGAGAGCAAAAGGTACCGATACGGCCACTCCCCTGTCCTCTCCCGGGACGCGTTCAGACGAGGATTTCGAGGCAAATCCAGCGTTGGCGACGAGGGCCTCCAAGGGGCCCCCCAAAAGGGGAAACGGGCGAAGGGTAGCAGTATGAGGTTACCTTTTCCTCCTCCGACGCTGGGAAGGGTTCGCAGGTGGCAGCAGGCCCAGGAAGAGGTTCAAACTGTACAATCGAGGGCCCGCGGCGGATTCCTGAAGCTGCGCTGGGCCCCCCGTCTGCATCACAAGCGCGCGCGGAGCGCGCCCCAGGGGCGGCGCCGCAGGCGCGGCAGGCGCCGCCGTGGAAGGCCCAGCACGTCCTGTGCGGAGGTCCAGCAAGTTCTGTATGTGCCGTGCTCTCTTCGCGCCGCCCGCGCTGCCGCGCGCTGCCACGCAGGCGGATCGCCGGGCGCGGTCGGTGTATCTGCAGCGTGTTGTCGATGATTTGGACACGTGTGCATCCAGACGTCGCGGTGTTTCCGCCTTCGAAGATCCATCCCGTGGGGAATCTTTGTTAGACCCTCCCCAGTAACGTCCGCCTCGGGCGGGGGTCGGCCCTGCGGGGGGCAAGCGACACTTGTGTTGAATCGGGCGTGTCCCTCGACAGGAGGAATATACAAAAATAGGGAACAATAGTCTGGGAACGATTGTTCGAGTATGTTTGGTTTTTTTTGTGTGCATTTCCTACTGTTCCTAATTTGTCGTCCAAGATCCGCCTGTAGGGGGATATGCCCGACCTGACGCTTGTGAGCACCCCAAGGCATGCCTGTCAGCACCACAGCATGCCCCTGAGCACCGCGCCATGCCTGTGGGGGGGGGACTAGCTCCCGCCCCTCCCCCGGCGTGCAAAAATACCCTCACGGTACTTGCCATCGCTCGGACGCCCATTCCCAGTGCACTTGTCGGCTTAATATGCGCTCATGTTTCGCACGATGATCCAGGATGCTCCTTGATTATACTGTTCCCAGCGTGCCTGAGGACCGCATCCCAGAAATAACTTCAAGCACCCCGACAAGTATCGTAGCACTGCCTGCCCGACACGCTGGCGAAGTGCCGAACGAGTATCGCCCCCCAGGGCCCGACACGTAAAAATCTTGCAGTTTCGACACTTTCTCGGTGCTCGTTGGAGCATCATAACCCGAATGTCCTCGCAAGGAAACGTGTACACGTCCGAGCGATGCCAACAGAAAAGAGAAAACACGCCATGAACATAAACTCTTGGCGCTCTGCGCGGATTTCTTGGATCTGCGCTGGGCCTTCCCTTCCTGCCGCGAGGAGCGCGCCAGGGGCGGCGCCGGAGGCGCCGCTGGGGGGCCCAGGCGCGGATCCAAGAAATCCGTTTATGTACACGTCTGGGCGATGTTTATGCTTATGTTATGTCTATGTATGTTATGTTTATGTTATACGTTACAATGTTAGGCAGAGCGCATGCTTCTGCTATGTTATGTTAGGCGGAGCGCAAACAGGTTACGTTTATGTATACATCCGGGCGATGCCAAAGGCCTCCAGCCAGCGGGTCCCGTCTGCCAGACTTTTCGATCGCTCGCCGGGGTCTGAGCTCGCCCTCCCCCCTTCAGGGGGCAGGCGATCAGGGCCGCACTGCTGCCTCCTCCTCCTCCGCCTCCTCCTCCTCCCTCCTCCCTCCTCCTCCTCCTCCCTCCCTCCCTCCCCTCCTCCCCTCCTCCTCCATACACCTCCTCCCCCTCCTCCTCTCTCCTCCTCCTCATCTCTTCTCCTCTCCTCTCTTACCCCTCCCTCCTTTCCTCCCTCCTCCTCTTCCACCCTGCCTCCTCGTCTCTCCCCCCTCCCCCCTCCCCCTCCCCCTCCCACCTCTCATCCCTCCTCCTCCTCCTTCTCCTCCTCCCCTTCTCCTCCTCCTCCTCCTCCTCCTCCTCCTCCTCCTCCTCCTCCTCCTGCCCGGGGTCAGCGGCCCGCGGAAGGCAGTAGGTTGGCCCAGAACCCAAACGACACCACCCCACCTACGACTCAGCAATTTTGAAAATCTGACGCAGTCTCGGCGTGGCATTCTACGGAGGCCGGGCCAGCTCCGAGGGCAAACACCGGGGAAGGGTCGCAACAATGCGGCACGGCGGGTCGTGGGTGGGATGGTATCGCTTTGTGCTTTGGTCGATAGGTGATGAGGCAACTCCTGGGAGGTCGTCGTCAGCGGAATGAAGAGCGAGTAAACCCGAATAAGGCCACTTGGAGGGCCACTGATCACAACAGATGCTCGACCACAAGAAACCTTTCACAAGAAACCCAATCCTGAGACCCCAGGACGTCCAGTGACTTTTGGGTGCGAACGTCACGCCTTCCACAGCAACACCATCAAAACCCAAGAAACCCAGGGCACCCTGGAGGCAAGCAAGGTGTTCCTTGGCATGGGTTTCCACTGTAAGCCTGGGGATGTGGCGGACTGTGCGGAATGTGGCAAGGTGTTCCTAGGCCTGACTGAGAAAGACTGTGCGGGATGTGGCGGGACTGCGCAAGAGTGGGCCAGTTTTGGCCACGGACACCCCGCGCCGAGGCTGAACGTATTGGACCTCCCAAGAAATTCATTTTAAGTTAACCGCTAAATGTCTCCCGTTTTGGTCCCGCCCCCTTCTTACTCGGCGGTGAATGGGACTGGTCCTACAACCTCCTCCTCCTCCTCCTTCTCCTCCCTCCTCCCTCCTCATTCCTCCCACCTCCTCCTCCTCCTTCTCCTCCTCCTCGTCGTCGTAGTCGTAGGCGCAATCGTAGTCGTTGCTGTCGTCATCGTTGTTGCGTGGCGGGCGTCGCGGAGAGACCCCAGTCGGTGAGACCCTAGTTGGTGAGACACCAGTCCTTCATTAAGGCCGCCGAACGATTACTATTTACCCCCTATTCGGAGGGGGGGGTTCTAAGACCTCTCAGGGGTGGTAAGGGGGCAGCTTGGGGGGATGGAAGGGAGGAGAGCGCAATCCCCGATAGCATCAGCGCCGAGCGCTTCTGAGGCTGAGGCCTCCCGGTGCTCCTGGACTCGAGGCGTGCCGTGGGGCAACCCTTCGCCCTTGAGCGTTCGCGGCTTCGTGCGGCCTCGGCGGTGGCGGCGCCGAGCCCTTAGCGCGCGGGGGTCGCCGCCACGGCGGTGCGGCACGGCCCTGCCAATAGTCTGAGACTCCAGGTCAAGGCCTCCTGCCATCATCCTCATCCTCATCCCCACCCTCACGCCAGAGCATGATCCTCCTCCTCCTCCTCCTCCTCCTCCTCCTCCTCCTCCTCCTCCTCCTCCTCCTCCTCCCCCTCTTCCTCCTCGTCATCATCAGCATCATCGTCCTCATCATCAGCATCATCGGCATCATCATCAGCAGCAACATCTTCAACATCGTCATCATAATCATCATCATCATCATCATCATCATCAGCATCATCATCATCACCATCACCATCACCATCACCATCACCATCATCAGCATCAGCATCAACATCATCATCATCATCATCATCATCATCATCATCATCATCATCGGTACCGTCATTATAATCAGCATAATCATCTTCATCGTCATCCTTATCATCATCCTCATCATCATTATCATCATCGTCCTCATCACCCTCCTCATCCTCGTCCTCATGATCATAAACATTATCAGCACGATCATCATCAGCAGGAACATCTTCATCATCGTGCTCGTGATCGTCATCAGCATCATCAGCATCGTCCTCATCAGCATCGTCATCATCAACCTCACCATCATCATCATCATCATCATCATCATCATCATCATCATCATCATCATCATCATCATCCACCGCTCAAGCATCCGCCTCATGCTCATCCTCATCATCATGTCCCTCAGCATGATTATCCTACTCGTCAGCACCGTCGTCACCGTCGATGTCATCTTCGTCGCCATCGCCATCGTCATCGTAGAATCATCATCATCACCATCGTAATCGTCGTCATCGCCACCTTCATCGCCTAGAGCATCATCAACATCGCCATCATCTTCATCACCATCACCATCACCATCACCACCCTCATAAGCAGCAACATCATCACCACTAACATCATCCTCAGCATCATCGTGTACATCATTATTTTCCAAACATCATCATCAACAACCACATCCTCGAGGGTGCGTTCGTGACCGTGATCGTCATCAACATCATCCACATCGTCATCATTAACATCGTCATCATCATCATCGTCATCATCAGCATCATCTTCCGCACAATCAAAAGCCTCATTCACATTATCCTCCTCATCATTATCATCGTGATCATCATCATCATCAGCATCATGATCAGCATCATCATCATCAACCTCATCCTCATCCTCATCCTCATCATCATCATCATCATCATCATCATCATCATCATCATCAACATCAACATCACCATCCTCCTCGTCATCGTCATCATCGTCGTCGAGGTCATCGTCATCGCCATCGTCATCGCCCTCCTCCTCCTCCTCACCATCAACATCAGCCCCGTCGTCGTCGTCGTCCTCGCACTGACCACCCTCGTCATCACCACACCACCACCGTCCCCGACGTAGAACGATTCGGCACGACGGGCCTCTTCGACCGCAGGCCAGACTCCCGTCGGGGGGCGGAGACTGAGAGGAGGAGGAAGAGGAGGAGGAGGAGGAGGAGGAGGAGGACGAGGAGGAGGAGGAGGAGGAGAAAGAGGAGGAGGACGAGGAGAAGGACGACGAAGACGACGAGGAGAACGAGGAGGAGGAGGAGGAGGAGGAGGAGGAGGAGGGGCCTTTCTTCGTGTTGTAGCTCTTCACGCGCCCCTTCAGGCGCGTCGGGTGAGCGAGGCCGCCGGCCTCTGCGGGGCGCGGGAGGGAGGTTTGCGGGGGGGGGCCGCCGGCGAGCGGGGCGCGCGGCTGTGCCCTTCGGGCCCGCGCGTGCCGCGCCGCCCGGGGACCGCAGGGGGCACGGAGGCCAGGAGCTGGAAGCCGAATTCGGGGTGGGGGGGGGGCAAAAAATGATATACACCTCCACCACCTCCCTCACCCCCCCCCCTCTCCCAGGAGAGAGGAGAGAGGAAGAGGAGGGCAGAGGAGAGAGGAGGAATCGACGTGGTGGTGGTGTAGATTCTTTGGGTCCCCATAAAGGGTGACACCGATTCCTCGTGCCCGGGACAGCCGCCGCGAAGCCGACGACGCTCGGACTCGGACGTTGCGGACTCGGAGCTCCAGGTGTTCGCAAGGGCTCCCAACTTCGCGCTGCGCGCTGCGCGAGAGCGCGAAGCGCGAACAACGTCGCGCTCTCGCGCCGCCTCCCAGGAGAGAAGAGGAGGGTGAGGAGGGATTGGAGCCGAACCGCGAAGCGCGAATAACTTCGCGCCCTCGAGGGCGCCCTTGTGTTCGGTAGGTTTCGTCGGTTCGCGGGGGCTTTCCAGTCTCGGAATGCGTTCCAGCAGCTGCGCCTTGCCGAGCGCGTTCCCGGGGTGCCAGAATCTTCCCGAACGGCTGCCGGAAGCCCGAGTTATGACCAGAAAACCATCCGACCACCAATCGCTCATTGAGAGCCGACAGGGGGCCGATGTGCTCGCGCCGCGAAAACATCGCGACGGAAGGTTTCTGGCCATTTTCGGCCGCCAGGCCCCGGGACCGACCGAAGACGCCTCGGGAAGAAAAGCTGGCCCTGGGAGAGGGGTCGGGATGAACAACCAGCCAGGCAACACGTATCGAACAACATTAGGGCATCGCGTGTCTGGAAACGCACGCGGCTGGATCCTCATGCGGCACATCAGGGCCCTCTAAACCAGGACTTTGACAAAACAGGACGTTGGATTGCCGGGGAAACAGAATATGCCAGAGTCCTGGCTTGTAGAGCTGCAGCCAGGACTTTGGCTAGTCGTTTCCCCGACTTGCCAAAGTCGTAGTTTGTGAAAGTCAAAATCCTGGTCTCGCGGGCCCTGAGAACAAGTTGAGGCCAAGACGCTGGATGCACATGCAGAGGGCCACCGTGCCTGACCACACGAGGGCCGAGTCTAAGAAAGACCTGCGCCACATGTCCTTCCATCCAACTCGCGCCCAAACCAACCGCATGATGCGTATCCAACTCACTGGCTTCAGGGTGTGGGGGGTCCTTGCAGGACAAGGGAAGGGGGGGGGCATAACATAAATGTCCATGCGGACACTCCGCACAGAACTCGTCCCAAACGCCCTCCTGCCCGAAGGCCGAGCTCGAAAACAAATGTTCCCCCCAGTCAGAAAGAGAGAGATGGATGTATATGCATGTATCTATATATATATATATATAAAACACGCACACGCCGTCTCACCCCGAATGGACCAGGGCGGTCGCGGCAAGTTGGCGAGCCCAAGGTCCTCTCCACCCCAATCTCCAAAGAGGGATGCCTCCCAAACGTGTGGAGATAGCGAAAATGACCTCGGACCCCAGGACTCGAGATGTGAATCACAATGTGATGCAGCAGGTTGTGATAAGCAAGTGGAGTCAGGCTAGCTTCTGAGATGCAATTGGAACCAGCCTGCGTCTAGGAGTCCCCATTATGCGGCGCATGTTCGCGGAGCAGCCGCATCAATGTGAGGCACAATGTTAGGTCTGATCTTCTAAAATGCAGCATGGCGCCGCAGTCCAGAACATAATTCTGAAACTACTTATGAAACATGAAAACGCCTGACACCTAATCACTATACGCATCCTGCTAGACATGTAACTCAAGCGCGCGTTCCCCAACATGGGCGTGAACATGAACACGCAATATTCGCAAACGCTCGAGTGCCAAGGGCAACCGTCACGCCCGCTGCTTCGTCCCAGGGGGCAGGGTGAGCTTACAGGGAAGGAGTGAGGTGGGCCCGACCTGGCACTGCGGCTGAAGGGGCCCAGGGACACACAAATAAATTAACATAAATCCCGAGATTTCCCATGGCATCCAATAATTTCTTGATTTTCGTCTTCCACTGGGGAAACCAAAAGGTACGGATACCGCTACTCCCCAGACCTCTCCCGGGGTGCGTTCTGACCAGAATTTCATAGCGATTCCAGCAGCAGCGGCCACGATGGAACGGTAGCGGTATGGGTACCTCTTCCTCCTCTGATCCCCTTCCATCCCGTATGTTTTCCTAGGAATCGACGATTATTTGTGCCTGTGTGTGTGTGCTTCCCTCTCCTGGACGTCGAGAGCGAGGGCCTCCCATATTTGCACATTTACTTCCTGGATGTTCGCCATCCCCTCCTCCTCCTCCTCCTCCTCTTCTTCTCCTTTTCCTTCCCCCTGCCTGCCGCACTCCCAGGGGGGGGGGGGGGGCGCCTTGGCGTCCAGGGCCCCGGTGGGCACCACCCTGCGCTTCACGCCCATGCACGGCCCCAGGAAGGCCTGCGGCACGGCGGGAGGGGCGCGGGGGGCTCCGGCGGAAGGGGGGGGGGGAGGAGAGGGAGAGGCGGGCCCAGACCGAGTGGTGGAGAGGGAAGGGGAAGCGCAGGGAGGGGGGAGGGAGGAGGAGAAGGAGGAGGAGGAGGAGGAGGAGGAGGAAGAGAAGGGGAGGAGGAGAAGGAGGAGGAGGAGGAGAAGGAGGAGGAGGAGGAGGAGGGAGGAGGAGGAGGAGGAGGAGGAGGAGGAGGAGGAGGAGGAGGAGGAGGAGGAGGAGGAGGAGGAGGGGGAGGAGGAGGAGGAGGAGGAGGAGGAGGAGGAGGAGGAGGAGGCTCGCTCGGCTCGGAACCCTTGGGCGCGGCAAGACGGAAGTCCGCGGCTGTCTCGCACCTGGGCGTCGCTTCGCGACAATCGAAAGAGGACTGGTCAATTGTTGTGGCCACCATGGCCTGTCGGGCGCCGCCCGCACGGCCCCAGGGAGCGGCCCGCCGATTGGCGCGCAGCCAGGCGGGTGCCCCCCGCACGGGGACCAGCTCGCGGATCCGTCACTCCCGACCCACCCTCCAACGTCCCGCCCGTCCCATCCGCGAGCCGTTCCTGGCGTGGGTAAGAAATAAACTCCATCGCTCGTTGCTGGTTCACGACTCCGCAGCACTGACCTCCCTCGGAGGAATACGTGCGCGGGATGCGAGGCACGCCTTAAAAAGTTTGGTTCGGGGGCAACAGACACGGGCTGGCTCGGAGCTGCAGCACCCCCGCCTCCCGCTCCTCTCCTTCTACATGCACGGCGGGTCGGACTCAACACTTGGACAACAGATGTGGGCAAAAGCGGCGATGCGTACACCGTCGCCGCTCTCGTGGCGGACAAAACTGCAGGGCTGACAATACCCCTGGCAATTCATGAAGCCAGCCTCTCACTGCTGGCCATCAAAGCTGATTGAGAGCCTGGAGCAGGTTGCCTGCCTCTCGCTCCAGGGGGCCCCTCGGCGCTGGCCCGTGCACCGCCTCCGCCTTCTCCACCTTCGAGAGGTAGTCCGCTAGGGTCGGGTACAGAGAGTTGGCGGTCGGCACCCTCGAGTTCAGCACAAACGACAGGACTCCCTTGGCGTCCTCTCCCGTGGTCCTCGCCCTGCGGTACTTGCAGTGGAGGACCTGCTCCGCGATCTCCTGGGGCTTCTTGGCGACTAAGACCTGCTGCCAGTACTCTAGGAAGATCTTGCGCCCGTCTGCGTTCGGGGTCGCGCCCCCCCCCCCCCCCCCCGACGCCGTAACTTCCATGCTGCGCTTGATGATGGCGCCGAAAAGGTGGACGTGAGGCGGCTCGCGGGCCTTGACGTCGACCGACTCGCCGCCCGCGGCCCTCTCGCGGAGCCTCTTGCTCTCGCCGTCGTACTCGATGCCACTCTTGCGGCGCGCCTGCCCCGGGCTGCCGTCGGCCTCGCTGATGAGCATCGTGGTGTAGCACACACTCTCGAGCTGCGCTGCCTGTCTGGCTGTGGTGAGGGCGAGCTTCGCGATGACGACCAGGAGCTGGCCGGCCTTCTCCTTGGGGTTGCCTGCCTTGCCCCGCTTCTGGCGCGGCGCCGATGCAGGGGGCGAGGCCGACCTCGCCATCCACGCGGGCATCGCCACGTCCGAGTTCATGGCGGAGTCGCTGTCGCGCGAGAAAACACGCCCCCGAGGAAACCTACCAGGGAAGATGAGCCCGAAGATGGCTACAGAGGTCGTCGTAGTCGGCCGACTCGCACAAACAAATGCGGCACCCAAGATCCCTCGGTTCAGCTCTGGTCGCAATCGCACTCGGCCCTCTCGTTCTGCAGTGCCCCCTGAGTATCGAGCCCTCGAGGCGTCGATAGGCCGTTTGCCTATTCCAGAAAATCATCCTAGACGCGATACATTCATTAGACGGGCCAAGCAGAGCAGCTAAATCATAAGCGCCGCGCTTGTGTCTCAAGTGTTCGGTGAGAATCGCCACATTGCGTCCCCTCCCTTTTCGTCCAGGAACAAACATACGGGGCCGCAGGGACAGGGGGGGGTCGAGCCCACCAGGGGCCCCAGGGTCGCAGACACCACGAGATGGGCCCGGGGGCGGAATCGTGGCCGTGAAATGGTAACTGCGCAGACGCCTGAAATCCAGGCGAACGAAATCCTCCGATAATTCTTTATCTTCGATACGGAGCCAGGGGCAGTCAGCAACGCGCAAAAGCACATCCCTGTCATGGGGCATCACTTCGGTCGCGGCTCGAGCGTCATCCTGGATGCGTTTGGCCCAGGGACTCGCAAACTGACTAAGGCCATCAACTGTGCACGGCCGCTTTTCCGCAACTTCAAGAACTAGGGCCCCGAAGAGCACGGCCAAAACGCTCGCGCGCACCCGAGTCCGAGAGGCCCAAGATTGGTACCAAACAAGCCTACGGATACGGAGCTCCGTTTCGCACGGCACTAATTCCCAAGAGGCTGGAATCTCTAGAGAACCCATGCGGTCCGTGACCTCCCCTTGTTCATTGCGTTCACATGCGGCCCCATGCATGGCGATCTTGCAGAGGGAGGCGAGGCAGTGGTCAAGGAGCGAGAATTGGCGGGGGCTGAGTAAAAAAAACTCAAGTGCCGACCGGAGGGTGTTTTGCGCTAGACCGATCAGCACAGCGCGCCGCCAGCGACGCGGCGTGCTGGCAGACCAAAAGCCTGCCATGGCATAGGTGAGCGTTTATGTATTCTGGGTTTCGTCATTTGGCGCAAGGGTGGGAAGGGGGGGGGGTCCGGCTCTCGTCCCGTAGTCAATACCTCCGATTGAATCATCTTGAAATTTTCAACATAGCTTAAGATTCAACATTTGAGCCTCATGAGGCGTGAAACTGGGAGAATCGTGTGGGAGATGCCGATGAGGGAATCCTATGGGGGACCCCCCATGGGGGAATCGCGCAGAGGCTGCGCGGGGCTGCGCCAAGGCTATGCGTGATTGTGCGGGGCTGTGCCAGGATTACGATGGATCACATATTCATGATTCCACAAGGCCGTCGGTGGCATAACAGGGGAGGGCCCAACCGGAGGCATGCTTTTTGGCGATCGGGTCCGGCGCCCCTGAGCCCTTTCGTTATGGTTCCAGTTCGCACAAAAAGTTCGCACAGTTGCACACATCCACGATTCGAGTTTCTACGGGGGGGGGGGGGCGCCGGCCCCCGCAGTTCGTCCGATCGACTGAAGCAGGTGCCAAAATCAGCCCATAACTTCTCTACGGGGGGGGGGGGGGGGGCGGGGGGTTCCGCCGAAAGCAAAAAAAAATAAAAAATAAAAGAACGATCACTAGAAAGCAGCGCGGGCAGCCACCACCCTACGCTCCACCTCGATCGCCGCCGAGGCGTCCTGCGTGACAATCGGCCCCAGGTACCTCGTCGCCTCCCCGACTCGTCAGTCCATTCTACCCCCTGCGATGGCATGCTGGAGCCAACGCTTGCACTGCTGCGAGCCCGCCCCCTGGATCATGAAGCACGCCACCTGCTTGTCCCGATTCTGCGCCAGCCCATGCTGCAGGAGGCACTCGTCCAAGATGCCGTCGCTGCGCTTCATCCTCCTGAGAGCCTCGTCCATGTCGCAGCCGACCTCCAGGGGGATGACACGGTACAGGTCGTCGGCGTACTTGGACAGCGAGACGTCGATCGAGTAGTCCTCGAAGCCCCCGTGCAACGGTCCCGCGATCCCCTCCTGCGTCAGTGGCTGGGGCCACCTGTCCACGGGCGCGACAAAGGCCGCCGCGGACGCCTGCGCCACGATCGGGCCCCCCATGAGGCCACCCTCGCCCGTCTTCAAAAAGAGGGCCCTGCCGCTCGCGTCCACCTCCACGACTGACAGGCGGCGCCTATCGCGGCAGAGCTTCTGGTTCTGCGGTTCCACCAAACCCTCGCCTAGGATGGCCTCATCGAATCTGTCCCAGGACACACTGCCGAAGGCGTTCGCCATACCCTTGAGAGTTGCCACCCGCGACCATCCCGACTGCTCCAGGCGCCAGGCCAGCAGCAGAGTCGCCAACAGCGAGCCCCCCCTGCGTCGATGGGGGGGGGGGGGGGGCGAATCCATGATCCTGCGGGGCCAGCTGCGCCTTGAGCTTGCACGCGAAATAGCCCTTCCCCACCGCAGGGAGTGAGTGGATAACTCGCCTTCCCTTCACGCCAGGCTTGTCATTCTTGGCGAGTCCTATGCCCATGCTGCGGCGCCAATGCAAGGGCGCCCTCTCCGTGCGCCTGATCAACGTCAGCGCGCGCAGGAGGGTCTCGTCGGACAGCTGCATCCCCTGCAACGTCCTCTCGAAGCCCACGCCGTGAGGAAGACGATCCATGGCCCTGTCGGGCCAGAGGCAAAGACCCCAGAGCTCCAGCGCCGCCGCGCCAGTTGGGACTGTGCGCCTCCTCTTGGCGCGACGGACATAGCGCCTCAGCTCCTCGGAGCCCTCCTGTGCGCAACTGGTGTCCATGGAGTCCGCGGGTGGGGCGGGGGGAGTGCCTGTCCTGCTAGCGCGCCATTCACTCCAATCGATTTCGTGCGCCCTCATACCCCCCTGGGCGCCGGGCCTCCCCCAAGCCTCGACCCACTCCGACCGTGGCAGCGGAGGGGGGCCGAGGCGGCGTCCGTCTCGACGCTTCGCGCCCAGTCGGCAATGTCCGAGTAGCCGTGAAAGACGCATCGCCTCGGCCATGTCCCTCCTCTCCCAGGCCTCATTTACCTCCTCCTGGAGCTGGTTCCTCTCTGCGGCCCTGCGGCCGCGGTGCTCCGACTTCAGCTCTGCCGAGAAAGTCTTGAGCTCGGCCTCCAACTCCCGAAGTCGATCCTCAACTGCATCCAGTCGTGCTCGTCGAAGTCGGGAACGTTCCTGGATATGTTCACGTCGTCTAGCACACCGCTTGCTCCGCGCATCTCCTCCAGGTGTTCCCCCAAAGTGCGCGGCTCCCGACGCCGTGAGGAAGTTCTCCAGCTCCTCCCAGATCGCGTCGGGGGTACCCTCCATCGTACATCCATCGATCTACTCACTCCTCTCCCGAATCCGTCTCAGAACATCCTCCAAGAAATCCTTCTTCCCCCTTCCGTGGCGGACAGCTTGCATCAACCTCGTGGAGTCCAGGCGCGGTGGGGGCATCGGCGGCAGGGCCCAGGCATCCTTCTCGCACGCTAGCTCGAGGAGGAAGAGAAGGTGGTCCCTCGGCGGCGCCCCAGGCAGCACTTGCCACTGTGCTCCCAACCCGTTCAGAACATGGCAGCGCAGCACGCGGGGGAGCCAATCCTGCGGGATGAAAAATGATCAATGACCGAGCCCGAGGATGGTGTCCTGGTCGTGTAGTTTGTGTACTCTACTTTGTTCGCGAAAGTGGACGGGGCGGCCATGTGCTGGGCATCCAGTTAGCACCTCACCAACTCTCCAGCACCTCCTCGTCGCTGCTCGCGGCAACGCAGGTGTCCCAGAGCCTGAGACGGCGGTGTTGACCATCCCCCCGCCTGCTTCTGGATCCCCAGCCCGTCATTCAGGTCGGCGTAAAAAATTGGTAACGTCCTCGTAGGCGCCTCCTGAAGTATCTGTTGCCACCAGTGTCTCAGCAACCGCGCGGTATGAAGGTAGCGGCTGACCTGGATGCGCTCCCTCGGCTGTGGCGGGAAGTAGATGACCCCAACGAGAATGTCGAGGCAGCCCTTGCGAATCCGAGCCGCGTGGGCCCGTCCTCCCGCACCAGGTGGCGACCCCCACGTTCGGACAACGTGACAGTCGCGGAATCTCTCCCCCAGCGCGATGGCGCACCCTGCGCTGTGGTTGGTGTGCGCCCCCTCGGTGTACGGCGCCTCCAGCACTAGCCGTCCTTCGCATCGTCGGCGGAGCACTCCCTCTCCTCCAGCGTGGCACTGCACCTTGGTTGGTGCCCATGAGGAGGAGCACGTCCGCAGCCCGACAGCCGATCAGCAGCTCCGCGAGCCGAACTCCGACGGCGTGGAGCGGGTTGAACGCCAGGAGGCGGAGGGTCGACCTCAGCTTTGGCGCCATGGCGGCTCGCGCAGGTCCTGTGGGAGGGCGACCTGCATCAACTCTGCCTCGGTGTGAGGTGCCCCCAGTTCCTCCAAACAGGCCAGAACCAGAGGGGCTGGAGGAGGAGGAGGAGGAGGAGATGGCGGGAGGGAAGCGGGAGGGGGAGAAAAGAAGGGATGGGCTCAGGCCCCTGGCGCATCGTGAGGAGAATCAGGGAGGCTGCTCGCTGTGGGCGCTGCTGGAACTGCCAGCGCCTGCTTTTTTCTCAGGCTCAGGCAAATTTACTTGCATGGCGTTCCCCCCGCCCCCTCCCCTCGCTCCTGTTCAAACGCATACCAGCGTGCTGGTGCCTTTCGAATTGCGTGGCTTCGGCACGTCACGTACGGGTCGCCTGCGGCTTGCTTCAGCTTCAGGCCCCCCTAACCCCGTGCAAGTAAACTTGCCAGAGAAAAACAAAAAACAAAAAACAACAACTCCCATCATTCGGCCTCCGGGAGCCGTGCCCTGGCTGCGGGGACGTTAGAAAACGGCCCGGGGCTCGGGGTGGGGAAGCCCGCCCAAGGACAGGAGCCGAGACTTTCGGGGGCGCACGCTGCGAGCACAACAGCGCGTCGTCGGGAGGGACGGTCCAGAACGGGAGGCCCAACCGAACCCACAGGATCAGGAAGGGGGGCGCGAATGGAGGCTTGCACAGGGCACCGAGGCCCAGCAGTGCCCCCAAAACAGAGCCCCGGAGGGGTGCAGCTCAGCTCACCCCGCAGGCCCAACCAGACGTTGTCGGGAGCGGCCAAGTGGGGGGTGTCCAAGAGGGGGGGGGTGCAAATCATGACCGGCGGCATGTGCGCGGCCCAGCGGGGGGGCCAGGGACGTAATGAAACAAGAAGAGGCGCCATGAAATCTGAGGAAATTCATGGCCCACGCCATGAAATCATGGCCCTCCCCTAGTCATCACCCCCCTCTTCTCCACCCCCGAACGTTGGAGGGCGGGGCGGCGTCAGCCGGGGAGCGAAAAAGCCGCGTGCGGGGGCCCCTCGGTCAGAGAGGGAGGGGCCGCCCAGACTTCGGCTCCCGTCCTGCAGCCAGCGCTGCGAGCGGGCGCTGGCCAGGGGAAGGCGGATTCCACCTCCTCCTCCTCCTCCTCCTCCTCCTCCTCCTCCTCCTCCTCCTCCTCCTCCTCTCCTCCTCCTCCTCCTCCTCCTCCTCCTCCTCCTCCTCCTCCTCCTCCTTCTCCTCCCCCTCTGCGTCCCTCGCTCACTCCCTCCCCCTCCCTCCCAGATGTCAGGAAGTTGGGGAGTCAACTCCGCTCCTAGGAAGCCTTCGCAAGAACGGTGAAGAGCTAATCTGGCCAGCTTGAACGGCTGTTGAGCCTTTGGCCAGCTCGCGCAAGGAGTTTGCCCAGATTTAGCGGGATGGAGTGGGGCGAGGCTGGATCAAGCCATAGTTCGGCAGATGTTCTACCAGGGCCGATGCCGAATCCAACGTCCCAAGAGCTGCAAGCCCTAAGCGGAGGGGGAGGAGGAGGTTACTAGATGACCGGCGCGGCTGTACGACTAGCATGGGGTGATCCATGGGGCGACCGGCTATCGCGCAGACAGCGTGCGCGCCGCCAAACTCGGGGGAGCGCAGCAAGGTGGGGTGGTGCCCAAGGTGGGTTCGGAGGAACATCGCCCTGGACGGCCCGTCGAGGAGGAAGAGCATCAACAACCTCAAGCCGGGCGCGTTCCGCAATCCCGCCTTGATCACAAACATCCACACGAACAAACTTGAGCAGGGACCGACCGTCCCGGCATTCCTAGACCTATACACCTACCACAAAATGTTCGTAGAACCCACAAATGTTGTAATAACAAAAAACAGTGTTCTTAGAACATAAGCCCGATAGACAGACCCAGCCAGAAATTGTCTACGAACATTTCGTGCAAACCACAAATGGTTCTTAGAACATTCGTTGGCGCTTCGCCACTGCTTGACAAACACTCCCTCGATGCGCATGCTCTTCTTCGACCAACCCCGCCTTGGGCTCTCCCCTTCGGTGGCAACGCATGGGGGCCTCCCATACCATCCTGTCGGCCCCTTGGCGAATCGACGCTGGTCGACGCTCACCGACGCCAAATCGGCGCGCCATCTCATCGCCTCCCAGACGCTTCTCGACGCCGAAGACGGAATTGAGAGGGCAGACCAGGCTCCCATGATTCGCTACCGAACTCCGCCCCCCTGCGCACCCTCGACACGCGACCCTCGGGAGGCCCCAAGACGGTGCGGCGACAGACCGGTGCGGCGACCTCGACATCCCACGAGTCCCCGCCGCGCGGTCCGTCCCTGCACGGTTTTGGGGGAGCTCGGAGGCCCCCGTCGCCAAAAACGGCCTCGGAGAAGGGCCCTTACAGTCGGGCATGTCCCTCTACAGGAGGAATACTCAAAAGTACTAAAAGCAATCGGAGGACGATGTTTCTGTTATTTTTCTACTATGCTCGATTATCCTAAAATGTTAGAGATGGTTTGACTATGTGTTGTTTTAAACTATGCTTTCTATCCAACTATATTTTTGAATATGGTTTGACTATGCTCTTTTTGTCTCACGATATCCGCCTGTCGCAGGACATGCCCGACCTGAACCGTATGGCCACCCCGAGAGCCCCCGCCGACGACCCAACCGCGCGGTGTGGCCACCGCACCGCGAGGGGCCCCCCCCAGAGCCCCTAGCTGGGCCTCCACGGAGATCCGACATGGCCAACAGGAGAAGAAAGAACGCCATGAGCATGACCTCTTGGCGCTCCGCGCGGGTTTCTCGGCTCCGCGCTGGACCTCCTCCCTGGCGCGCCAGGGAGCGCCAGGGGCGGCGCCGGAGGCGCCGCCGGGGTGGGCCCTCACGCGGATCCAAGAGATCTGCGCGGAGCGCCAAAAGCTCATGTTTGTGCCGCTGTTTCTCCTCCGAACCGAACCCTAAAACACATCGCGGACAAAAATCGCGGCCAGAGCCCCAGACTCCCCCTCTTGCCGCTGCCTCAGTGGAGCCGGGCCGTGCGAGTGGTCCCGGGCCCAGAGCCGAACGACAACGCCAGGCGTGCAAGAACTGCACCGCCGGGATCTAGGTCGGAATGGACCTGTAGCCAAGGAATGCGCAAGAGTCATCGAAGAGTGCTGGAAAAATCGTCCCCAGACTAGTTCTTTTCCATATTCGAACATTCCTCCAGTCGAGGGACATGCCCGACTTGATGCAACGCCTGGATCTCCGGGTCGTCGGTCGCGCGGGGCCGCGGCTGCCACCCAGCGGCGCGGCAGGGCCGAGGGGCCGATCGGCCGGCGCGCCCGGCGCACCGCCGCTCAGCGCAGCATGAGGCGGCTGGTGGCCGTGAAGCGCTGGCGGGCGGCCGCGGGGTCGTACTTGACGGACACGTCCTTGGCGGCGCCCACCTGCTCGCCGCGCCGCCCGCCCTCGGCCTCCCTCGTCGGCCTCCCTCGGCCCTGGTCCTCCGCCTGCCCCGCCCTCCTCCCAGAGAGCCCCTCCTTCTCCTCCTCGTGGTCCGACCTCCGTCTCACCACCTCCTCCTCCTCCTCCTCCTCCTCCTCCTCCTCCTCCTCCTTCTGCTCCTCCTTCCTGGCTCCACTCGTCACGCAACTGTCCT
>CAUYUJ010016343.1:231410-236410 GCA_963575745.1 Prorocentrum cordatum
GCCTGCCACGGAGTGCTCTCAGAGCCCAGAGCTGCTCTGAGGACAAGCGAGAGGCTCTTACTTAGAGCAGACACCCGACGTGCCAAAACGAGGCGGGCCCGGCCAGAAATTTGTCCCAAGAACATCTCGTGGAGGCCACAAGAGGCTCTTGGGAGGGACGTTCGTTCCCTGGTGGGCCTAGGAGGCAAGCCAGGACGCTTCGCCACTGCTTGACGCATGGGGGGGACCCCGACCAGCACAGACGCTAGCGGGGTCGTGGTGCTCGGGGTGGGGCCCACCCCGTCTGCACCCCCGATGCGGAAGCCGACCAGCCACAACTGGGGGAGCTGTGGTCCTTACCCCCCCTGGGGGAGCCCATCGCATCGACGATCTCTCGAGAGGGGTGTCGAAATCGATGGGTCCCCCAGGGGGGGGTAAGGACCACAGCTCCCCCAGTTGTGGCTGGCCTGGGAAAGGAAGCTCCGGCTCTCAGCTCGCTTGGGCATGCGCGCCCGGGAGACCTGCGAAGTGCAGGCGCCGCCTTGGGGCCCCCCCCCCTCAGCGGCCCAGTGCTGGGACAACGGAGCTGGTTGCCAGGAGCCCTGGCAGGGCACGAAGTGCGGAAGGAAGGAGGTAGCCAGCACTCGTGTGCAAGCGGTGAGCAGCAAGAAGCCGCGCCTGGAGGCGTTCCCGGGGAGGGCCCCCAGGGAGGGTAGGCATAGGGAAGGTCTGTTGTGGAGCGTCACAAGGCGGACTGTGCTCTCTGGAGCCTGTCCAGAAGGGGTCCGGACTCTTCCTGCCTGGATGTCACTAGGCGTATGTGCGCGGCTGGAGGCACGTCGCTGAAGCGCCGTGATACTGGCGCTGAGCGCGGCTTCGCGGCCCTGTGGTGGCTGTGGCCTGGCCGCCATTCCCTGGTGGGTCGGGGGGTATGCCTGGTGGCAGGAAGCGCGGCGTTGGGGGGCGGGGTGCGCCGCAGCACTGGCCAGCCCTGCGGGCGGGGGCGGCGACACCAGCCCATCGGGCGCAGTCCGCGATCCCTCGCCTACCAGACGCAGATCTTCTCCCGTGTGGATGGCGCTGGTGGCGCAGATGTGGGCCGGGGTGTGGCTGTCTGCGTCGGGGGGGGGGGGGGTCGAGTTCGTGCTGCCTCCCGTGCGGTCGATGTCATCACTGTGCTGCGCAGGTCGCAGTGAATTACCTGCGGTGGGGTTCTGGTAGACCTCTACCTCGTGGGCCCCTGCCGTCGTATGCCTGCTTGGGCGCGGGGGTGGACTGTCGTCCTCGTCGTGGCCATCGTTGTCGTGGCAGCCTGGTGTGCGGAGGGGAGTCGTCATCGGTCATCGTATTGTCGGGAGCCCCCCCCCCAGACCGAGAAGGTCCTCCTCGTCTTACTCAAAGCCGTGCAGCCAACCCGCATCCCCACTGACTCACCACACGGTGTGGTCACCGCACCATCTGGGGGCCCCCAACATGATGCGATTGGCTCACAGTAACCCATCAAAACATTCCCAACATCTAACGGCCCTCATGGTTCGCCCCCGCATGGAACAACTGGAAATCCGGGAGAGAAGGAAACGCATCAGTTTCACGACTTCGTGCTCCCCTGAGGTTGGCGACCTGCGCGCCTGGGTTTGGCCCACCCACCACCCCGCGCGCCCATCGAAAGCCGTGAACGAGAGCTCACTCCGGCGACGGGGCAGATCCCTGAGAATGTCAACAATCATACCGTCGGAGATCTGGGCAGCTTCGGCGCTGGTTCTGGGAGGCCTGTCTGGAGCTGCTCGCTCCTCCCACTCCTCCTCCTGCTCCTCCTCCTCCTGCTCCTCCTCCTCCCCCTCCCCCTCCTCCTCCTCCTCCTCCTCCTGCTCCTCCTGCTCCTCCTGCTGCTGCTCCTCCTCCTCCTCCTCCTCCTCCCTCCTCCTCCTCCTCCCTCCTCCTCCCTCCTCTCCTCCTCCTCCCTCCCCCTCCCCTTCTCCTCCTCCTCCTCCTCACCCCCTCCTCCTCCTCCTCCTCCTCCTCCTCCTCCTCCTCCTCCTCATCCTCCTCTTTTCCCTCCTCATCCTCCTCCTCCTCCTCCTCGACTTACACCGACCTTGACCCGAATAGAGTCGAACAGATCCGTTAATTACATGGGCCCCAGGGAAGATCACTCCGGCGAACGGTGCATATGGCGACCCCAATCCCCGAATTTGGGGGGTTCTCGACTGGACCAACCATGTTGGGCACAACCCGGGGATTTATGATGGAAGTATTTATCTTCGACAGGGGTGCGTCCGATTAGCCCCCTTCTCAGAGTTTCCCAGAGTTTCCCAGAGTTTCCCCCATTCTCTGACCGACCAAATTCTGCGGGCGGAACTCGGAGACTGAGTCAACAATCGACTGCGCTCACGTGCAGCCGAGGGTCGAGGGCCTCAGTTTTTTGTCGACAGCCCCGGAGCCTGGCGAAGTCCCCCTCTTTCGCGAGCCAGCAAGGGCGAACAAAAACACAAACTACCCATCGTGATTCCCACGATGCGAGCACAGTCAGAACGCGCATTAAGGGCGGGTGGTAAGGCCGCAGGACCCTTGGAGGCCGAAGTTGGATTTTTTGGGGGGGGGCGGCGGGCGCCCACTGAAAGCGGCAAAAGACGGGCCACAGAGGCCAGGGCACAAAGGGTACCCTGGATGGTGGCGCGGGTCCTTACCAGGCGCGTCGCACGTCGAACGTCGGGGCGGACAAAGGGGCTGATAGTAGAGGAGGGGTTCGCGAATCAGCTCACGCCGCTGGTCCTCCCGGCGCCTCCTGGTGCCGGGAGGCCCCAGTGCATCAGGGAAGGCGCCTGGCGGATGGGCCGCAACGAGCTGCCTACTTCTTTCTAGAGGCCTCCCAGCGAGGGTCGGAGAAGATGGGGTCGGAGGTTCACGCATACAGTCATCGGCCTGACCTAAGGAACGATAAATAAGGAACGAAGCCCCTTTATTATTCCAAGGAGTAACGCAGAAGGAACGATACATCACAAATAACGCATAAGGAACTGTAAGTAACGCATGTGAAATTTAAGGAACGACCGAGCCCCTTTTGAAAAGTAAGTGTTCCTTATTCAAGCCGCTCACTGTAATCGCCAATTCATCAACGATGCATCGGCGATGCACGGGCGACGCCGACGCGCAGAAAATCGGGCTCCACATCGAGCTGCATCCCAGATGAATTGGCGATGCGGCGCGATCCTCCGACCCCATCTGCTCGGACCCCACCTGGGAGGCTGGAGTGAGAGGGCCGAACGGTCTTCTACCATCGCTTGGTGCGTGGCTGAAGTGTGCTTCCGCGGCGCGGACTCTGCCTGTTGCGTCAAGCTGCGCTGCTGTCGCCGTCCTCGCCCGCGACTCGCCCGCGAACCACCCGCGCCCCCCACTCTTATCCGCAACTGCGGGGAACTAGGTATTGGGGAAATGAAGAGGTACTGATGCCACTTCCCAGACCGCTCGGGGGGTGCGTTCTGACCAGAATCTCGAGGCGAATCTAGCGGTGGCGACGAGGGCCTCCCCCGAGGACCAAAACGGCGAAAACGTGGAGAGCGTAGCGGTACGGGTACCTTTTCCTCCTCTGAGACACGTATTCCCCATTCGCCCGACCCGAGAACGGTCCATCGTTGGCGGCGCGCACGATGGGGTAATTAGAGGGAAGGAGGGGAAACCCTCATAGAAAAAGGCTGCTTCTCAGAAGGCGCCGGCCTCACACATAGAGGCAAGGCCCGCGCCTTCCACGAAGCAGAACTGTTTCCAAGAAGCCTTCCCCCCTCCCCCAACCCCCCGTCTGCGCGTGGCTCACAAGAGGTAATTACCGATGCCGCCACTCCCCAGGCCTCTTCCAGGGTGCGTCCTGACCAGGATGCCGAGGCGAGTCCAGCGGTGGCGACGAGGGCCTCCGAGGAGGCCCAGCCAGTGGCGAAGACGAGGGCAGGGCACAGCAGGCGAGGCCTGCCCCCCCGCCGCCGCGCGGCCGAGAGGTGCTCCCCTGCCGCCCGGCCCGAGGCACGGCCCACCTCGCGTGCCGCCGAGGACGGCGGGCCCTCGCCATCGCCCCGGACGTCCGTCCACCGTGCGCGGCTCGAGCTCGCGCGCTTATTGTTTCTCGCGAGAGGACCCGGGATGCTCGCCGAGGGCCTTCGCCGAGAGACGGACGTGCACGCGCCCGAGCGGTGCCAACGGGGCCTCCGTGGTGCCCCCTCGGCCCCCCCCCCCACAGCGCGCCTGCGGTCCAGCTCGGCGAGAAGCCCCCCCGCGCAGGCGCCCTGGAGCTCGAACGGCTCCCCGCACGCCGGGTACCAGGCCGACATGTTCAGCGGGTCCAACTTCTTGGACTTGATGCAGCGCTGGTGCTCCTCTCCCAGGCATCAGGAAGCCTCCTAGGTAGGGGTCGGAGTAGGTGGGGCGGGAGGATCGCGCCACATCCCCGATGCATTGGCGATGCATCGCCGACGCAACGGCGGTGCACTGGTGATGGCGATGGTGGAGGAAATCGGCTCCGCATCGAGCCGCATTGCCGATGCATCGGCGATGCAGCGTGATCCTCCGACCCCACCTACTCGGACCCCATCCAGAAGGCCAAGGGGCATCCAGCTTCTATTTCTTCGATGCGTGAATCCTGGGAGGCTTCGACAACTTCGCCAAAACCATTTGTTTCATCCCGAGTCGTTATTTACCGGTCCCGGGGCCTGTGGAGGGCCCCGGGGAACCGAACATAGCCAAACATCGGGCGCCCCTGTGTTCTCGGAGCCTCGGCTCTCTGGGCTCAGATCCGGGCGCGTGCACAGGTCGAGGCCAGCAACTCACACCGATACCCCTTCCGGGCAACAGAGACATGCCCGGGAAACTCTCTCCTCCTCGGCGGCGAGGCAGAGGCAGTCCGCACTCCAGCGGGTGGCGAACTTATTCGGGGCCGCCGACCGGCGAAGTGCCCGGCGTGCAAGAGAGGGGGAACCAAAGACGAGGGCGGCCGCGCGGGGGACGTTCGAGGTTCCCACTTCGAGCAGCCTCGC
>CAUYUJ010016343.1:238910-283454 GCA_963575745.1 Prorocentrum cordatum
AGGGAGGGGAGCCCAGAGCGCCGATCCGAGAAGTCCGCGCGGACCTTCGAAAGCTTATGATTATGCGATGTTGTTCTTCTTCAGCTGCAGCCGCGCTGCGCTCTCAGAAAATACTCCACGACATCGAACGAGAATGCTTCTCCCTCTGAATCTGGGCCCCTCCAGAATTACTGGAGAGCAGCAGCCTGGTCGCTCGGCGACCAAACTGCTGCTTGGCACAGTATGCCAAACTGCTGGACCTGGGGCGCGGCAAGCGCCACCCCGACCTCTTCAGATGTGTATTCTGGGGTAACCAACCAGTGCCGATAACCGCTACTCCCCGGACCTCTCCCGGGGCGTCCTGACCGGGATTTCGAGGCGGATGCGGCCGTGGCGGCGAGGGCCCCATGGGGAGGACCAACACGGCGAAGACGAAGGAGGGGCAGCCGCATCGGCACCAGCTCCTCCTCTGAGACCGCGCGGTGGGACGGTCTGGGCACCCCCGAAACGCTCTCGGCGGGGAGCAGCCGCTGCCAGGCATCCCGAGGCTGAAAGACCGCCGAGGAGCAACGGAGGCGTCCGAACACCTTGCAAGCCCTTGAGGTCTACCTACCCTGGGCTTCTTAAACTAAGCGTGGGGGGTCCCTCCCCGACGGGGGGTCAGCCTCGCCTCGTGGTCGCGCCGCGACGGGGGTGGGAGCGCCTTCGGCGCGCGGTGGCTGCCCGCGACGGGGGTCGATGTGGGTCTGTCGGCGGGGGTGACGCCCCCCCGACGCTTGGTAAGAAACTCGGAGTATCTGTTGTTCTCCTTCGGCCGCGGCCGCGCCCGCCTCAGCTCCGTCGTCGTGGGCACAACCGCGGCGGGTGCGCTCCCGGAGGCGCCCTGGCCCATGGCTCCGCACGGCGCGTGGCCCCCGGCAGCCGCCCCGGGGCAACCCCGTCTCCCGGCCCAGAGCGACGACTGCGACAGGCGTGCTTCCACGTCGAACTCGGACACAAGGCATGAAGACCATTCGACTCCTCCTCCTCCTCCTCCTCCTCCTCCTCCTCCTCCTCCTCCTCCTCCTGCTCTTCCTCCTCCTCCTGCTCTTCCTCCTCCTCCTCCTCCTCCTCCTCCATAGGGAGGGGGGAGGGAGGGAGGAAAGGGGGAGGAGGGGAGGAGAAGGAGGAGGAAAAAGGAGGAGGAGGGGAGGAGGAGGAGGAGGAGGGAGGGGAGGAGGAGGAGGAGGAGGAGGAGGAGGAGGAGGAGGAGGAGGAGGAGGAGGAAGGAGGAGGAGGAGAGGAGGAGAGAGGAGGAGGAGGAGGAGGAGGACCTGAGGAGGAGGAGGAGAGGGAGGATAGGGAGGATAGGGAGGATAGGGAGGAGGAGGAGGAGGAGGAGGAGGAGGAGGAGGAGGAGGAAGAGCAGGAGGAGGAGGAAGAGCAGGAGGAGGAGGAGGAGCAGGAGTAGATCGGCGAGGGGCCCCTGATGGCGACTCCACGCGTTCCTGAGCGGGGCGGGCCATGGGGCCCGCAATCGGCGAGGACTGGGCGGCTAGGGGTCGATGAGTTCCCCCCCCGCGCCTGCCCCCCCCCCCCCGGTGCCCCTGACCGGCCCGTCGCTGTGGTCTGGGAGGGGCTCGAAGCGTCTCACGAGCGGCGAACACTGAATTTCGTTTAACCGATCCCCATCCCCAGCGGCGTGGCCTGGGCCCCGGTGGCCGATTTACCCCCCTGGATGGGGATATAGGTCGTTGACTTCGGGTTTCGAGGGGTGTATCCCAACTGGGGTGGTAATTTGGTGGGGGTCTCGAAGTGGCTGGAAATAGGGATGGAGATCGGTTAAACGATACCGAGACACATCCGTATCCGCGCCCTCGCGGTCTGGATTCTGGGGCGCGATCCCGCGGCCGCGCGGTCGCACGGGTACACTCCGCGCGGGGCATCCGCGACAAGACGTTCCGTATCCGCGGGGTCGCGGCTGGGAGTGCCTGGCCTGCGAGGCCGCGGACACGGGTACGCCCGCCGCTCGAAGTGTCAGGGCCCTCTCGTGGAGGCCTCCCAGGTGGGGTCGGAGTTGACGGGGTCGGAGGATCACGCCGCATCACCGATGCACCGACGATGCATCGGCGACGTCGGCGGTGCATCGGCGACTCGCGGGGACGCCAGCGTGGAGAAGATCGGGTTCCACATCGAGCCGCATCGCCGATGCATCGGCGATGTGGCGCGATCCTCTGACCCCCACCTGGGAGGCCTAGACCTGAGCGGGTTCTTTGATAAACAAGGACACTGGCGCGGCCGACGAACAACTGCAGCCGTACGTCGACATGTTCTCCGAGGGTCGTTCTCTCCGGGTGGATGTTTCAGTCCTGACTTTTCGACTACACGCAGGATTGACCCTGGGTAAAAATGCCCCCTGGTGCGCCGCTTCTTGGGGGGCCGCGGGGGGACCAAACACAGGCGCGCAAGACGCCACTGCCGCACCGCGATCGGCGATCGGGGGGGACCCCACTGGCCTGCACCAAAAGTCACTCTGGCGAAGGGTCACTCTTATGTGTGGTCGAATTTTTGGTGTCCGAAGACCGTGAGGTGGCAGACCGCGCGGTGACCTGGACATCCTCGGAGACCTCGCCGCGCGGTCCGTTGCCGAACGGCCTCGGGACCTCGGAGGCCCCGCTCGCCCGAGACGGCCCGGGAGAACGGCCCGAGTCCGGAGAGCTCGGCGTGCATGCAGGAGACACCTGCGACGACGTCGAAGTATGGCTTTCGGTCGGGCATGTCCCCCTACAGGTGGGATTTTGGACGAAAATCAGAATGGTCACATAATGCCCCCAAACGATCAAAATGCTAAAACAAATCGTTCCCATACAATTGTTTTACTTTTTGTTGTATATACCTTCCGCCGGGGGACATGCCCAATTCAAGAATTGCCATGAGAATCCTGTGTATCACAATTTTCGTCGACCTTTGGGGCGTCCTCAGGTGCCCCAGTGCTGCTGTGGCCCCTGGGGCTCCACTGGGGGACAATACACTTCTGTGGGGCACCCGCCTGCAGGCCGCTGTTCCTCTTGCTTGATGTGCCTACCGTGCACCGCGTGGCCAAGTCGGCCGGGAAGCTCGGTGCGCAGATACACCGCGAAAATACGTACGCAGACGCCCTCCGACAAACTCTGCATGCACCTTCAGGGAGGGCCAGGGTGTGTACCAAGTCGCGGGCTCTCAGTAGTAATCTATAGACCGCTGCCCACCCCTGAGGCCCAGAAACAATAGATCAAAGGGTGTCTGAATATATATATATATATATATATATATATATCCGACGGCCCCCTTGTGGGGCCACCAGGCTGTAGGCCGAAGCTTCGCAGTTTCCTGTACCAGTTGCAGCTTCCAGTTTCCACTGTTACAGTTTTGCTTCTTGCTGCTTACTGCTCCTTGTTACAATTATGTTTCTTGCTGCCTACTGTTCCTTGTTGATGGACCGCGCGAGGGGGGAGGCCAAAAACGGGAATTTCTACCACGCCCTGAGCGTATGCTCTGAATTGCTGGGGTGGGTAAAAATTGACATCCCTCACGCAGATAGGCGGGGTCAGGATCCAAAAACACACGGGATTTGCCACCTTTCTGAAATTCGGTGGCACCCCTCACGCAGATCGGCAGGGTCAGGGTACAAAAACACTAAGGATTTACCACATTTTGGCACCGCTCACGCAAATCGGCGGGGTCAGGGTGCAAAAACATAAGGGATTTGCCACATTTCGCAAATTCGGTAGCACCCCTCACGCAGATCGGCGGGGTCAGGGTCCAAAAACACAAGGGATTTGCCACATTTCTAAAATTTGCTGGCACCCCTCACGCAGATCGGCAGGGTCAGGGTCCAAAAACACAAGGGATTTGCAACATTTCTGAAATTTGCTGGCACCCCTCACGCTGATCGGCGGGGTCAGGGTCCAGAAACACTAGGGATTTGCAACATTTCTGAAATTCGGTGGCACCCGTGACGCAGATCCGCACGGTCAGGGTTAACAACAAAAAAAAAAAAAAAAACAGGTCCCGACACTGTTTCACGGCGGCGCCCAGACCTCATGATTTAGCGTTTGCATCTCCCATTATCCGAGACAGGGGGCCGGCGGCGTGGGGCGAAGCCCTTACGGATATATACATATTCATAAACGTTTATAGGGCCCGGGACCCCGGACAAAATGCCCTCCACACACCTAACGAACTTGGCCCACACCGGGCTTCTCGGGCAACCCTCCAGACAACCCGTAAAAAACCCAGGAGAGCCTAAAAACGGCCCCAGAAGCCGTCATACCCCCAAAGATCGCTCCAAAACGTCCCAAGAGGCCTACAAGAGAACTCCCAAGAAGGCCCCAAGAGGCAAAACTTATTGATTTTCTATTGGTGTTTGGTGATTTTTGGGTTCTCCTCTTTCGGCTTCCCGACGCTCCAAAACGGCGGTCTGTTGGGCGTCCGAAGCCGCCTGGGACGCTCGAAAATCGCCCCACAACCATCCGAAAGGGCTTCCAGGCAGTCCAAGAGAGCCCCAAGACGCCACAACAAAGGTTCCAAAATTGCCTAAGAGAGCCCCGTGACGGGCCCAGATGGTCCCGTGACGGGCCCAGATGGTTCCTAATCGTGACCCGGTCGCTCAGGGAGACCGCGGTTGGAGGCAGGGTGGTCGTAGGAAGCCCCCAGAGGCCCCCAGAAGACGCCCAGGAGGCCTCTAGAAGGCTTTTGTGAAGCCCGGGAGGCTATCCAAGGAGGAACCTCCGCAAAAAGAGCTGAGGAGGATGGGGGGAATACGAAGTGTATGGCGAGAACGATGAAAAGGAAGCATGGAGGAATAATAAAGAAATCTGGACGGCGATGCCGAGGCAATAAAAAGTTATCGCTAAATTGTCGGCCTGACTTTCCTGCCATTCCGCCTGCAGGCTAGACTTCAAGGACCAAGGCGCATGGCGCGAAGCGCCAATGCAGTCTTGCCTGTATATATATATATATATATATATGTGTGTGTGTTTGTGTGTATATATATATATATATCAGGCATAGCAGAGGCGCCCGGGCTTCCCAGGCTGAGGGGTGCTGGAGCGCCACTACTCCAAACTCCTCCGCCGAGCTCCTTGGCCCCACCGGCTGGCCAGGCAGCGTGTGCTTCGAGCCCCCGCTCCGACTGCTCGACCTCTGCAGACGGCGGGCCTCGGGCCCGAGAGCTCTGAAAAGAACCGGCGGCCGAGATGGCGATCCAGGCCCAAGAGGAAGGGCAAGATCAGACAGCACCGAATCAGGAACTCGGATCGAATCGAAACGTGTCGGGCAGCGCATCCGCGGAGTCGTACGCGACGCGGCTCGGCTGTGCCGGGACGCACAGCAACGCCGTGTAAACGTCGGGCCGCATCGAAGCGTCTGAATGTCCGAATCGAATCGAATCGAACCGGCCATGGGATTGATCGAAACGGCATGGTCCCCTGAGATCCGACGTGTTGTTTTTCTCGAACGGGGTCCCCGGAGGTCTCGACCCATTCCCGAGGACCGGCGTTTCATCCTGAACTCGCCGGCCCAACGGGCCAGATGCGTGCGAACATCCACGGTAAGGTTTTCTGCTTAGAATGGCTCCAGTTCGCGCGCGCGAAGGCGGCCCCTAACGGGGGAGGAGGAGGAGGAGGAGGAGGAGGAGGAGGAGGAGGAGGAGGAGGACGAGGAGGAGGAGGAGGAGGAGGAGGAGGAGGAGGGGGAGGAGGAGAAGGAGGAGGAGGAGGAGGGGTCCCCCGACGAAAAAAAAAAAAAAACAGCCAGGTCCTGGCAGGGTCCCAGCAGGGCCGGGTCCGAGATGCCGGAGCTCCTGGGCGCGGCCTCGGTGCCCCACCGAGCGCTCCCGTGCGCGGCGCCAAGAGGGTGGTGGCACGCCCCACGGCCTCGGGCCAGAAGCGTTCCAAGATGACCCAAGTTGGGCCCAAGGCGGCCCAAGAAAGCGCCCATGGCACACCAGGAGGCTTCCAAGAGAGCTTCGAAAGGCCCCGAAGACGCCGACAAGATTCGTTTTGCTTCTGTTTGGGGGGGGGCGACTTTGGGTGGGGACCGCGCCTTTTCGAACTGCCGATGGCCGTCGACGGCCCGAGAGGCTCCAAAACGGCACAAGAAGCCTCCAAGAGGGAGGAGGAGGAGGAGGAGGAGGAGGAGGAGGAGGAGGAGGAGGAGGAGGAGGAGGAGGAGGAGGAGGAGGAGGGGGAGGGGGATGAGGATCATGAAGATACCGAGGAGGATCATGAGGAGGTGGCAGAGGCGGAGGATGGGCGCACCCAGGCCGACGGCGGCGGCGAGGACGACACGAACCGACCACCCGGCGGCGGCCGCGCGGGCCTCCCCGAGCCTGGGAAGCTGCTGCGACAGCTCGGCAAACAGGGCGCCGGTCGGGCCTGCGGCGCGGGCGCGGCCACGCCCAAGGACCGCCGGGGGCCGCCGGCGTCGGCGGCGCGAGTAGAGCCAGCCCGTGTCAGAAGGACGCACGGTGAGGATGCAGGGGCCTTGGGAGGCCATGTCGGAGCTTCTCGGGCGGGGCGCGGCCAGGGGAAGTGGCCAGGGATGGACCGAGGAGGCCAGGATGCAAGGGTACCCTGGGGAAGGTTGCAAGTCCTTGCCATGCGGCTTGGCTGCAGGTTCGGAGGCAACTGATAGGAGGTCTTCGTCGGAAGGACTGCAGAGGATTCGGCCCCATTGGCGGGCAGCTGCGACGGATGAGGCCGCGGATTACGCGGGATTGAACCGGATTGAGCGGGATTAAACGGGATTGAGCCGGATTAAGCCCGATGTCGGACCAGGGCAGGGTTAGAATTTGACCCCCCAGGAGTTGCATCCGAATGGGAGTAGAAGCACAGAGGAGGGGAATCAAGAGGAGAAGTTCAGGGAAAGAGGGGTGTTATGCAAAGCGCCCTTCCCGTGTTGCGGAAGAGTGTGACATCACAGTATACGGGCCCGCTTCGGCAGCCGCACAATCTAGTCGGCCAGGTCGACGACATATCTCGTACCCATACATCGGGCTTCAACTCCCATATAACATGCAGAAGCTGTCTCGGAGTACCAGACACCCTGGGCTCCGAGGATCCTGGAGGAGAAGGAGGAGGAGGGGGAGGCGTCGCAGGAACAGACCTCTCAAGGAGCTCTGGGAGGGCCACGAGCTGGAAGACTCTGCCCAGAAGCCGGAGGAGAGCGGGGAGAACCAGGAAGAGAAGGTTTGAGGAAGACGAGCGGCATGAACATCGTCGCGGAGCGCCCTCGGCGGGGCGCGGCTGCTGGAACGCGCGCCCAGGCAGGAAAACCAGCGGGAACAGACGAAAACGCCCGACACAGAAGAAAACACAACCATATAAACATAAACTGTTGGCGCTCAGCGCGGATTTCCTGGATCTGCGCTGGACCAGCCTGGCGGCGCTTCCCGCGCCATCTCTGGCGCGCTCCGCTCACCAGGGAAAGGGGTAAAATGCTGATGCAAGCAATCCGCGCGGACCTTCAGTCACTTATATACGTATGTGCACGTACGCAGAAACTCCGATCAGTCATCGTGCCATTTAAATATCTACCATCTGGCTATGCTCAACAAGATGCCTGGCCAACCTGCCCAGAGACCCAAGATCAACAAGTCCTGCACTGCCAACAAAACACTTCGGTGTGTGATCGGTATCGGCAGGACGGAGGCCAGCGAGCGGATGGCCTCACGACCCTGCGTTTTGCGAGCGATCCAACAACTAAGAATCATCAGCCCTCGAGGGAGGACAAGAGGAGAGGCCAAGATGGGAGCGTCCAAGAGGAGGGGAGAAAGCAAATCATGGCCCGAGGCATGTGCGCAGACAAGGCGGGGACCAAGGGACGCATTGAAAGCAGAAACATAAAACATAATCATTGCGAAGGACCCGACCATATGCAGTTGTGAGTGTTGCGATTGTTGGTATCGTCTTCGGTGGAGCTCCATATGGGGCACGAAACGTGTGAGGGGTGTGCCAACATGGGTGCGGTGGTGTCCTGCGAGCGCAGCCACTGGGGCCTTCGGTGGAGCTCCCCATGGGGCCACGAAACGTGTGAGTGGTGTACCGAAAGAGGTGCGGTGGTGTCATGCGAGCGCAGCCACTGGGGCCTTCGGTGGAGCTCCCGATGGGGCCGCGAAACGTGTTAGAGGTGTGCCGAAGTGGGTGCGGTGGTGTCATGCGAGCGCAGCCACTGGAACCTGCGGTGAAGCTCCCTATGAAGCCACGAAATGTGTTAGAGGTATGCCGAAATGGGTGCGGTGGTGTCATGCGAGCGCAGCCACTGGGGCCTTCGGTGGAGCCCCCCACGGGGCCACGGAACGTGTGAGGGGTGTGCCAGCATGGGCGCGGTGGTGTCATGCGAGCGCAGCCACTGGGGCCTTCGGTGGAGCTCCCGATGGGGCCGCGAAACGTGTGAGGGGTGTGCCAACATGGGGGCGGTGGTGTCCTGCGAGCGCAGCCACTGGAGCCTTCGGTGGAGCTCCCCATGGGGCCACGAAACGTGTGAGGGGTGTGCCGACATGAGTGCGGTGGTGTCATGCGAGCGCAGCCACTGGAAACTTCGGTGGAGCTCCCTATGGGGCCACGAAACGTGTAAGAGGTATGCCGAAGTGGGTGCGGTGGTGGCATGCGAGCGCAGCCACTGGAGCCTTCGGTGGAGCTCCCCATGGGGCGGAACGTGTTAGAGGTGTGCCGAAGTGGGTGCGGTGGTGTCATGCGAGCGCAGCCACTGGGGCCTTCGGTGGAGCTCCCTATGGGGCCACGAAACGTGTAAGGGGCGTGCCGAAACAAAGACATACGGACGACGTAGGCGAGGAGTGGAAGGAGGGAGGAGGGGGAGGAGGAGAGAGGAGGAGAGGAGGAACGCGGGGACCGTCTCTTCAAAACGAAGACCCAACACCACAGGATGGTTGGGAACAACAGCTCGGGAACGTTTACATGCATTGGCGGGGGGGGGGCCTGAACCTGAAGCAAGCCGTACACGACTTGCACGTGCGGAAATCACGCAAGTCGAAAGGGCACTTGCACGCTAGTGTTCGTTAGAAGAGGGGTGAGGGGGGGGCGAGGGCGAACGTCATGCAAGTGAACTTACCTGAATCTATTTCTTGTTTGACAGAAATTAAGACATGATAATTCAAAAGATGCTTACAGGTGGGGTCGGGATATGTCGGCAGCGACGACGAGGCCTCCAGGTGCCCCTTGGAGGCCCAGAGAGTTGGAGCCGTCGTCCGGGCACACCATCGGAGGAAGAACAGGTACCCATACTGAGGCCATGCTGCTACCCTTCTGTCTTCTTCCTTCTTTAGGGCCCCTGGCCGGCCCTCGTCGCCACCGCTGGATTCGCCTCGAAATTCCAGTCAGAACGCACCCCGGGAGAGGTCCGGGGAGTAGCAGTATCGACACATGTTGACCTCCCCCCAACAGTCGGTGGCGAGCGCGGGGGGGAAGTGAGGAGGAGAAGGCCTGCACAGAAGGCGGCGGGGCTTCTGAGAGAGTGGTTTCTGCGTCTTCGGGGAAGGCTTCGACCCTTTCTCAGAATGCCGGGGGACCCTCTAGCCTTCTGAAACGCCCGCCCCTTCTCACTTCCCCCCCCGGGGCTCGCCGCCGAAGATGCGGCGGGAGGATGGCGCCGCATCGCCGATGCATCAACGATGCATCGTCGATGCATCGACGACGCATCGGCACCGTCGGCGTGGAGAACATCGGGCTCAACATCGAGCCGCGTCGCCGATGCATCGCCGATGCGGCGTGACCCTCCGATTCCATCTACTCTGACTCCATCTGGGAGCCTCAGAGTGAGGCTCGGGGGACTCGGGTGGGCCTGACGGGTGCGCCCAACAAGAAGATACACTATACCAAAAAAGCCCTGGGGGGGGGGGGGGGCGAGGGTCCTGTCGTGGCTATGGAATGCAAGATGCCCTCCCTGACGCATGGTTTTTGTAAACTGATCGTGGCCCACGGCAGTGGAATCTGACTTGGGCGGGGAGGGCGTGGTATACCACAAAACTTGAGAAACGGGGCCGCGAGGAAAACGACGAGACCCAATCTGAAATCTGACGCGAACTCCCGGCTTGCACATCCCACAACAACAAAAACGGACCGTCAAAATGCCCACCGAAAAGCGTCGGCAACCCCAAGCTCCGGCGACCTCGAGCCTCATTCACGCATCCCCGATCGAGGATCGCGGTGGGTCGAGGATCGAGGCTGGCTCGAGGAGGGCAGAGGCTTAAGACAGGAGGCAACTCCTGGGAGGTCTTCGTCAGAACTACGAAGGGATCTTAAACCCGATTAAGAGGCATCTGCAACGAACCCGGCCAGATTAAGCCCAGGACTAAGCGGGGGTATGCCGGACTGCTCAGGATTAAACGGGATGAATCTGGATTATGCCAAGAAGAACCCAGATGAAGCCGGTTATCCATTGCGAAAATAACCCAGCGCCAATGCAGCATGTTACCTCCCAGGAACTACATCCCGGCCCAGGGACGGGTGAGGACCTAGAGGGGAGCGGCAGGGCGAAAAGGGGGGGGGGAGGCTCACCTGTCCCCGAAGGGCATAGGCCTACCGTAGTCCTACCATAGGCCTGCCGCAGGTCAACCACAGGCTTGCTGTAGACCTGGCCATGGCCTGCCACAGGCCTACCGTGGTCCTCCCAAAAGTCTACGTATAGGTCTATGGTAGGCCTATCGGTAGCCTATAGATAGACCTACTGTAAGTCCATGCGTAGCCTATGCATAGGCCTATAGCGACATTCCGTAGGTTATGCATAGGCTATGACCGGGATCCTTGATTGCGATGGTTGTGGGGCGAGACTGTCCCCGCCGAGGCACTCGCGGGCGCAGGGCCTAGCTGCCACGTCAGATCCCGCTGCTCGGGCGAGCCAGGAGAGCTGGCTCAGTCCCCAGAAGGGCAGCAGAAGCGGACGCTCGGCCGGGAGCGCAAGGGGTGGCCCTGCGCCAAGCAAGCGCGACCTGCGGAACGCGGCTGGCAGGTGAGGAGGAGGAGGAGGAGGAAAAGGAAGAGGATGAAGAGGAGGAGGAGGAGGAAGAGAAGGAGAAGACTTCCGCGAAGCCGCTCCTCCCTCCTCCCCCGCCTCTGCCGCCTGCCCGGCCGCGGCCGCCGCCCCGCCCAACCCAATCGCACAAGTCGCTGCCATCGCATCGCATTCCGCGAGCGGGGGACCAGGGGTTCGCACCCAAGGTCACGCTGGCGCAGGGTTCCTCTTGCGTCTGGTCGAGACCTGCGTTGCCGCCCAAATTCTCAAAGCAGTGGGGCCGTTCTGAGACACGGCCACCAGGTAATATATTTTTGCCCGTGGGCGCGTGGACGCACGACGTGCCAAAGGAGCGGGGAAAAAGCCAGGGCACGCCGACCGATCATTGACTGTACTGAGCGGGCGAAGAGCGGAGTAACACAAATTGTCCCGCCACTGGGCACACCTGCCCCAGGACGGCTAGGATGCTGATGCGCCTCTTGACGATGGCGGTTTGGGGGGCATACATGTCCCTGCCGTCCTAGGACAGGTGCTCCCGATTCCTCGCCCGAAAAAAAATATGCTACAGTCAAGCAGCCGCCACCTGGCGCCAACTTCTCGACTGTACCGTCTCCAACTGCGCCAGTCGGCCGACACACGCCACCACCTGCCCTCCCAGCCGCAGCGGCCAAATGACCGTGTAACACGGGTTTCAGAAGAAACATGCAGATGACAAACATACGGAATTCCGGGATCCGCGCGGATTTTTCGGGTCGGCGCTGGACCCCTCGGGTCATGAAGCGAAAACCACGAAGGGGCATTTTCTTTCAGAATGTAGGGGCCGAGCGGTCATTCACTGTCCGTGGATTCGTGGGTGAAGTGAGGATCCGCGGTGCGGGTTGTGATGGTTGTTGCGTTGCATTGTTGTTGTAGTCGTCCTCGCCCCCGACCTGCCCGCGGCCTTCCCGCGACCCACCCCGCGACACACGCTGCGACCCACCCACTTTGCAACCCACCCGCGACCCACCCTTTTGATCAATAGATGCTGCTTACACGGGAAAAATATATCCAATCAGTGGCTCGGCGTTCCCTGACATTCGAGTGTTCCTTGCTCTCCTCTCCTAGCTCACGGGATTTTTTTTGTTTTTTTCTCGTATGGACGTTTTAGATGGATGACCCCCTGACGATTTCGCACAATGTGACGATGATTATCCGGTGAGCAAGAAAAGAGTATATGTGATGAAAGCGCAATAGATATGACGAGCACACCTTTTCCTGCCTATGCGCGGCCACGCCCATTTCAAACTATCTTCACAGCTTACTTCGAGCCATACGCGCGCAAGGGCGCGAGGATGGATGCTTTAATGCGAGGCGGAGCGAGCGATGGCAACGACTCCCCACGCGGAAGGCTCCGAAGCTACTTCGCCCAACGCGCATGCCTTCGGTGCACTCCGTCAGGGGGCGTCCAAGCCCAAAAAGCAGCTTTACAACGCCACCCGCCCGCGTAGCACTTACTCCTGCTGCAGAAGTGAAAACTCGGTTGCTCGAAGGAACCCCGAAATTCCTAAGACAGGCCCGCGGGCGCATCCTGCCGACACATGCTCAAGAGCCGACCTCGTTCACCGTGAGCTGCCTTTCCTGCCGCCATTCGAACTCGCATTCCAGAAGCGGTCAGTCCACGGATTCCTCCCCGAACTCCATGCCCCCTCGGTGCGATCAGGACGGTTATGCTGACGACTGTCGCTCGACCATCCGCAAGTAGTTTCACCGCTATCTCCGCTGGTGCCCCATGAGCTCGAATCATTCCACCGGCTTCTGGAGGATGAAGCACGCATGTCAGCGCGGCCTCCATCGAAGTCCGCAGCTCTTCCCCTAGCCATAGGAATTGCGCTTGCCAACGCGGTCGCCGTCGGATGTGCACGTTCGCCCCTTATTCGCAATATTGCCTATCACCGAAGCGGCTCCGCGACAATTGTCACCTTCGCAAGCCCCGGCCCTGCGGCGACCATCATGGCGCCGACGCGGCGCTCCTCATCCGCGGCCAGACCCTTCGCCCCGCCCATTTCCTGCGATCCAGATCCCGGGGCAGCCTCCGACGCCGCTGGCGGGGCGGGCTCGGATGCCGCCGATTATTCTTCAACGTCTTTCGCATTGCTCTTACCGGCGCCTATCTGCGATACTCTGTGTCCCTCAATAGTTTTGGGGCCCCGGACTACAAGTAACCCCCGGACTACAAGTACCCCTCGAGGGGTACCTGTAGTCCGGGGGATCCCCCGGACTACAGGTACCCCCCCCCGGACTACAGGTACCCCCCCCGGACTACAGGTACCCCCCCCGGACTACAAGTACCCCCCCCCGGACTACAGGTACCCCCCCCCGGACTACAGGTACCCCCCTAGCCGCCGGAACTACAAGCCCCCCCGCGCTCGCTACGTATAGCCTCTGGAAGCCAAAGCGGCCCGCCAAGATGCGCCCGCACATATTCACTTAGGCGTGCTGAGGAATTCGCCATCGTTGGGCCAGCGGTCGGGGCTGAGCGAGTGGGCACGGAAACGAGAAGATAACGAGGAACGGAACGATATATCTACAAAGAAACAGAAAAATAAGCAGGGGAACGTGTGTACGTGTGTGCGGTTGCGTGCGGTGTGTGTGTGTGTGTGTGTGTGTGTGTGTGCGTGTGTGTGTGTGTGTGTGCGTGCGTGCGTGCGTGCGTGCGTGGTGCGTGCGTGCGTGCGTGCGTGCGTGGTGCGTGCGTGCGTGCGTGCGTGCGTGCGTGTGTGTGTGTGTGTGTGTGTGTGTGTGTGTGTGTGTGTGTGTGTGTGTGTGTGTGTGTGTGTGTGTGTGTGTGTGTGTGTGCGTGTGCGTGTGCGTGTGTGCTTGCGTGTGCGTGTGTGCGGTTCCGTGCGGTTGCGTGCGGTTGCGTGCGCGCGTGCGCGCGTGCGTGTGAGTCTGCGCGTGCATGCGCGCGTGCGCGCGGGCGTGTCGTGTGCAACGATGCGCGTGAAGTCCCGCGCGCGTAAGTACTAAACACCCGCGTGCGTGGAACCACGCGTGCTTTGAGGTATGACCATATGCCCCCCCCCCCCCCTCCGGACTACAAGCACCCCCGTGCGCGCCCCCCCAGACTACAGGTACCCCCCCAGGTATACCCCCCCCCCCGGACTACAAGCACCCCCCCCCCCCGGACTACAGGCACCCCCCCCGGACTACAAGCACCCCCCCCCGGGACTATAGGTACCCCCGAAACTATTGAGGGACACAGAGTAACATCTGCGTCCAGTGTTGCGAAGGTTCCTGGGATTCGAACCTGGCGTTGCTCGCTCTCGTGAGAATTGCGACCGCGGCGAGCCCCGCGCCCTTCGCCCCGGTTGTTGTCTATATGTTAGAAGGGGCGCTGCCCCGTTCCACGTCTGTTCTCTTCTTCCGGACACTGCGCGGATCCAGGAAAGACGCCGCCTCTACTGCGCGTTGAACTTCCCCGCGCCTCATCATAGATGCCCTGTGGGAGACAGACCGCGCGCTTGCGGAATGGCCCTTTGACGTCGTCTCCTTCGAACACCTCGACGGGTCCACTGCGTTTCTTCGATGTCTCCACTATGGCACGCACAGCGCGGCACGCGAACCGGCCCGTGCGATCGGGGCGCCATGGCTCGCGTTGCTCCTCAATGCCAGGCTTTGCCCACTCCCCCAGGAGCATCCGCGATGATGCACCTTTCACGGTCTCGGCGACATGCTAAGCAGTGGCCGCTGCCATGCTTTTCTTATTCGCGAAGTTATCAGTCCCAGGGTTATCGGCTGCAGGCTGCGCATCAGAAAAAAACTCTGCCTTTATTCGTCGCTTCCCCGCGACATCTGCTGGCGGGCGGCCCCGGGCCAGCCGAGGGCTGGCGCCTGGTCTCTGAGCCGCGGCCACAGCCTGGCATTGCGAACCACCTCGCGCTTATCTGCGGCTTGCCAACCATTGTCCGCCTCTTTCAAGGAACGGTGCTGGAATTGCCCTGCACGCCGCGCAATTCCTTCATGGTCTAACATGGCTCCTCAATTCATTCGACCCAATGTTTTCCGAGATCCATCTCCCCCGCTTTCTCGGGCGCCTCCAGGCCCCAGCCGAACGCATTCAGGATCAAAGCCAGGGCCAATCTAAACGGGGCCAACCAACGCAAACAATTCTGGTCACCCCTTGGTTATGTGACCTCACTGGGCCACGCCTGAATGCGAGAAGAAATCAGCCACAAACAGGCACCTCGATCCACGCGACGCTGCCCATGCCAGCGGTGCTCCTTAGTATAGAAGCTTCGCTCTCGAGAGGCGATCGCCGTCGTTCTCAAGTTTCTTCAGCGCTGAGCTCTCAGCCGGCGCATCATCGTCAGCGCCAACATCCGTGCGAACATCAGCAGATTGACCGACGCCTGGAGTCTGTCGCAATGCGCAGTCGGCACCAGCCCAGGTCCGATTTCGCAGATCGTCGGCCATGGGTCGCGCATGCCATGGCCTTCTTGCAGCATGACAGCGCCCCAAGCCAAACCTGTCTATACCATTTAAACACACGCAAAACAAACATAAGGCTCCCCGCGCCTGGGGGCTTTCCACAACTTGTCCAGCGCTCCCAAGGAAAGCGCTACTTTTTCCTCCGGCGCGGCACTTTCTTTGTCAGCTGGCTTCTGCTCAACGCCGCACTGCAAGCCTGATACTTATCGCGGAGGAAGCGTCAGACCAATCGCCCCGCCGATCATAGATCGTAAATACAGCTACTTCGGGAACTTTGCACTTCAAGGCAAACGCCCCGAACGCCCCTGCAAGTTCTGGACATCCGTTCGTTATAATGGCACCGCCAGTCGCAAGAAAGGCATTGATTGCATTGGGAATTGGTCTAGCGTCAAAAAGCACCAGCGCCTCAGCTCTTGATATGTCCACTTCGCGCCGATTCAGGCAGGCGTCGCGGTTGAATCCTCCGACCGTCGCGCGCGCAGCCTCTCCCGCAATTTCACCACCCCCCGCGGCGGCTTCGACATCGCCCGTGGCTGCGACCTGCCAACTGCCAGAGGAAGCCACCCCTGATTTCGCGGGGGTCGTCGCAACCTTTCCCATCTCGTTCTTCGGCCCCTTCGCCGCATGGCGGCCAGGGGCCCCGCGGGGCAGCGGGACGGCGCTCGGCATAGGAAGCCTGCCCCCAGCAGACCTTGCCATATTGATGTTCTCTGCCTCAGTAAGCACTGCAACGGCACCGCCGTGGGAGTCCTCCACCCACCTTTCGCAGGAAGATGTCTCCTCTCGTAGATTCGATCTTTCGCATGTTCATTGAGCACTCGGATCAACCGCGGAACGTCGCGATGGGCTGCAATCAGGGCAGCCCATTCCTCATCGTCATGCATGTCGAGTGCCATTTACAATGCCATCGCTTTGGCGCCCCACGATGCAGGGCTTCGCAATAACAGGCATGTCGCCAGAAAGTCTACTGGACTCACGAATGTCAATGTCATTAGGAACTCCGGGCAACCGGCTCCACCTTTCCTGGCTCGGGAATCCGTTGCGGAAGCCAGCGCCCAGCACTCCGAATATATAGCCGTGGCCGAGCACTGCCTAAGCAGCTAAAGCAGCTTCTTCCAAATCCCCGCAATGCCCTGGGGATCTCTGCGCAGTCATGTACCCTGGGGATCTCTCTTTATGTCTGCACAAATTCGCAACACTTCCCCCTGTCATGGAAGATCGGGGTCGTCCACGCCGGTAGCATTCCTCGGTTGAACTCGAAAGTCTCAGGGAGCGCAGCTGCGCACGCGGGAAGAATGAACTCATCCGCGGCATCTACTTTTCTCATCTCAGCTGAAGCAGCGTCGCAGACGGGCATTGCATCGTCGGCCACGGGCAGCCCAGGAAGACATCATAATCTGAATCCCAAACGGTACGAATCTATATGTCAGGGTCAGAGACATAGCCTCATTTCTCCACTTCGTCATCGGTTACGAGTTTAGGTAGGCCCTATTTGCACGCGCATGCAATAGGCCTCGGCCCCCCTTTGATCCCCGCCCCTTCGAGCCTCGAGCTGGGTCGAATCAAATGCAGTGGGGCAGCTCGACCACGACCATAACCCTTTATTCTTATTGATCGCAAGAAGAACGGTTGCCCTTTCGTGGGCCTCCCGCGTTTCTTCTGTATCGGCACATTGAACCGTCTTCCACCCCGCGGTCGGGATTCCCTCGTCTCGCGCCATGATCGCCAGAAGCGCGCAAACGTCCTCGGACAACTGCAACTCAGAATTCTGCTGAGAACCGGACGCCGGGAACTCGCACTCTTGTAATGAGATGCTCCTGCGCATGACAGTTTCCCTCCGTTCGATCGGCGTCGCCTCCCCGGCGACGCTGCGCCGTCGCGTTCAAGCTTAGCTTCTGGGGCGCAAAGATCCCCCTCCTCGCGACGACTCGACTCGCCCTCTTCCTATGCGTTCAATCCTTCGTCAACATTTACCAGCACTTCTCTTCGGAGCTCCGCGGGCTCCAGAATCTCAGCCCGAGCAGTCGCCGCGGCCTCGTCCTTCTCCGGGCCCTCGTCAACGACGCCCTCCTCCTCGCTCGCCGACGCGCGAGGGCCGCGACGCGGCGCCTCTCGTGGAGGCGCGGCGATTGTCTCTCCCACTCCCGAAATTCGACCCCATCCCGCCCCTCGCATGCGCTGCATCCGCTTGCATCTCGTCGATGCGCGCTCCCCCGCGAAATCTCAGTCCCCGGCCATCCCGCGGCGTCGGGCCCTCGTTTTGAACTGACAGCGCCCCGCGCGCCCCCGCTTCCCACCCTTGCCCCTGCTCTCCGCGCGCCAACCATTGCGACGCGCGCGGAGGGCCCCTCGCGCGCCTCGCGACCTCATTGAGTGCTCCGCCGAAGGCTCAAGCGGCAACGTTCAAGATCGCCCCGCCGCCCGCCGCGCGCCCATTCCAGCGCGCCGCCCCGCGCGCTTCGCGGCCCCGCAGGGAGCCCCACCGAAGCCCCCAGCAGGGAGGTTCGCGCGCAGCCCCCCGCCCGCCGCGCGCCCATTTCGGCGTGCCCCCCGCGCGATTCGCGGCTCCATAAGGGGCGCGCCGAAGGCCCCAGTGGCAGAGTTCACGCGCGGCCCCCCGCCCGCCGCGCGCCCATTTCTGCGCGCGCCTCACTCGATTCGCGCCTCGCGCGGTTCGCGGCACCAAAGGCGCCGCGAGGGTCGGCAGGGCTCGCATGCGCATCCCAGCCCGCCGCGCGCCCATGTCGGCGCGCCCCCCGCACGCTGCGAGGCCCTATAGGCGGCTCCGCTCAAGGCCCCAGCGGCAGGGTTCACGCGCGCCCCCCCCGCCCATGCGCGCCGCGGCCTCAATGGGAGCTCTTCCGAAGGCTCTATGGCTGGGCCCCCTCTCGCGCGCCGCGCGCCGCGAAGACCTCCTGCTCGCGCGGGCGCCCCCACGCGGCAGGCGGAAGCAGCCGGAGCCGTTTGCGACGCGCGCGAAGCGGCGCAGGAAAGAGGCGACGGCCCCCGCCAAAGAGGTGGGCTTCGCCGAATTTGACCGCGAGGCCTGACCCGGGGATCAGCCCGCCTGAGCCTCGCCGCCTGTCCTCCGTCGCAGCGCTTGCCCCGGCGCCGCGGACGACCCGCGCGCGTCGCTGAAATCCTCTCGGGGCGTTCGGCGCGCGTCGCGAGGCCCGCCTGCGCTCTGCCTCCAGATGCTGCCGGACCCTCGCGCGCTCTGCCGCGCGCCTCGCCCGTTGTCAGCCGCCCACTTCTTCCTGCCCCGTGCCGACCCGCGCGCGTCGCCAAGGCCCCGCCGGGGCGGCCGGCGCGCGTCGCGGGGGGCCCGCGCTGCGCCCTGCCGGGAGCCGCGGCCGCCAAAGCGCGAGGACAAAAACGGAAGACAGATGAGGGGGGGCGCGGGCGCGAGAAGGCAGCGCCCGGGACTCGGGCCACCGAAGGCAAGCGGGCAGGGGCGCAGTGCACGACGGAAGCCTGGAAAGAAGAGAAAGAGCGTGGAAGCGAATGGGTTCGAAACGGCGGCGCGCGGGGGCCTGGCCAAACCAAGGGGGCCCTCCGCCCGCCCGCGCCCCCCCCCCGTCCACGCCGCAGTCCAATTGCTGGCCCCTCTCCCACATCTGATTTCCCTCGCGATGCGCCCCGCCGCGCGTCGGCGCGCCCTGCGTGCGCTTCGTGGCCCCGCGAGGAGATTCACCGAGAGCGACGCTCACAGCGACGGTGCTCAACTTCATATGTCTAGGTGCCTCGCCTAGTTAATTTTCTGAGGTGGCGTTGTCCGTGCCACCGTGCGTTCGCGGGCCCCCAAATCACCCTTTATCGAAGTTCTCAAATCGGCAACCGTCTCTTGCTACAGCGCGGCGATCCGCCCCCTCAGGCTCGCATCGCGTTGAGAACGCCTGCCTCGTCGGAGGCATCGGTTCGTTCTTCAAATTCGAATAGCTGTGCTCCTAATAGCAACACGCAACCTCTTGGCAATGCAAATTCCGATTTGCCTTCGCAAGGGTACTCTCTACGCTGTGCCTATCCAGGCTAATAGCGCCACGCGCGTCCGCACTGCTTTGCCTCGGAGATACCCAGCCCCACTCCATGATCAAGGGCTTCCAGTTCGAATTGCCTGTTGCTTTCAAAGGCGGCCCCAGTATTGTCTTCGAGTTTGACTAGCGCGAGATGCTGGACAAGCAAACGACGGACCCTGATTCCATGTTCCGCTCCCACGAAAAAGGTGCACCGTATCCCTCTACGACAGTAGGAGCCATGCCCCACGCATTGTCAATCTAATCGTTGGCCCTGTGCAGACGAGCCTCCCACTCCAGCAACGCCGATGTCAACGGGGGTCATCACCTGCGGTCCTGGCAGCGCCGTTCCCGTATGAGCACCCGAACCAGCTCCACAGGAACCGCTGTCAGCGGGATTGACTTGCACAACCTGCGATGATATGCCCCCATATTGATCACTTGTGCCTCTCAACGTTTTGGTGCGCTCACCGCCCATGGTTGGTGGCCTCGCGTCACCGTCCCCGACTTGACCAGAGCCATCCGAGTAGTCAGGGGGTGTGGAAGAGCTTCCTTCCGAAGACCGGAAACGCCAGCGCCTCCTCCGCATTCCCAGCCAGGAGACCGTTGGGCAACGTTTTGCCAACGGGGCCAAGACGGGGCTTCCGATGCCAAAGCTCAGGGCTGAATGGGTGGATTCTCAACGGTAGCCGCAATCATCTTATGCAAGACTCCCTTGCGAGCCCTCAGTATATCCTCCGACTTGACCTTGCATATCAAACCAAAATGTGCCGCAGTCGCAATTTCCCTGGAACTCGGGCCGAATGACCTTCATGGTATCGCTCCAAACCTGCAGTGCATCCCAAGTGGTGAACCTCAGGCCAAATCGGGGCTTGACGGGAAGGCCCTGTTGCTCTGGGGACCTTTTCTGGGAGCCAAAAAACTCTTGTGTCAAAGTCAGCCTCCCTCGAACCACACGTGACGGTCGCATTGCAGTCGTAGCACCCCCAAAAAACAGCCACCCTGCATTCGGAGCGCTGCCTCTGCGAACCCACATTCTGCCACTCGCAACCACAAAATTATTTGTCAGCTGAATGGCGCCAGGCCGGCTCCGGACGTCCGATACCTGGGCAAAACCAACTCCAGCATATTGCGTGTGGGCTCCGAAACCGCGGCCGAGTGTTCCACGCCAGGCTCCACATAAGAAGCTATACCTTCTGGTGTGCTGTCCTCCAAAAACTGCTCGCCACGACCATGGAGCGATGCGGAACTTCATGAACAAGTCTCTAATTACTTGAGAGCTCCGCCTTCTTCACCGCCTCCGGGCCCCAACCATAATCACCGATGACGTCTTCCCCCCCCCCCAGCCTGGCTTTGCCGACTCTGGCAGAGAAGTCTCCTATCAGCACCCTGGGTCCGTTGACGGAGCATTTCTCAAACAAGTCACCCAACCTCCCGTGCAAAGCAATCTCCTCCTCCTCCCGCTGCTGGTTGTGCGGGATGTATGCGATGAGTGTGCCCACCTCTGGCCTTCGCTCGGACGTCCATTCCCTGTGGTTTTTGTCGGTTTCGTGCGTGGCTTTTTCGCAGGATGATCCCGGACGCTCCTTAAGAATCCCCGCCGAGAAGAAGTGCACACGTCCGAGCGATGCCAGGACCCTGCGCCCCCCGAACCGAGATCTTCAAGCACGCCGTTCGCCCGCCGTGCGGCCTGGGGAGGGGCAGCGGAAGCCTCTCTGAAGGGGCCCTGGGACACATACATAGACACAAATAAAAGGATTCCCCATATGTTTGCATATTTTCTGGGTTTCTGCCTTCCCCACCACTTCCCACATTTTCCCATATTTTCTGGGGGATCGACGATTAATTGTGTCTGTGTGTTTTTTCCGCTCCTGACTATCGAGCCCCTATCGGCGATGAGTGGGCGACTGAGGGTCGATGGGTCCCCCCCCCCAAGCCCATCCCCGCCCAGCGCTGCCTCTGAATCTCGCCGCACGGCGCTACCTGTGGGGGCGCTGACCTAAGGAGCCCTAAATAAGGAACGAGGCCCTTTTTCCATAAGTTGAACTTCGATTTCCCATCGAAAACCTGAGGAGCACCTAAGGCAAGCTGTGAAACAATCGAGGAACACGGAGCCCCTCCCCAACGAAAAGGGTTCCTTCTTCAGCGCCCCGACTGTAGACCCATCTTCCCCGCGCGGCGCCAGAGGCGCCGTCAGGGTGGTCCAATGCCGATGCGAGACGTCCGTGCGGAACTCCAAAGATCCCAAAACATGCATGCGCCAAGCTTCGTGAGAAAAAGGAGGGGGGTCACAACCGTCCCAGACGAGCAGTTATGGACTCCCCATGACCAGCCATGAACTTTGTTGCCCAGCCCCCAATGGATCCCTCCAAGACAGCTCAAATCAGACCCCCCCCCCAGATCAGACCCCACCCTTTTTTATCTTGAAGTTCAGAGTACGTGGTTTGTTCTCTTCGAGAACTTGCATGGATCTTCTCCGCAGACGGCCACGAGGCAGCCAGGCCCCGCGGGAAGCCGCGGCCTGCCACGCGACTCGCGAAGCAAGCGGGGGCCTTCGGGATCTGCTGGCGGCGTGCTTTCTGTGGTGGCGAGAAGGGGAGGTGCTCTGAGTAGGGAAGGGCCTTCGCAGAAGTGCTCGAAGGCTTCCAGGAAGGCTTCTCGGAAGCGCCCGTGGAAGGCACCGCCTTGCCCCTTCGCGCCGCGGATAGCGTGGAGATCCGAGGGGGGGGGCAGACGTCCAGGCGCTCCCATCGAGGCTTTCAGGCGCCCCCTCCTTCCCCTCCTCTTCCTCTTCCTCCTCCTCCTCCTCCTCCTCCTCCTCCACCACGCTTCGGCGCGACACGCTATCCACGTGGAGGCCGCCCCGTGGAAGGCGCCGCCCTCACTCGCCGCGGGGACTCTGGATCCCTTAATAATCGACCCCCCCTCAAAAAACCGGACCCCCCCTTCCTTCGCGACATAATTTTCCGGACCCCCTCCCACAGAGGGCGCCTTAATATTCCGGACCCCCCCCAGCAAAATTGCGAGCGCGACGACGACGACGACGACGACGACGACGATACGAGAACTACGACTACGACTACTGCGACGACGACGACGACGACGACGACGACGACGACGACGACGACGACGACGACAACGACAACGACAACGAAGACGACGACGACGACGAAGGGGCAGCTTTCCGCACGAAGAAAGCGGCCTTGAAGGCGGGCTTCAAGGAGAACTGAGGGACACTTAAGTGCGCAAGATGATGTTCGCGCTTGGGGTGCGATGAGGAAACCATCACCGAGATAGTCGTCATCGCCATCAGAAGTATCATCATTGCCACCGCCGTATCATATCGTGATGATGGTGATGACGACGATGATGAGGATGATGACGATGATGTTGAACATGTTGCTGATGATGATGATGCTGATGATGATGATGCTGATGATGATGTTGGTGATGATGAACATGATGATGACGATGACGATGACAATGACGACGATGATGATGATGCTGATGATGATGATGATGACGGTTAGTACTTCGCGGGCTAGTACCCAAAAGGCGCCCTAATAAACCGGACCCCCCCTGAACGTCGGCTTCAAGAAACGCCTTAATAAACCGGACCCCCCTGCTTCCCCAAAAGGCGCCTTAATAAACCGGACCCGGGGAACTAAGGGATCCGGAGGAGGCCCCCGGGCTCCCCGGGCCCCTGCACCCGCAGCACGCAGGAAGCGCAGCAGCAGCAGGAACCCCCGGGCGCAGGCCGTCCGGCCCGGGGCGGCAGCAGCAGCATCGAGCGGGGGCGCCTGGTCCCCGGGAGCGCCGGGGCAGCCGCACGGCTTGTGCCGTCGCCCTGAGGTCCCCTCCCCGTAGGCCCAGGGTAGCCTTCTAGGGGCAGGCCCAGGGGCAGGCCCAGGGGTAGCCCTAGGGGTAGGCCCTAGGGGTATGCCTCGGGCAGCCCTGGGCGTCTAGAAGACTCCCCGTGCACGTGTCGGCATCGTCGCGCACGATACTGTCGTGTGTGTATGTATGTGTGTGTGTGCTCTTTTGGCCCGATGACCCAGGGTGCTCCTCGAGGGTCCTCGCCGAGACAAAGAAAAGCACACGTCCGAGCGGTGCCAAGAGGCCAGAAGAGGCTGGGAGTTGCCGCCCTCGGGTCCAGGGGGCGCGACGCGCCTCCGTGCCGGCTGCACGCAGGAGTGGCCCCGGGTAGGGTGAACGCTTTCTTATTCGGCGTTTCGACACTGTGCGAAGGGGGGGGATATGGGGGTCTGGCTCCGGACCTCTGCAGAGCGCGGCTGTTTGCAACAGTGCGTCCCGTGGGGGAGACTCCAATGCTCGAAACAGGCGGCATAAACAGCCAAGAGCTACTCCAGGGGGGGGAGGGGGGGGGTGCGAGGTCCCGCGCCGATCGGCAAACCAATGAACAACACAAACGATCACAAGAGTGGCCTTTGGTGCGCGGATGTTCGGGGGCCGCTTGGGCACCAAACATAAGCGCGCAAGACGCCACTAACTATCGCATCGCGTTCGGTGATCGGGAGACCCCAGTGGGCCCGCACCAGAAATCACTCCGGCGATGGGCCCCTGTTACGTGTAGTCGACCGGAAGAGGGGTGGCTTGTCCCTTCTGGTCTTGCCCCCCAGTCTTCGAAACTTTGGGCTGCCGTGGTTCCTCCTGGCGCCTCGGCACCAGCCGCCACCTGTGCCACGACTCGGGGCTGCGAGCTTGGCCCCCTCACTTTGAATGTTGTGCGATCCCCCCACCCGCACGGTTGCTGCTCAGCACTGCCGCTTTTTCTCAGAAGCCTGCGGGGCCTTCTAAGAAGACCCCAGCCCTGTGAGAAGCGCACACGCCTTCTGAGAAGGCCGCCCCCCTCGCGTCATGCCTTTGTGCGCGCCGCCATATACGCCGCGAATTATAACGAAGAGCGGGGGGGAAGCTCGGGACACTCAGCGGACGAAGAGCGGTGCCGCTCAAACTGCTCCGCCATCGGGGCCGCCAGGTCCGGGGCAAATGTGAAGTTTTTCTCGCCGATGCGCCCTCGTGTGGAGAAACCAGGAGGTGCCGATGCTGCTACTCCCCGAGCCTCTCTCGGGGAGGGTTCTGCCCAGGATCTCGAGGCGAATCCAGCGGTGACGACGAGGGCCGTCCAGGAAGCCCACCATGGAGATCCCGAAGCAGGGACAGCGGTAGTGGCACACTCTTCCCCCTCTGAGCGGGGGCATACACTTCCCAGCCGCCCTGGGTGAGACGTCCCCGATGGCGGAACATGCCAGGATGACGGCGACGACGACGACGACGAGGGCGACGTCGGCGACGACGACCCCAACGGACGTGTCGGGTGGGCGGACTTTGACGTGCGGGTCGGGCGGGCGGGTCGTGCGGGAGGGTCTCACCAGCGGGCGCCGCGACATGCGTCCGTTCTCCGTCCGCCAACACATGCCGCTATAACTGTCACGGGCCGGCGCCCTTTGGCGGCGTACTCCCACTTCGGCCCGCCACGAGCTCGGCGGAGCGTCGGTCGAGCACCCCGAGCTGCGCGATGACGGCGTCCAGCTTGCCGTCGACCTCCGCCTTGAGCCCCGCCAGCTCCGCCATCCTCGCCTGCGGGCTGATCGAATGGGAGGGGCACGTCTGATAGAGGCCTCTGGGAAGGGTTCCGAGTAGATGGGGTCGGATGATCGCGCCGCATCGGCGATGCATCGGCGACGTCGGCGATGCAACGTCGACGTCGACACGGCGGAAATCAGGTCCCACATAGAGCCGCATCGTCGATGTATCGGCGATGTGGCCTCCCACTTCCCGGGGGGGGGCCCACGTGTGAGCCCTACCCCCCCCAAGATTTCTAGGGAGGGGGGGAGGGGTCACTCCGCTCGGGAGCTCCCGCACGAAGTGAACCCCCATCCCCCACCTTTGGACATCGTAATTCGGCGTGGGGGTAGGGTTCACATGTGGCCACCGACTTTCGGTACATGACTCGTTCGGCGTCGCTGGAGGGGGGGGGGGGGGGGGCTACCATTGGGGGGGAAGAAAGGTGCACTCCTGCGGCCCGAAAGGCTCCCTCCTGGGCCCGAAAGGGCCCTTCTGGGGGCCCCAAAGGGCCCCTCTCTGCAGCCCTCGCTGCCCCCCCGTTGATCGCCCCCCATGCCGCGACGCTCCAGACTCCGCTCCCCGGCGGCTGTCCGGGACGACCCGCGGGGCACACCCGGGACGCTCCTGGCGAGGCGCAGCTCCTGGACGGCATCCCGAGGCCGGACGGCCGCAGGAGAACCCGCGCAGGCGCCCCAAAGACCTCGAGCGTCGAACCCATCGCCCCCCCCCCCCCCCCCTCCCGAGCCCACCATGCCCCCCCCCCCCCCTTTGACGTTGCCCCCGGGGACCCCGGGCGCCGCCCTCGGACCTATTGGACCCCCCCCTCCCTGCATTGGCCGACGCGGCGGCCGCCCCGCTTCTGGGCCTAGGCGGTCTCGGGCTCCCCCCCCGGGTCCCCGTCCTCCGCCCGTGCGGCCCCCTTAAGTGGCACTCTCGTGCGGCCCCTCTCGTCCTCCGCTGGGCCCCATCGACGGTGAGGACGTTCGAGAAGGAAGCGTTGGGGAAGGAATCGAGGGTCTGCAAGGCTGGTGGAACACCAGTCGAGGCCCGACCATGGATAGCACAGCCGCCCTCGGCAGATAATCCTCCGGGGCCCGAACCATCCTGGGCACATCCCTGAACGCACGCCCTGCGGCGTCGGCGCTCGCAAAGGTTTTTGACACCACGCGGATCGTTCCACCTTGAATCAATCGCGGCCCCGACCGATCAAGGTTGCATTCCATCGGGTCCAGTGGCGTCACCGTGTCCCTCGGTGTTCCCGCGCCGCAAAATTCAACCTATTGAGAACTTTCCCTGGCGTCGCTGGCGCGCGAACGCCGCAACCTGAGCTCCGACGTTGCAAAACATTACAACCCTTGCCAACAAGACCTCCAAGCAATCGAAGGTAGACTCGGCGTTGCCATGATGTCCCAAGACATTTAAGCATTCCTGCAATACAGCTGGAAAGTGTCCGTGTCTAGCTTTACCGAAACTGGACCAACGGCTTGTGAAATCCCTATATCTCCATGCCTATTCAGTGTCGATCCGTGTCTGACATGCAGCGTGCCCATGGTTGCGAAACGCGTCCATATGTTAATGTCTATCCGCGCCATAGTTTATAGTTTTGCACCTATCCGTATCTATTATGTCGTGTCGATGTTTGGGGACGCGTGTCTATTTCCCGCGATCCACCCACATTGAGGAATTGGTTCGCGCGTGTGTTGTGGGTATTTGTTTATGCATAATTAGGCGTGCGCGTGTATATGTATGCATTCACCATTCTTTCCCAACCCATTGCGCTCCTAGGCACTTTACCCCGCTCCCCCTCTTGACGTCTCCCCTCCTCATTGCAACCCTCGGCCCTCCTCGGCACTCGTGTGGACTCCTCCCCACTCCACTCCTCGTTCCATCTCACTCATCGGCGCTTCTCCCGACTCCACCCGACTCCTCCCCGCTCCATCGCACTCCTCGGCACTCCTCCTGACTCTTCCCGATCTCCCCACTCAATCGCACTCCTTGGCATTTCTCCCCGCTCAATCGCACGTCTCGGTGCTTCTTCGCACTCTTCAGGATTATTCCCCACTCCATCGCACTCCTCGGCACCCCACCCCACCCCCCCGACTTCCCCCCTCTCCATTGCAAGCCTCGGCACTCCTGTGGACTCCATCCCACTCCACTCCGCGGCTCTCCTCCCTACTCCGAACTCCTCGTTCAATCTCACTCGTCGGCACTCCTCCCTGCTCCTCCTCACTCCCTCGCACTCCTGGGACCCCCCCCCGCTCCTCCAGACTCCAGCCCACTCCATCGCACTCCACGCCGCTCCACGCCACTCCTCCTCACTCCACCGTGCTGCTCGGCTCTCCTCCTGACTCCTCCCCTCTTCATCGCACTCCTCGGCACACCTCCTCACTCCCCCAGACCTCCCCGCGCTCCATCGCACTCCGCGGCGCTCCTCCAAACTCTTCCATGTCCTTCGCACTCATCGGCGCTCCCCCCCAACTCCCGAAACCATAGGATCCATCACACGTGGGTGTGCACGTGTACAGGGCTACGTGTATGGTTTCGTGCACGCAAATGTCTGCATGTGTAAACATACACATGCAGACACATTCGTAAGCGTGTCTATCAGTCGTTGCCTTTTTGGGCGAGGCCGTCTTAGGATATGTGTTCGTGTATGTTCGTATCACATTCCTGTCTATTTAGCACGCGTGCCTATTACCGTGTTTAGTATTGACGCCCGTGTCCATTTCTGATAGCATGTCGCGTGGCATATATTCGTGCCGATCTTGAAAGCCCACACTTCGTGCCCATTTCTACTTCTTTCCTTCTCGCCTGTGCTTGCTTTAACAATGTGCGCGAACCGAATAAATAGTCACGAGTACGTTTAGAAGCCGTGCACCCCCTTCAGGGAGGACGCCAAGAAAAGAGACGCCCTCTCTTGTGGGCGCGTTAGGGAGCATCACGAAACAACTCGCCGCCGGAGCCCCGGACCCCCGTCTTCCTGCGCCAGTTCCTCGAGCCGCGTCGATCTTTGAGGGTCCCGGGGCCCGAAGCCGGACGACAACGCCCCGGCTCGAAGGACAACTGCAGCGCCAGGGATCTCGGGGCAGGAACCCGCCGTGCCGTCGGAGACCTGGGCTCCCCCCAAGACCTCCGACGTCATATCTTTTGAGCAGAGGAGGAAGAGGAGGAGGAAGAGGAGGAGGAGGAGGAGGAGGAGGAGGAGGCGGAGGAGGCGGAAGAGGCGGAGAAGGATGAAGAAGGAGGAGGAGGAGGCGTCGACCCCCAAATGTCTGGACCCCTTCCCGGGGACCGGATTTCCATCTCGAGTCGTTTGTTGACCGCCCCGAGGCCCTATGGGGGCCCCTGGAGGCCGACAATAACGCAAAAACCTTCCGCCTTGATTTGTGAACAACGCGAGGAGGTCTGCTGTGCAGGGGCCGATCGTCCCGGCATTCCTATATGCCTACCACGGCATGTTCTTAGAACCCTGAAAATGTTCCATGAACAAAAGCCATGCGTGCTCTTCGAACATAAACAAGATGTGATAGAACAAGCCAGTCTCAGCGAGAGATGTTCTAAGAACCTTTCGTGCAGATCACACACGGTTCTGAGAACATTCTCAGGTGGGCCTGTAGGCAAGCCAGGACGCCAAGGGTAGCGGCGAGCACAGCCGAGGCACCAGGCGCACCTCACGCCTACTCCTCGCCACCCAGATCGGCATGGGAACGAGGAGGTGGAGGAGCGGAGGAAGGGACTGGTCGTCGTCGTCGTCGTCGCCGTCGTCGCCGCCGTCCTCGCCGCCGTCGTCGCTGCCGTCCTCGCCGCCGTCGTCGCCGCTGTCGTCGTCGCCGTCGCCGTCGTCGTCGTCGCCTTCGCCGTCGTCGTCGTCGTCGTCGTCGTCGTCGTCGTCGTCGAGTCCGGGCCCCGCGCTGGCCATCGCTCGGAGGTCCATTCCCTGTGCCTTTTGCGGTTTCATGCATGGTTTCGCAGGATGATCCAGGATGCTCCTCAAACAATCCCCACCGAGAACAAGTGCACACGTCCGAGCGATACCAAGCGCGCGTTCGCCCGATCGCCTCGTGGCCGGCGGCGTCGCGCCCGGGGCTCCGCCCCCCGCCGCCGAGCAGCGGCCTCCGCAGCTCGTCGCCGCCGCGGGGCCGAGCAGCCCCAGCCGCCTGCTCGAGCGCGGGCGGGCCGCGCGCCTCGCGGGAGCTCCGCCGCCTCTCGGCCGCGCCCTCCCGGCCTTGAGAGGTGGAGGGAGGAGGGGGGGGGGGAGGAGAAGGAGGAGGAGGGGGAGGAGGGGAGGAGGGTGAGGAGGAGGAGGAGGAGGGGGGAGGAGGAGGGGGAGGAGGAGGAGGTAGGGGGGGGAGGAGGAGGAGGGGGAGGAGGAGGAGGAGGAGGAGGAGGGAGGAGGAGGAGGAGGAGAGGAGTAGTAGGAGGAGAGGAGGAGATGTATAGAAGAGGCGGAGGAGGAGAAGGAGGGAGAGGAGGAGGAGGAGGCGGAGGAGGAGGAGGAGGAGGAGGAGGAGGAGGAGATGGACAGAGGAGATGGACAGAGGAGATGGAGAGAGGAGATGGACAGAGGAGGAGGATGAGGAAGAGGAGGAGGAGGAGGAGGAGGAGGAGGAAGAGGAGGAGGTAGGAGGAGATGGTGGTGGTGGTGGGACTCTCATGGGAGGAGGAGGAGGAGGAGGAGGAGGAGGAGGAGGAGGAGGAGCAGGAGGAGCAGGAGGAGCAGGAGGAGGAGGAGGATTTGCCTGGCTTCTCGGCCTCCTCCTTCTCCTGCTTCTCCTCCTCCTCGGCCTCCTCAGGAGGAACAAATAGCCGCGAAAACGAAACTTTCGGAGGTCCGCGCGGATTCCTCGGATCGGTGAATGGTTCGGATGTCCAGCTCAAATCCAAGAGATCCGCGCGGACCTGCAACAAAGTTTATTTTTATGCCGCTGTTTCTTCGCTAGCCCTTCTCCTCCTCCTCCTCCTCCTCCTCCTCCTCCAGCTCTTCATTCATCTTTTCGATGTGCGGGAGAATGTGCAGGCGCCAGGCGGGCACCACCACGCCCGCCAGCACGACACCCATCAGCAGCTTCGTGGCGTGCTCCGGCACGCGCTGCTCGGAGGCTTTCGCGACTCCCTCCACCGCGACGTCGAACGCCTTCTCCCAGGAGAAGCCGATGAGTATTGCCAGTGCCACCACAATGCTCTCGATGAAGCTGGCAATGTTCTTTGCGCGCTTGTTGTCACTGGTGTCGGCGGTCTTCGACACTTGCTTCTTGTGAGATGCCTTGAGGGCAATCTCAACCGAATCCAACACAAAAATCATCAGCATGGACGAAAACGTGAGACCTAAAGCCACAACGACGTGCTTCAACATCCCTTGCAGACTCGGAAAGTTGACCCCCATGAACCAACCGAATCCGAAGAATCTGCCATACCCCCTGCAGGGCAACCAGGCTGGGCACCGATTTTTCAAGCACCTGCACACCTCCGCTCTCAACCACCGGCGGCGCGCACAAGGGGTCGGTGTGCGATAGGGGGGGCGGCCTCCCGATTAAGAAGACGGAGGAGGGCGTCTGAGAAAGCGGGTGGCCTCTCAGAAGCCGCCTTGCTCCCGAGCCCCTCCTCAGAGGCCCCCCCGCCTTCTAAGAAGCGCCCCGCCTCCTTCAAAGATCACCCCCGTCGCGACGCACCCTCGGGCGCGCCACAGACAACAATTACCCTGCGACGTACCCAACCCACGTGCATCAAGTGGCAAGAGGAGTAGGCCAACATTAGCAGGAACAACGATAATGTAGGCGATGTGAATTGCTGTGCAAACTACATGGGATGCGCACGCATTGCACGGCTCACACGACGACGATCGAAAGAACGAGGATTAAAGCCCCAGGCTCGCGTATGACGTCACTCCGCTGGGCCACCCAGCAGCCCTCGAAAGTGGTGACAGTTTCGCAGATCGCAGCCCCCCAAGGATGGCGAGGTCTAATCTGAATCCGAATATGTCCCCACTCCGCTGGGCCCTCCAGCAGCCCTCGAAAGTGGCGACTGTTTCGCAGATCGCAGCCCTTCGGGGATGGCGAAGTCGAGCCTGAGTCTGCGTAGGACCCACTCCGCTGGCCCCCCAGCAGCCATCGAAAGTGGCGACGGTTTCGCAAATCGCAGTCCCCCAGGAATGGCGAGGTCGAATCTGAGTGCCCCACTCCACTGCCCCCCCCAGCAGCCCTCGAAACTGGCGACAATTTCGCAAATCGCAGCCCCCCCCAGCGATGGCGAGGTCTAATCTGAGTCCCCGTGGGGGCTCACTCCGCTGGTCACCCCAGCAGCCTTCGAAAGTGGCGACAATTTCGCAGATCGCAGCCCCCCAGAGATGGCGAGGTCTAATCTGAGTCCCCGTGGGGCCTCACTCCGCTGGGCCCCCCAGCAGCCCTCGAAAGTGGCGACGGTTTCACATCACAAATCGCAGCCCCCCAGGGATGGCGAGATCTAATCTGAGTCCCCGTGGTGCCTCACTCCGCTGGACCCACCAGCAGCCCTCGAAAGTGGCGACAGTTTCACATATCGCAGCCCCCACAGGGATGGCGAGGTCTAATCGGAGTCCCCGTCCCCGTGGTGCCTCACTCCGCTGGACCCACCAGCAGTCCTCGAAAATGGCGACAGTTTCACAGATCGCAGCCCCCACAGATGGCGAGGTCCCCGTGGTGCCTCACTCCGCTGGACCCACCAGCAGCCCTCGAAAGTGGCGACAGTTTCACAGATCGCAGCCCCCCAGAGATGGCGAGGTCTAATCTGAGTCCGCGTGGTGCCTCACTCCGCTGGACCCACCAGCAGCCCTCGAAAGTGGCGACAGTTTCACAGATCGCAGCCACCCCCAGAGATGGCGAGGTCTAATCTGAGTCCCCGTGGTGCCTCACTCCGCTGGACCCACCAGCAGCCCTCGAAAGTGGCGACAGTTTCACAGATCGCAGCCCCCCAGAGATGGCGAGGTCTAATCTGAGTCCCCGTGGTGCCTCACTCCGCTGGACCCACCAGCAGCCCTCGAAAGTGGCGACAGTTTCACAGATCGCAGCCCCCCAGAGATGGCGAGGTCTAATCTGAGTCCCCGTGGTGCCTCACTCCGCTGGACCCACCAGCAGCCCTCGAAAGTGGTGACAGTTTCACAGATCGCAGCCCCCCCCCAGAGATGGCGAGGTCTAATCTGAGTCCCCGTGGTGCCTCACTCCGCTGGACCCACCAGCAGCCCTCGAAAGTGGCGACAGTTTCACAGATCGCAGCCCCCCCCCCAGGGATGGCGAGGTCTAATCTGAGTCCCCGTGGTGCCTCACTCCGCTGGACCCACCAGCAGCCCTCGAAAGTGGTGACAGTTCCGCAGATCGCAGCCCGCCAGGGATGACGTGAAAGGCAAGAGAAGAGAAGAGGAGGAGCGAAGAGAGGAGGAGAAGGCAAGCAAGAGAGGAGAGCAGGAACGAAGAGAGGAAGAGAGGGGGCGGGAGGAGGAGGAGGAAGGTGGAGACCACAGTGCTCTATTCAAAACGAGTACCCAACGCAGGAGGGTTGGGAAAAACCTGTCCAGCTGGGCACGCCTCGCAGCCTTCTCCGCGACCTTCCAGCGCACCAGTCCCACCAGGAGGGAGGAGGGAGGAGGGAGGAGGGAGGAGGGAGGAGGGAGGAGCCACACTGCCCTCTGCACGGCCGGTGGCCTGGGCCTGGAGCAGCTCCTGGAGCTCGTGAACGAGGGATGGCGGCCCCCCTCCCCGACATCGTGGGGCTTTCGACTGAGCAACCCAGACATCTGCCGATCTGCTTTTTCCCATCCGCAGCCCCAGAGGTCCCGACCCCTTCTCCGGAGGTGGCTCCTCGTCCCGGATCCTTCTTTGATGGTCCCTTGGCCCGATAGCGGGCCCCGGAGGCCGAAACCCACGAACAGAAACGCCGCATTGAAGAAATCATACCCTCGGATCTCCGGGCACGAACTTGGGGCCCACCCCGATGAAGTACCACGGGGGGGGGAAGGGGGCGTTCCTCCTGGGCAAGGGTGGTGCGTCCGGACAGGCCCCCCTCCATCCTGTTCCTCGAAGAGCTGAAAGAACGCCTCGACAACGTCGGCATGGTGAAGAACCTAAGGCACGGACCGCCCTGGAGATCATGGGAGGAAGGGCGGAAGGGTGGCAAGGGGGAGGGGGATGCATAGAAGACGAAGGGAGGGAGGGAGGGAGGGGGACAGGGTATGTAAGAGTGGGGGAGAAAACAAGGGGGAGACGAGGGAGAGAGGGGGGGAACGAGGGAGAGGGGGTGTACCCCCCTCGGGCGCTGCTTCGTGCGGGGGTGATATACGGGGGGGCGAAGACACGTGCACCCCTTCGGGCTCCCGTCGGGCCCCGGGTGCCCCCCCCTGGAGTGCCCCTAAGGGTAATGAGAAGGTGCACCTCGCTTGGATCCCCACATTGTTCTCCCTGCCGTTGCGCAACTCCCGACCGAATCTTTCGGGCGGAACTCCGCGATTGGGGACGAGGAGTCGCCTGCGAGCTCCCTGCTCCAGGCATTGCCATCCCTGGGGGGGGGGGACGTCCACCCTCGACATGGGTACGTCCGAATGGCCCCTTGGCCGTGCATCTCTGAGTATGATCTTTCGCGAGGAACTCGGGAAAATCCCTCCGCCGTCGTCCTCGGTCTCGTCATCGCCTTCGCCGTCCTCCTCCCCACCTCCTATTTCCCGCTCCCGCTCGCGTTCCTGCTCCCGGTCCTGCCCCTTTTGGCCCCTCCCGCCTCACCGTGCCTCCTCCTCTCCATCCCCCTCTCGAGCTCGCACGCTGCCTGTCGGGATTTGGGGGCGAGAAACCGCCCACGTTCCCTCGTTCCAGTCTTTCTGAGATCCCTGGAGGGGAGGGGGGGGGGCGGCCCTGCCCTGCGGGCTTCGGGAAAAAAACAGCGCCCAGATCCGTCTGTCGACCCCTCCCCCCCTCCCCCCAGTGCTCAAAGCTGGCGGCGGGCCTGCTGAGAGTGCACCTGGACCGCAGCCTCCTCCGCGCGTGCCAGCTTTGAGCACTGGGGGTAAAAGGGCAGTGCTCGGTCGTTGCCTCCCCCTGCCCGGCGAGGGGGGGGATATCCTCCCCGTGGACGTCGGCCCCGCGCGGGGGCCCCCGGGCAGCGCCTGCGACGGCCCGGGTCCAGGACGCGGGGCGGGGCAGAACGACTCGCGCCCCACCAGAACTAGGGGGAAAACAGACCTACCTCGCGTTGGACCACCCTCGCTTCCAAGAGGTACCAAACGATGCCAAACTGCGGCCTGTACTGGTCAGGCCGCTTGACGAGGAGGCGCGTGGTATGACTTGGTTTTGCCTGGAAGCGAAAGCGGGGTAGGTCAGTCACGCTCCGAAGAACACAACGGCAGCAAAGGTGGAGAGGCGGCTCGAGGAGTGGGAGATCGGCCAGTGCTCACGTGCCGGGACAGGGGTGGGAGCACGGCCACGTGTGCACCTCTGCGTTTTTTCTGCTGTTGGACGCACATGGGCATACTGACACTGCAGATCCCCCTTGGAGGCGCGCGTCCGACCCGAACATATAGTATACCAGTATACCCATATTGTAGTAGATCGTGTCCCGAGCGGTGCGGCCAGAAAGCGCCCGCCACGACAGATATGCTATAAGATTTTTCGGTGCGCACGTCGCCCCAAGGGGGGCGGCGCACACATAGCATTAACATGTTGGGCTGACGCCGATTCCTTGTTGAGAATCGTGGCCGCCCAGACATGCAGCCGGCACTGAGCGGAACCAATTGCGAGGGCGTCTCGGGCGAAACAGCTGCGGGCCCGGGCGTCGTCGGCCTCCCCGCCCCCACGTGGCGCCCTTCTCCGATCCTCCTTGGCACCTGCGCCTATCCGGGAGCGAGCGCGCAGACTGGAGCCCGCTGGGCTCCCGAGGCTGGCCCCCTGCCCGACGCCTGCCGATGGCATCATCCGCCCCCAACACGGCCCCAGGGGCCCCCCGCAGGCGCCCGCGAGGGGGCCCGGCCCCAGAGGCACCGAAGAGCGCCCGAGAGGCCCCCGGGATGCCAAAGTGGCCACGAGGACGCCAAGACACTCTCCAGGGGCCGCCCAAATGGGGTCCGAGCAGATGGGGTGGGAGGCTCGCGCCGCATCGACGATACATCGGCGATGCATCGGCGATGCCTTGGCGGTGCAGCGGCGACGTCGGCAGTGCATCGGCGACGCCTGCGCGGAGAAAACCCGGCTCCGCATCGAGCCGCATCTCCGATGCATCTGCGATGCTGCGCTGTCCTCCGAACCCATCTGCGCGGACCCCATTTGGGAGGGGGTCCCAACGGGGCCGAGAATGCGGCCCCCGGGGCCGCAGCACATCCAGAGCCACCGCCCGCCGAGGTCCCCGAGCATCGACCCCACGGGCGTGGTCATGGGTGTAAATCCCCGCCTCGGAAGGCAGCACCCGGCACGCCAGACAAAGCCCCCCCCACGGAAGCGACCCCCCAGACACCCGACGCCATGCTTTGTTCATGACGTCGATCCCCAGGGGTCTCGAGGACCCGTTTGTCGTCCCGAGACACTTTTTCACGGCCCCGAGGTCTGGTAAGGGCCCCCAGGGGTCAGAACAGTGAACAGCGCCCGTGCTTTCTTTAGAGCACAACCGCAAACTGCATGTCCAGAGCATTCTAAAAGTGTCAGATAGCAAGGTCACTCCATTCGCATTGGGATGGAGGCCTTTACATATCTTATACCATGGGCCTGCAGGGGCTTTCTCGCGGCCAGTCTTAGGGTCCACAGGGCGACCGGCGCACTCCTCTCCGAGGTCCTCCGGAGCGGTAGCGCCTGGATGCCCTCGATGAAGATCGGCGGAGCGCACGAGGGTTCTGGGACAACCCATGGGAGCCTCCCATACACTCTTGTTGGCTATTGCGAATCGGCGCCAATCGGTGCCAATGGGCGCTAATCGACGCTAGTCGACGCTAATCGACGCTAGCCGAGGCTATCTCATCGATCACCAGGCGCTAGTCGACGCTAGTGCACTGTAAAGACAGAATTACGACGCTACACGAGGCTCTCATGGCTTGCTACCGAACGAGGGGGGAGGGGGAAGGGGGACCGATCCTCGATAGACCGATCGAGCGATCCTCGGTCGATCCACAACGACGGCGACGACGGCGACGACGGCCCCGTGCGCGGCGCGGGGGCGACGAGGAGGACGACGGGGAGGACGAGGCGGAGGACGACGACGATGAGGACGACGAAGACGATCCCGAGCGCGGATGGCGGCGAGCACAAGGGGGTAGGGGGGGCGGGGGAAGGCTTCTTAGAAGGAGGCTGCTGCTTGGAAGGCGCGGCCCGCGCCTTCGAAGAAGCAGGGATGCTTCTGAGAAGCCTCCCCCCCTCCCCCTGCCCCCCTGTGCCCGTGGCTGGAAAAATGCGTCAATCATCATGCTCGGGATGCTACCCATTATGAACATGCGTCAATTCTCTAAGACATGGTGTGGTTGTTAACCTGCGCCTCCCGCGTCTGTGGTCGTATTGCTCCGTGTCGTCTTGCTGGGTCTTGGCAGGCCAGCTCAGAAGACAAAGAAGCAGCCATGCGTAACATATTATGGACGTTTTCTGTTGCGAGGCCCCTCAGTACCAAGAGGGCCAATCAGACCAGACTAAACCAGGCCCGCATATACCAGACAGGAGAGTAACCACCCACGTGTCCTCAAGTTTCGTATGCACCTCGCCAACTGCCGCACATGGGTGCTGTTGTTGCAAAGCGGGTTGATGTGAAGTCGCATGCGTTGCTTGCTCTTTGTTTGTTTGTTTTTCTGAATGGGTCGGTCTGCGTTGCTTGCTGTGCTGCGTCGCGCATGCCCCGCGTTCTATGGGTGGCTTTTCACTGTATTGGTTTGCACTGCATTGATTGCGTGTCATTGCTGTGCGTTGGTTTGCATTGAAGTGCGTGGTACTGTGCTGCTTGCTGTTCACTGTTCTCCCCAGCTTCATCTTGTGCTGGATTGAGCTGCAGTGCTTGGCATTGTGTTGCGTTGCGTGGCGTTGTTCTGATTTGCAGTGACTTGTGTTGCGCTTGCCTTGCAGAGGCAATGCTTCGAAAGGCACACGTCCCTCTGATCGGAGACGTGCGGGGCTCCTGTACCTGGCTGCCCCTGCTATATCCCTTCTCTGCGCCACCGCGTGCGGCGCCCGCTGAGACCCTGGCACGCTGTTCCTCACATCGCCTCAAAACTCTGCGCAACTGGGCCGCCCAACAGATCACCTGATAACAACACATCGGGGTGCAGCGGCAGAGAGCGAAGAGCCAGCAAACAGACTCCAGGCCATGTTCATGGCCATGACATTCTGCAACTGGGGCGTGAATCGCTTGAACGTTTTCTTAATCAAGGCCAGCCGCACTCCCTCTATAATGACCATGGCGAATCCCCAGCCAATGAGACAGGACACATTCCAGTTGGAGTATCCTTCGACCAGCGCGGGTGCTTCATCACCCTCTGCATTGGGCATGTTGCCTGTGATCGAGTATCTGAGAGTTTGCGCTGTCAAGAACGAGGCTGTGAGGCCAATCACGTCGTCCTCCGTTTCCTCGGCCATGTCATCCCACAGCTCCTCGAAGAAATCCTTTTCGCCATCGTCTAAGACACATACTTTTTCCCGAACGTAATCAAACAATTGTCCCCAAACATGTATGCACGCCCAACTGATCGGTACGGCGAGGAACTTGTGCAGGGGACCCACGGGAAGCATCTCCTGCGCTGTTGCGAAAGCTTTGATCGCAGCGAATCCACTGATATGGCCAAGTAAGACTGCAAAACACTCTACATTCAGTTTGGCCCTGCTTTTGTTTTCTGGTGTCTCTTCTGGCGTATTCCCCACAGCACCCGAAACATATGCAAGAAAAAACTGAAGAAAACCGCTGGCCCCCGTGGGGGCGCGATGCTGTGGAATATCCTGCTGGACAGCTGTCTTGTCTCCTTTTGCCGCGGTTTTGAAATCCCGAGCCGCCTTAGCCCCCTGAGCACACCGTGGCCGCCAGGCCCCAGGCGTCCTGCTCAGACTTGCTTGCCTCGAAACCCCAGCCCCACTTCTGCTCTCCACTAGCCGGACCCGAAGCGCAAAGGATCACCAACTTTTGAGAACGTGCCTCAGCGTCCAGGCCGCTGCAGGTTGCCCCAGGACGCCCAAGTGGACGCCAAACAAAACGCGCCCCAGCGCGCCCAACCAGCACAAAACTGCCTGAATGCGGCCCCTCGTCGGCCCACGAGAACACACATGGCATCGTCTGCTCCGTGAAACCCCAGCCTGTCCGGAGGTGGTGTCGCAAAGCGCTGTGGATACCAGCCAAACCAACATGTGTGCCAGAGATACGGCGAGCTTGGCTGGCTTGCTGGCGCCCACCAGCAGCCCCGCGTCGACGATGCCGCTGATGCCCTGGAACAGGAGCACGGCGGAGAAGATCGAGATGGTCGAGCTGATCACCTTCCACGAGTCGGTCGCCTTTTTCTTGTTGCTCTGGTTGGTCAGGTAGAAGATCGGGGAACGTCGATTGACCACAACACCGACCCTGCCCTAGAGGGACATGCACGACTTGACCATGGCCAAGAAGCTCATGATTAGCAAATGAAGCTCCCAAGGGCACGGCTGCTAAAAATAGGCCCGGAAACGCGCCCAAAACAGAACAGTTTGGGATTTTCCGACATGACGCAAAAACTCAACCACTCCCGGAAGGGGATCGGAAAAATGGCATACGGCACCCCCTTTTTTTGCAATACGTGTAAACACTTACCAAACATAAACGGTTTCGTCGGTTCGGCCGGAGACATCCCGCGTGAAATGAGCCGCGGAAGCCCCGCCCCAAAATGGTTTGTTTTGGCGGCTGCGCTTTTTTTGTAGCTGTGCCCCCCAAGAATATAGTTCCTGATGGGTGCGTGCCCCCCCGGACCAAGCTCGGAGGGCGTGCACGCCGCGTCGGGATGGGAACGGGGCCCAGGACCCCCGACGTCGTGTTTTTGTCCCCAAACAGCTTACTGAACGGGGTGCTGTTGTGATAGAAGCTAACTCCGGCCGAAGGAAGTCGGAGCAGAGATATTCTCACAAAAATTTGATGGTCCGGGCCGTTTCGCTTGAGACATCCTCACAACTCTCGTTTCTGATTTGGCCGGGATTGGCCGTTTCGCCTGAGACATCCTCGAAACTCTGAGCTCCAGGACGCCGCGCGAGTGGTGGTCCGGGCCGTCTCGCTTGAGACATCCTCGAAACTCTGAGCCCCGAGATGCCGTGCGAGAGGTGGTCCGGGCCGTTTCGCCTGAGACATCCTCGAAACTCTGAGCTCTGAGATGCCCTGCGCGAGGTGGTCCGGCCCGTTTCGCTTGAGACATCCTCGCAACTCTGACCTCGGAGATGCCGCGCGAGAGGTGGTCCGGCCCGTTTCGCCTGAGACATCCTCGAACTTCCGAGCTCTGAGATGCACTGCGCGAGGTGGTCCGGCCTGTCTCGCCTGAGACATCCTCGCAACTCTGAGCTCTGAGATGCCGTGCGCAAGGTGGTCCTCCTGTTTCGCACAAGACATTCTCGAACTCTGAGCTCCCAGATGCCGCGCAAGAGGTGTCCAGCCTGGGGTGCCCAGAACCACATTTACAATATCCTACCCTGGACCCTGGATCCCGCCTGAGACATCCTCGAACGTTTGAGCTCTGAGATGCCCGCGCGAGGTGGTCCGGCCCGTCTCGCCTGATGACATCCTCGGCACTCTGAGCTCTGAGATGCCGTGCGCAAGGTGGTTCCCGTCCGCGGGCTTTCGCACAAGATATTCTCGCAACTCTGAGCTCTCAGATGCTGCGCAAGAGGTGGTCCAGCCTGGGGGCCCAGAAGGCCACATGTTACATATCCTCCATGGGACCCTGCGAGCCTCAGGAGGCCCCAGAGAGGTCCAGGAGGCCGCAGGACTCCCAGGACAGGCCCCAGGGGCCCCCAGGAGATTCCCAGGAGGCTCCCAGGAGGCCCCAGGAGGCCCTCTATCAGAACGTGTCAAGTTAATACACATCCGGTGTCGATTCGTTGATTTTTCCTGCTCTTGTGCCCCCCCCTCCATTTTGAGGGGCCCAAGCGGCCACAGGTTAGATATCCCCTCTGGGAGCCCCAAGAGGCTTCAGGAAACCTCAGGTGGAGTTCAGGAGGCCACAGGAGGCCCAGGAGGAAGCTCCAGGAGGTCCCCAGGAGGCCCCAGGAGGCCCCCGCAACTCGGAGCTCTGGGACGCCGCGCTCGAGGTGGTCCGGCCCGTTTCGCCTGAGACTTCCTCGCAGCACGTTTCGCAAGAGACATCGTCGCAACTCTGGGGTCCGAGATGCCGCGCGCGAGGTGGTCCAGCCCGTTACGCTGGAGACATCCTCGCAACTCTGGGCTCCGAGGTGCCCTGCGCGAGGTGGTCCGGCCCATCTCGCCTGAGACATCCTCGCAACTCTGAGCTCTGAGATGCTGTGCGCAAGGTGGTCCGGCCCGTTTCGCACAAGACATTCTCGCAACTCTGAGTCTAGATGCTGAGCACGATGGTGTCCAGCCTGGGGGCCCAGAAGCTCACATGTTACATATTCCCCCTGGGACCCTGGGAGCCCCAGGAAGCCCCAGAGAGCTTCAGGAGGCCGCAGGACGCCCAGGACAGGCCCCAGGGGTCCGCAGGAGATTCCCAGGAGGCTCCCAGGAGACCACAGGAGGCCCCCTATCAGAACGTGTCAAGTTAATGCACATCCGGTGTTGATTCGTTGATTTTTCCTGCTCTTGTCGCCCCCCCTCTTTTTTGAGAGGCCCTGGCGGCCACAGGTTAGATATCCCCCCTGGGAGCCCCAAGAGGTTTCTGGAAACCCCAGGTGGAGTTCAAGAGGCCACAGGAGGCCCAGGCGGAAACTCCAGGAGGTTCCCAGGAGGCGCCAGGAGGCACCAGGAGGCCCCCGCAACTCGGAGCTCTGAGACGCCGCGCTCGAGGTGGTCCGGCCCGTTTCGCCTGAGACTTCCTCGCAGCACGTTTCGCCCGAGACACCGACCCGTCTCGCCTGAGACATCCTTGCGCGCGAGGTGGTCCGGCCCGTCACGTCGGAGACATCCTCGCAACTCTGGGCTCCGAGATGCCCTGCGCGAGGTGGTCCCGACCATCTCGCCTGAGACAATCCGCGCAACTCTGAGCTCTGAGATGCCGTGCGCAAGGTGGTCCGGCCCGTTTCGCACAAGACATTCTCGCAACTCTGAGCTCTCAGATGCTGCGCAAGAGGTGGTCCAGCCTGGGGGCCCAGAAGACCACATGTTACATATTCCCCCTGGGACCCTGGGAGCCCCAGGAAGCCCCAGAGAGCTTCAGGAGGCCGCAGGAAGCCGCAGGAGGCCCCCGCAACTCGGAGCTCTGAGACGCCGCGCTCGAAGTGGTCAGGCCCGTTTCGCCCGAGACTTCCTCGCAGCACGTTTCGCCAGAGACATCGTCGCAACTCTGGGGGTCCAGCCCGTTACGCTGGAGACATCCTCGAAACTCTGGGCTCCGAGATGCCGTTCGGGATGAAGAGGAGGTGGAGGAGGAGGAGGAGGTGGAGGAGGAGGAGGAGAAGGAGGAGGAGCAGGAGGAGCAGGAGGAGCAGGAGGAGGAGGAGGAGGAGGAGGAGGAGGCATGTTTTAACATGCCAGGCCAGCCCGCACTGGACGGGCACGCAATCGACCTTGGAAACCGCATTGGGTCTAAAAGCCCTGTTTGGGGATACTGCACTCCGGCTAACATTGTTTTTTTTGTTCGTTTTCGGCGTTAGCCCCTGGAGGTCTCCCCCCCTTTCCCGAGGGGCAGCGACAGGGGGGGACAGGCACGCAGCACATCAGCAACATGTTGCACCACCTGGCGCGGACAACAAATCGCATCGCTTTTCTATAAGCGTTTGTTTTCCACCCCCCTTCCCCGATCTTCATATTGGGTGCAGTCCGTGCCGGTCGAAACAGCTCGGCGGTGCAACATTTAGTCGGGAGCCCCTGGGCGGCCCAAGGGCTTCTGGCTGCGCGCCCAATATCAAGATCGGGGGAACAGGGGGAACGAGCAATGCAGTACAGGCGCCGATGCGCAGCAAAAGTGGTGCAACATTTTGTCGATGTGATGGAAGGAAACGAGTAAAACAACTTTTTGGGGCGGACGATTAAAATAATTGTTTCGCGGGCCTCCTCGCCTCCGCAATAACGGGGGGGCAGGGCAGGCAGACGGGGGGCTGACAATTCGGGATTGCCTGGAAGGCCACGGGGGGGGGGGGGCACGGGGGGGCAGGGGGAGCATGGTAAGGGATGGGAGAGAAGGGTAGGCTGTCATATATGATGCGAGCGCACCTAGCTTGTCCTCCCCCCTCCTCCTCCTCCTCCTCCTCCTCCTCCTCCTCCTCCTCCTCCTCATCCTCCTCCTCCTCATCCCCCACCTCCCAATCGCCGCGGCCGTCCGCAAGGACGACCGGCGGCCGTCCGCAAGGACAAGGGTGATCAAGCGCCTCTTCGAAAACCCCTTCCCTAATTACCCCGTCCCCCCTCCGCAATCCTCCCCCCGCGGCCGCGGGTGATCAAGCGAGCAAAGGAGAACGAATAGAAAATCAGTTCCCCCAACGGGACAAAAGCAAACGCCAGGGGACGGACGATTTAAAAAACAGTTTCCGGCGGCTGAATTCTATTAGTCCGCCCAACTCAATCATTTTGGGGGGTCCGGGGGGGGTGGGGGGGAGCCAGTTTTTTATCGTTTCCTTCCATTAAGAGTAGGGGGGATGCATCGACCTGGAATCGGCGATACATCGTCGATAGATCGGCGATAGGCCCCCGATAGTGGATCCGCACCTTCCTGGGCTGGGTGGGGCTATCGGGTCCCCACCAGCGATCAATGGGCGATTGGGGATCGATGCATCTACCCCAATGCCTATCCCTCCCCATCGTTGCTCCTGACTCCCCTGGGCCGGTTTTTCATCCTGCGTCGTTTTTGAAGGTCCCGAGGGCCAGCAAGGGCCCGCATTGGCCGAAAACAGCAACAAAAACTTTCCGGCATGATTTGTCCCTTACTGCCCGAGAGGGTCTGGGAGGTGGTCGGTGAGGTGGCCCGCGGACGCCCCGCGAGAAGAGCCCCATCATGAACGCCACGCTGCCGAGGAGCATCACCGACACGCCCATGTCCATGTTCCGGAGGCTGCGCTTGTCGGCATCGGCCCCCTCTGCCAGAAGCGCGTTTCTTGATCGCTTGGGGCATAGTGGGCATTATAGCACCCGGCCCCCCCCCCACCTATATGAACGCAACGCCCCTCCCTCGGGGATCTTCTGACCCGGGTCAATCCAGACCCGGGTCAGCGGAAACCCAAAAACTGCAATGCAGGAAAACAAAAACTGCAGCGCAGGTCTTCGCAAACCAGGGTCAGCCAATATGCGCGGCCGCCTCGCGGCCACGAGCGGCTGGCTAACCCGGGTCAGCCAGAGGGGGTCTTCGCAGGATCCTGCAGGATCCGGTGCCCTGGCTGACCCCCGTTTGCATTGACCCCCGTCTCTTGAGCCCCGACTCCCCCACCCCCAGTGCGCTCCGGGCACTGCCGCCGTGCGCACGGCGGGGGGGGGGAGGCGTTACATCATACCCCCCCCTATAGTGCCCACGATCGCCGAAAAGAACGAAGCGCGCTCCAGAGGAGCAGAAAGGCGGAAGGACAAACGGGCCTGCCGCGGTCCGCGCGGAGTTCTCCGCGTCCGCGCCGGAGCCTGTTCCTCCACGATTCGCGATAAAGAGCTTGATCGGGGGAGGGGAGCGGGGGGGCGAGGTCGTCCCCCCCGATCACATCACATCGGGGGGGCGCCGGAAATCTCAGGAGATCATCGAAGAATCCGTGGGAAATCTTTGCACACTGAGGAGAGCAATCATCCTGTTGGGTAAGGCGGATGGGAGGATGAAGGACATGAGCAATAGCATCCGGCTGCAATGAACGATACCTTCGGCCGCCCACGGGTAAGGAAATCCTCATTTGTCCCAGCCCCATTCACCCAACCCGAGAAATGTCTCCCTGACACGCGTGGGCGAAATAGCGTAACGTAATCCGGGGGGCGGGAGGGAGAGGGCGGGTCACGGCCGTTATTCGGGGGCGCGCAGGCATGGATTATCGATCCATGGATTTGGCGCGCGGTCGCCAAATCCATGGATCGGGGGAGGCGCCCTCCACGCAATGCGGCCAGTGCCGCCTCGCTCGGCGGCGGCAATCCGCGATTTCCCATGGAAACGGGGCCCGTCGCTAATCCACGCCCCCTTGATTCATGTCTGCGATCGCCTGACGGGAGGGCGAGGGCGGGTCACGGCCGATATCGCGCAGACCTGAAAAAAGCAGGCTCCTGGAGTCCCCCCGCAGACCCCCGCGAGTGCCCCGCCCGCGAGGGTTCCGAACATCGGGGCGGGGGGCGTTGGGACACCAGGACACGGTTGGTGGGCAAATTCTCCACCGCCACTGCCATATGTATAGGACGGGGGAGCCGGGAGGATGAGGTCCTCCTCCTCCTCCTCCTCCTCCTCCTCCTCCTC
>CAUYUJ010016344.1:0-65000 GCA_963575745.1 Prorocentrum cordatum
GGGGGGGGGGGGGGCGCTCGCCGAGCGCGCCCTTGATGCGCTTCTCGTCGGAGCCGTTGCTCAGCTTCTTGGCGGTCTCGTCGCGGAGAAACGCTTCTCTGTTCCCGGCTGCCCCGCGGAGCCGGCGGCGATAACCCGGCAACAGAACGAACAGCTCGTCGCAGTTCTGGTCGCGCTCCTCGAAGGCGTCGAAACCCCGCAGGACTTCTAGTGCCGCGTCTTCCAGAAGACGGCGGCGAGGAGCTCGGAGCGGCGGGCGTCCTTCCCGCGGGCGATGCCCTCGCGCGCGACGGACTCGAGCGCGCCCGCCCTGCAGATCGCCTCGGGCACCGCGCCGACGACGTTGCTCGAAAACGGAGCTCGAGCCTCGGAGGTACATGCTTGTCGTCGTGGAAGCGCCGGCGGCCTCGCCGCTTGCGCGGCACTGGCGAATCTCGGCGCAGGAGGCCTTCTCGCACAGAAGTTTGAAGCCCTTTTTGGTGAGCTCCTGCTGGCGCAGCAGTTCCTTGTTGTGCTGCAACATCTCGGCGAAGAGCTCGGTCAACTCGGGGCCCTGCCCGGCAAAGGAAGGTGACTCGGCGCCGGAAAGCGCCGCCGCGATCGCGCGGGCATGGAAGCAAACCGTCCTCGGTGGGGATCGGGAGGCTCGGGAAGGGCTCCGAAATGTCCAGCTCGGGAGAGGTTCCGAAGTGTCCAGCTCGGGAAACTCGCTCCAACGCGGTTGCGGCGGAGGGGAGAGGAGGAGGCCCCGTAGAGGTACCAATGAAGCCACGAACTGTGTGAGGAGTGTGCTGAACTGGGGGCCTACGAGACGCGCGGGCGCATGCGGACACCACCACTAGGGCCTTCGGTGGAGCTCCCCGTGGGGCACGAACCGCGCGCCAGACGTTCCTGACTCGGGAACGGCTGAGAAAGTGAGAACCCCATGGCCCTGCCACGCGCTCGTGACTTGGGAAAGCTGAAATGGTGAGAACCCCAGCACCCTGCCACACGTTCGTGACTTGCGACAAGGTGACATGGAGAGAACGCCATACCCCTGCCACACCCGGCGAACGGTGAAATGGTGAGACCCCATAGCCATGCCACGCGTTTTTGACGATGCTGCTAATGAGTAGATAGCAACTTCGATTTGCAACAATATTCCGCGATGGTACAATTCGGCCTTGCCGTCCCTCTCCCCCGACCGAATCTGCACTGGCCGGGGATAGTCAACTCTCAGCCGCGAAAGAGAGTCTATTAGTATCCGGGGGGGCGGTTATTGGTCCTGCTCTGCACCGCAAGTCGCGCGAGGCTGAGCTCCTCTCCATCGGGCGTAAAGACATACCCGCCTAGTGGGAGCAAAGCACCGCGAGCTCTGACGGAACGCTCACGACTCACACCTGTAGGCACCTCAGAAATCTGAGAAACCCTTTAAGTCCCGAGCAACGCTGCCAGGGGAAGGCTCAGCCGACTTAGGATCCGTCCCAGACCCAAGCCAGTCTCAAGGACCACTGAGAGGCACAAGCGGACCTCCTGAGACGCCGCTGTGCCCCTAAGTAGGACGTATAAAATGCTCGGATACATGACTAACCTCATGCGCGGCAGTCCTAAATAAAGGCCGCAACTCTGGCAAACAATTGCTCGCGAGGCAAACGCACTGTCTGCTTCGAGAACACCTTTGCGACAACACCGGAATCATGAGTTAACGTTCTCAGGCGCCTGAGAAAAATAATGCCCATGCTCAGGCGGACTGGGGGGCGGCGGCGGGTCCGAACATTGTCGCGATCTGTTGGGCCTTTGCCGTCGACGCCTCTTGGAACGTGCCATTTCTACGCGACGAGAGAAATACATGCAGGCTTTGACTTACCACTTGAGAACTTGTCGAATGGACATCAGGAGGAGGACGAGGAGGACGAACAATTGTTTTTCACCACGACGACTCCATGTCACCAACTGTTATGCTGACCAGGGCGAGGGACTGAACTTGACGTTCCTCTCCCTCTTATGTGCTGGGTTTTTTTGCCCTTTGGTGAACAAATGACCACGCTGTACGTCCAGCACCAGGCAGCTCTTTGCATTGGCAATGTCCCCCTCAGCTTAACGATCCTGCCTCCCGAGCTGCACACTATTTTTTACAACAGTAACCTCCTGTGGGTTCGCTCGCTTTGCCAGCTCTCCATGCGGTGACGAATGCAAACAAAATACAATGGCCCCGGACCAGGAATTAAACAGCCAGTGCGATTGACAATCGCTTTTGCCAACCACAGTGCTCAACTCCGCTTCCCCTCATGGAAGCTATCATCACACCCCTCGGCGCGCACGGCCGCGGGCACGTACCACCCTGAAGCACGAAAGCGGCGACGCTGTACTCTGAAGGGCCTGCCGGGTAGACGTCACCACACCCAGGGAGGAGGAGGAAGAGGAGACACAGGGGATGAGCAAGCGGGCAACTATCAACTAAAACTCTCTAGTGCGTGGACCAGTGTTCACGGCCAGTGCTGGAGAGGGTACCCGCACAGAGGACCCACACGAGCTGAAATCATCTGAGCTGGAGCGAAGCCTCATGCCTAGGCAGAGGGGCTACGCGAAGTGCGCGAGCGTACGATGCTACCAGCGAGTTGAAACGTGAAAGATGTGTTCGAATGGGGCAGAGGAAAGAGCAGGAGGAACAGAGAGGAATGGGAGCTGCGCTGGCACTATGGAGCGGCAGCTCGAGCCCGCTCGGAAGCCAACCACCCCTTTCCGGGCAAGACTGGGCGAACCGCCCGGCAAGTACACTTGGCGTGGCGTCTGCGCCGCCCGCGCGGAACCGACCGGCCCACGGGCAGATGGCGCGCGCAGCAAGAAAATTCACACTCCTGCAATGCGGTACCATCCAGGAGAAACACAAACAAAAAAGCATCATGCGCCTCACCAATCAAACTACAAGCACCGCGTCCGGGCATCGACAATGGAGAAAACACACAACACTGAAGTCACGACGACGCAGAACGTCAGCGTCGACCGCCGAGGAGGAAGGGGGAGGGGGGGGAAAGGGCGAACGAGGCGGAGAGCAGAGAGGAGGAGGGCGGTTGTGCGCTCCCGTCGGGCATGCAAGGCCTCCTCGGCCGCTCTAGCCGACCAAGCACCACACATCGGCACCGCGATTTTGAAGAGCAACGGGGGGCGGAGGGAGGCGGAGGGGAGGAGGGCGAATGAATGCGAATGAGCGTTCCTGTCGAGCGTCCTGGCCCTCCTCGGCCGCAATTGTCCAGCCGGCCATGCTCCGCAAGCCGACGCAGCGATAAGGAGAAGGGGGGCAGAGGGAGGCGAAAAGAGAGGAGAGGGAGGAATTACGCCGAAGCTGCACCGTGGAGGCCGCTTCGAAGGCCGATTCGATTAAAAGGTTTCCTGCCAGCGTGACCGGATTTTCAAGCTTCTGGAGAAAGACCACATCGATACGAAAGCCGTATTTTTCCAGCGCTGGACAACACACTCTGATCCCACCGGGATTCCCTATCGGCCATGCGGCCGGGGCGAAAATGGGCACCATGTCAACACGGAGAAGGGGGCAAGGAACCCAAGGGAAGCCAGGCAAGCGTCCGGCGCGGGGTCTGCCTGGGCGAACCCCCCCCCGAGCCACTGGTGGCACCGAGGCCGCTGCCTCGGGAGTTCCTCCCCCGTGGGAGGCCCTAAACCCGAGGGGAAACAGAGGACCGCTCCCCAGACGACAACGCCAGCGACCACAACGATAACACCGAGCACACCTGCGACGGCAAGCGCGACAGGGACGACAAAGCAAACCGACGACGGCGACAACGACGCGGGAGGGAGGGAGAGGGAGGGGCGAAAGGACAGGAGAAGGACAAGAAAGGAGGAGAGGGGGAGAGGTTGAGGAAGGGGGACGGGACGGGGGACGTAGCGGTGCACTGCCCACCCCCAGGCGCGGGGCCCCTCGGGGAGGTCGTGACTGGCGCCAGCGGCTGCCAGCCACGAGGAGCGCACAATGCAAGACAACGTGTTGCCGAGCTGCTGCGCGCCACGCCCTCGCCACGGGAGGATCGGAAAGGAACAGGCTGGCGCTGACTATGTGCAACATGCATGCAAGGCGAGGAGGAGGGAGGATCATAAGTCCCAGCCGACGCGGTGGCCAATGCCGTTGACCTTCGCGGACCAACTGGGGCCGCCGTAGAAGACAAGGTGGCACCATAACTGGGGGAGGTCATAGCCATTGGCCTCCTGGTCGATCATGTCCAAGCGCCTGCGAGGAGGCGCTCTGCCTCCGCATGGCTGGCCACTGCCTCGCGCAATGCATGCTGCAAAACCCGGGTCGCCACCTCGGCTGGGAAGCCGCCGTTGGCCCTGGCGGCGTTCGTGGCGCGGTAAGCTGCGTAGGCCCAAAGAGCGCCCAGCGCCAACCTCCCCTCCTGCTCCACGTCGCGCGTGCCCAACCAAGTCCGTAGCAGCCGCTCCTCGTGCAGCCGCAAGGAGTTGGCGCGAAAACGCCGGATCGTCCTCCAGCGGTTGTAGTGCTCGACGTTGTCCTGCGTGTGCCCCCCGCACCCCAGCTGAAAAACATTGTAGATCCTGGTCGTTTGCTGGAATCGGCGGGCCGTGCAGCATTCCAGTGCTGAAGACTGCCGCGACGACACGGGGCGGTTCGAGGTGCCGGAAATGCTGCATGGTGAACTCGAATCGCGTTGAAATGCTCCTCGGCGTGCCTGGCATCGCCCACCAGGCAAGCTGATGCCCGATTCGGAATTGCGGCGGGGCCCTCCTGGATTGCACAACCAGCTCCCGGGCAGCCGCCTGGAAACGGCGCCCTTCCGTAGCAACGAGCCGCTCCACGTCGCCAACAGTGGCGCCATTCCTAGCGAGCTGCGCCACCGTGCCTGACAGGACCTGGGGCGTCGCCGAATCGAACCACCCCGCCCAAGACGCCGCCCTCATGTAAGTGATAGGCGCGGCCCTGGCTGTCCCAAGCTCGAGACATCTGCCATCCAGCTGCAGACCCCCATGGACGTTGTTTTCGCAGAAAGACATTCTCATCTGGGCGGCCCGCGCCACGACCTCGAGTGACCAGAAAGAGCGAGGCACGCCGAAGTGTTCTTGGAAGGACCACAGAACGTTCTGCACGCACCAGAAGCCAGGACCAGGTGCGGCGCGACGCATCGCCTATTCCTCTGCGAGAGGCGCATCCTCGGAGGGGAGCGCCACTTGGGAGACGAAGGACAGTACTGGCAGCGCGTAGGTGTTGTAAGCAGCTGTGGCAAAGTGCAGGCCCATCTCGCCCCAGTTCCATCCCTCCGCCCGTTCGCGAAAAAGTTTCAGCGCGGTGCCCCCGAGTTGTTCTGATCTGCCCGGCCCAACGGCGCAGCCCAGGTAGATTGTGGCGCGCTTATTGGCAAGTCCCCCCAAGCAGGGCAGGCCTCCGAGACGACTGTAGCGGCTGCTTCCACGGGACCTTCCCACAGCGGGATGCCGACCGTCTTGGAAGTTGACAACCATGCCAGACAAGACGCCGAACTCAGACAAGGCCTGCTGCAAGAGCAGCAATTGCCTCTTCACGTCTGCGAGCACGATGCCCACATCGTCCGCGAAAGCCCGAATCAGCGCCTCGGGTCCCAGTCTGCGAGCCAGCACGCGTAACAGCAGATCCATGGCAGCTGCGAAAATCAACGGCGAGAGCGGGCACCCCTGCCAGATCCCTGAGCGTAGAGCGAAGCCGGGCCAGAGCGAGCCACCCACCGAGACGGCGCAGTGTCCACTGTCGTACAGCGCGTCTAGCACTCGCAGCGCCCCGTCGGGCATGCCGGAGCCCTCCAAGCACCTGCGTAGAAAGCTGTGCGAGACGCCCGGAAGTCCACAAGCACCATGATCCCTTCTGGTTGCGACAACGCCGTGACGTGAGCGCTGCGTGGTGCTCGAGCTCGATTACGTTCGCGAGCATCGACCGTCCGGGGAGAAATCCTCGTTGCGCCTGCGACACCCACTCGCCCAATATTGTTCCCCAGCAGTGTTTTCAGGCTGCTGCTAAAAGCTGGTTCGATACGTCGACCAAAGAGAATGGCCGCGTGTTCTGTGGTCGATTCCTGGTCGGCTCGTCCGCGTAGGCTGCTCGCAGATCCGGCACCTCTGTCGGCGACCACGGAGCGCGCGCTGCGTTGAAAAGGGCATCCCGCCCAAGGGCCCCAGTTTCTTCCATAGCGTCACGCTAATGCCGTCCGGCCCTGGCGCGGAGGGCTGCGCCTGATCCAAAGCGGCCTCTACGTCCTCTCGCCGAACTTGCCAACGACTTGAGCCCGCGGGCATGGCTGCTGCAGCGCCCGCGCCGCACTCTTGGAGCCAAGAATCCAACTTGTCAGCGTCGACGTTCCCTTCGGCAAAAACCTCGCCCCAATGCCGGGCCAGCCCCGCCATCGCCTCTGGCGAGGTGCCGATGACGCCCTCCTGCGTCTTCAGCGCGCAGGCTGGCCCCAGCCCGCGGCTTTAGTCTGCGGATTTTGGTTGCTACTGTCTCGCGCCGCGCTGCTGCGACGTCCGCCAGTAGCCGCGCCGAAGCGCCCCACTGAGGTCGCGCAAGTCCTGGCGGATGTCTTCCCGAGCCAGATGCAACACCCTGTCGCGCAGGATTTGGATCGCGGCCCCGTCCCCTGCGAATGCTGCCTGGATCTGGGCCCTGTCGAGCAGGCCTGGGTACTCGTCGAGCGCCCTCTGCACAGCGACCCACCGGCCGTCCTCGACCGCACGCAGGCACCGGACAGCGCATCCTAGCCTGTCCGCGGGCGTGGTTGCAGCAGCGGTCCGCCCATCCTTGTTCATCTCCAAACTTATCGTGGTCATCGCCCGTTTGAATAGTAGGAGCTGCCTCTGCTCCGTGTCGGGCGGATCGTCCTCGCTACGGAGCTGGTCCCAGCGAAGCACCACTTGACGAGCCCAATCTGATCGTCTGGAAGGCCCCAAAGGAAGGCACTGGGCGTGCTTCTCCGGCGCCTTTGGTCGACGACCTCCGCGCCACTTCCAATGGGCGGTGCGCGGAGAGATGCCGTTTCCAATCAAAAGCAACACACGACCATGTCCTGCTGAGCTGGTCTGCCGTGTGGACGTTGACGTACACCCAGTCCAGGCGCGAGGACTCCTGAGAGGTGCGGTGCCTGTGCTCTGGCTGCCGCACCTCGAACAAGCCATTCGGGTTGAAGAGCGCGTCCTGGACTTCGTCGTGCTCGTGCTCGTCGCCCTCGTCTGTCCACTCGCCAGAATCGAAGTGTAATCGATCCCTGGCCTCGCGCACGAAGTTCCAGTCCCCAATGGCAGTAGAAGCTGCTGCACAAAAAAAAGCCTTCAGTGCAGACAACCACTGCACAACGATACTTCATCCGGGCAACCAACTCAGCGTTGAGGCGAGGAGGCCTGGGGGAGGGCGGTACACGCCCCTCTTCCCTCGCAAGCTAACTTGACACTGCCACCAGGATCCCACCCACGCCCCGACGTGGGCGCTAGACGCACTGTTGTCCTTCGGAGGGGGTTTGACATATTCAACCTGCGAGAAATCACACTTCGGCCAAAGAGAAAGGAGTCTCGCAGCCAATGTTAGCACCACTCTGCTGGTGCGATCCTGGACAGAGGGCTCTGGCTGGGGGTGGGTCGCAGCCCCCAGCTTGGCCGAAAGATCAGGAAGCGGATTCCCTTGCAGAGGAGGAGGAGGAGGAGAAGGAGGAGGAGGAGGAGGCGAGACGGATGGAAGGAACGCGGGGAGAGAGGGAAGCCCAGACACCCCAGGACATGCTTTTGTTCAATGCGCGGACCCCGCTCCAGAAGGGCCCAACTCCTTCTGTCTGTCTTGCGTCCTGGATCCATTTTTGACAAACTCCCGGGGCCCAGAAGCGGCCCCCGTGGGCCGAAGCACAGGAAAACCGCCGGGACTGAAAGCATCGGATGCCACCGGAACTCTGGGGGACGGGTTGGGAGGGCCTCCCCTGCCCCTTCCCCCCCCCCCTCTGACGGATCGCGAGGAGGCCGCCCGCGTGGGGGCCTCGATGGCGGCCTCCAGCGGCCCGCGTGCCCTCTCGAAGGCGCTGCGCCCCTCGCGCGCGTGCGCAGGGGCGGCGCGGGCGCGGGGGAGGCCCGCTCCGGCGCATCCAGGGAGAGGGGGGCGTCCAAGAGCGGGGTTCGCAGATCATGGCCAGAGGCACGTGCGCGGACGATGGGGGGGACCAGAGGGCGTACTGAAAGGAAGCGAGGGCGCTATGAGATCCCGGGAGATATCATGGCCCCGGCCATGAGCAGGAACTGTTGCTGACCGTGTCGCGGCGGCGGCACTGGCGACACGCTATGCCCTGCGAGCGGATGGCGTGTCGCTCCGCTCCGCGTGGTGGGAGGCGGAGAACAAGTCGAGAAGTTGACACTTGGAACTGGGGACGTGGATAGCGTGCGTGTTGTGCAGAAGCGTGGTGGGCCAAAACCAGCGGAGCGACACGCCAAGCCAAAGCTTCTGACCGCAGTCATGGTAAAGGGAAGCAATTCATGCACACTCCCCCTCTCCCAAAATTTAAAGTTGGCACGCGCGGGGAAGATTGTTGTCGAAGCGCAACTCATCAGAGCTACCACCTTTAATGATTCATTCGGGGAAAGGGGGCCTTCAGTCCGAAATTTAGCGTGGCTCCCGGCGTGCCCCCTGGGGCTTCCAGCGTGCCCCCATGGCTCCGGGAAATGTTCTCGCATGACTTTTTCGGGCCCAAGAGGGCCCCAAGGCGAGCCAAGAAGCCCCCAAGCGGCCTCCAAGACGGTCCAGTGAGGGCCCCGAGACGCCAAAAGATCGGCCCACGACGCCCAAGATGGCCTCACCACGGACCAAGAGGTCTCCAAGACGCCCCACGAAGCCTCCAGTAGGCCTTCCAAGAGGGCCCCAAGAGGCAGAACTCAGTGATTTCCCTAAGGCTTTTTTTCTTGCTTTAAAAAAATGTTGTTATGCTGGTGTTTTTGTAAAGCAACAAAGATTTTGGCGTTCTCGCCTTTTCAGCTTTCCGACGCTCCAAGGCGGCCCAAGACGCCCTCAAGACCACCCCAAAACAGAACGGCCCAAGAGGCCTCCAAGTGGGCCCCAAGAGGGCTTAAGAGCGCCCCACGACGCCCAAGGGGCGCCAAAGACGGCCAAAGAGGGCCCCCAAGCGGCCTCCAAGACGGTACAAGAGCGCCCCGAGATGTTGAAAGATCGGCTTAAGATGCCCAAGATGGCCTCACAACGGACCAAGAGGTCTCCAAGACGCCCCAAGAGGCCTCCAATACGCCTCCCAAGAGGGCCCCAAGAGGTAAAAGTGAGTGATTATCCTAAAGTTTTTGACGGATTTGGGCGTTCTCTCGGCTTTCCGACGCTCCATTACTGCCCAAGACGCCCCCAAGACCACCCCAAGACGGCCCAAGAGGCCTCCAAGAGGGCCCCCGGACGGCCTAAGAGCGCCCCAAGACATCCCAAGAGGCGCCAAAGACGGCCAAAGAGGGCCCCAAGACGGCCCCGAAAGGGGCCCAAGAGAGGGAACACGAGCCGAAAATCCGAGCCATCCTCCCCAAGAGGTCCCCAGGAGGCCGCAAGAGGCTCCAGAGAGGCCCAAAGGAGACCCTAATTGGCCCCGAAACAGCCCCCAAGAGGCCTCTAAACTGCCTCCCAAAGGCTCCCCAGAGGCCCCCCACGAGATCCCAACGAACATGTAATAGGCTTCATACCCACAACCCAGGCACGGTGGCGGGATATGCCGAAGAGTTTTCGGTATGGCATGAGTGTTCGCTATTTTTCTCCGAGGCCCGACCCTTTCCCCAGAAGTCCCTGATTATCTCAATACGGGGACCCAGAAGTCCCGAGCCTTTCCCCAAGGCAATTTTTTCATCCCGGATAAGTGTTTGACGGTCCCGAGGCCCGGCGAGGGCCCCCGGAGGCAGAAAACCGCCCAAACGCCCCCGTCGTATATTTTTCCCGACGCGAGGGTTTACGGACGGAAGCTTTTGCACAGCGTGTCGCTACGGCGGCCCTGGCGACACGCTATGCCCTGCGACCGGACAGCGTGTCGCTCGGCTGCGCGGGGCGGGAGGCTTGGAAAGGATCGGCACGTGGACGCTGGGGGGCAGGAGGTGGATAGCGTGTCGCGCCGAAGCGTCTTGGGCCAGAACCAGCGGAGCGACACGCTAAGCCAAAGCTTCTGACCGCAGTCACGTCATCCGCGGCAGGGTCGTGCATCGGCCGCCCCTGGACGAGGGCCGCAACCATCCCTCGGCCCTCGAACCTCAACTCTCGACCCTCGACCCTGGATGCTCGAACCTCGACCCTCGACCCAGGATCCTCGATCCTCGAACCTGGGCCCTCGAACCTTGAACCTCGAGCTTCTTGGCCGCCCCGCGGGAGAGCTTGGCCCCACACCCCGTGCTCTCCCCGGGCGGGCGGGCAGGACGGAGGAGCGGAGGCTGGGCGGGGCTCTGGAACTCCAGGCAGGCCCCGCGCGCCGTCGCATGGAGCACGCGTCGGGCCCTCGGAAGGGGGGCCACGGGGGCCACGAGGCGGGCGGCCCGCAGGAGGCGAGGCGAGGCACAGGTGCGTCGTTACTGTGCAGTGGTGACGTGCGCAATCGCGAAATCGTAAACGCACAACAGCTGATCGTTTGTGCGCAGTGGGCTCGTCGCCGCCGGGGCCCAGATTCGGCACGCAGGGCCGATGGAGTGCTGAATCCGCGGGAGCAGCGCCGCAGAAGCGCGGGAGACGCGCCTCGGGGCCCCCAACCAACTAGGTGGAGCGCGGGAGGGAGAGCGAAGACACGGATTCGGCAGGGAATCGGCCTTTGCGCGCCGAATCCGTAAGGCGCGGGAGACGCAGATTCGGCACGCAATGGCCGATTCCATGCCGAATCTGCGTCTCCCGCGCTCCCTCCTGCGTTCCCCCCGTTGGTTGTGGGCCCCAGGGCGCGGGATACACAGATTCAGCACGCAATGGCCGATTCCATGCCGAATCTGCGTCTCCCGCGCTCCCCCCTCGCTCTCCCCCAGTCTCCTCCTCCCCCTCCTCCTCCTCCTCCTCCTCCTCCTCCTAATCCTCCTCCTCCTCCTCCTATCCTCCCCTCCTCCTCCTAATCCTCCTCCTCCTCCTCCTCCTCCTCCTCCTCCTCCTCCTCCTCCTCCTCCTCCTCCTCTCTCCTGCTCTCCATCTCCTGCTCTCCTTTGTATACCTTTGTATACCTTTGGATGCAAACGATTATGGTTGTATATGGTCGAGTTTGTGTGTGTGTAGTTTCACTTTTCGTTGTATGCGTACGCTCTACTCTTCAGGCGAGGCGCCGGCGTACGTGCAGGATGGCGGTCCTGCGAGAGCACGGCGGTTGGGCCAGAGCCCCGGATGCACTGCGAGATGCTCTATGTGATCCATGAGCGCAAAAGCTCGCGGAGGAGGCGGAGGGAATGCGACGACGACGACGACGAACAGCACGATAAGCAGGCCTGCAGGAGGCGGACCTTGAGGAAACGCCTCCAGCCTCGAAGCTTCAGACCTCGTCGGGGTCAACGATACTCCAGGTTGAGCCTGGCCCAGGCCATTTCCGCAAGTACGGGCCATGACGCGAAGAAGCTCCCAAAAGACCCGGGCTGGTGGACGGGAGGGGAGCAAGGGATATTGGCTCCAAGTGGCCGGCTCCAGAAACCCTACGCGCAAGAGTGTTGAGGTCTCGCTTTTGCTTCTGCCGCCGTCCGCCGGCTTGCGGAGGCGCCCTCGTTTCACCTCCGCCGAGGAAGAGATGCCCGACTCCTCCTTTGATTCCTTGAAGGTGGGCTCTCGCCGGATCGTCCCGGGTGGCTCCCGAAGCCCGAGTCGGCCAGAGGGCCTCGGAGGGGGACTGGGCAAACCCACCGCTGGTGCTGGACCCCGTGCGCTGGCCCCCCCGACCTTGCTCCTCTGCGCTCCGCCCGAGAGCCTAGAAGACGCGGACGACCTTCGAATACCTCCGAGCAAGTCGACGGCGACGACCACGACGAGAACCTCCAAGAAAGTGCGAACATCGTCGAGCAACGTCGATAACAATTGAAAGCGGTCGACGACCTCGACACGACGACCTCGACAGAAATCATCCCCGATTGACGACGACGACGACGACGACGACGACGACGAGGACGGCGACGACGACGACGACGACCTCAGGAGGCAGCAGGCGGGACGGGGGCGGCGCGGCGCAGAGGTTGCCGTGCAGGAGACGGGTCCTCCTCTTCCTCCTCTCCCTCCTCATGCTCCTCTGGCGGAGAGGGGCCGTGGACCCCGGGGCTTCCCTCGTCGGGACCAACTCGTCCTCCCGATCGTTCTCTGACGGTCCCGGAGCCCACGAACGCCCCGTGGAGGCCGAATGCGGCGAAAAGCCTGGCGAAAGGGGGGCCATTGGGGGACCGGGGGATCGCCACCTCCTCGAGGAAGAGGCCCCACCCCCCAAAGCCGCGACGGGTCGCCCAGAACGCTCGAGATCCGCCAGAGAAACCTCCTCGAGATCTTCGGCCATTGGCCCTCGATCCTCAGGAGGAGCTGGCGATCACCCCCCCCCCCCTGGTGGTGACCCCGCTGGGGCGCCGCCTGAAGTTGCGCGCTGTCGACGGGCGGAGCGGCCGGGGGAGGGCCCGGCAAAGCGCGCCCGCCTCCTCGCCGCCCTGGAGCTCGGCCCGGAGCCGGTCGATGCTCGCGCGCACCTCGGCGCTCTGGGGCCTCTGTCACCCCTGCTGGGGTCTGTGTTCTGCCCCACTCCTGCCCCCCCCCCCTCCTCTCCTCCTGTGCCCCTCCCCTTCCCCTCCTCCCCCCCCTCGCGCCTCCTCTCCTTCCGCCTTCATCGTGCCTCCCTACCTTTACCGTCGCCTCCACTCCCACCTCCCCTACCTCCCCTGTCTTGCCTTCGTTCGCACTATCTTCCCGCTTTTCCTCCCCTCCTCGCCTCTTCTTTCCCTCCTCTCTCCTCCCTCCTTTCTGTCCACGTCCCTTTGACCGCCGTCCCCTCCACCTTCACTCCTCCTGGGGCAGCTGGGGAGGAGGCAGTCACGCTGGCCAGCTCGGGGCTACTCGTGATGCGGCGCTTCCTCTCACGATCTTGCACACTTCTACATTGACCCTACTGGCAGTAGAGTCGAACCAAAGGTTCAGCCATCCTCCCCCCCATGAGCGGTTGCCCTTGGCGGGGGGGGGTCAAACTTAGAAGCTGTAAATAGAAAGCGCGTGGGACAGAGGGAGGACCCCTCAGGGAGCGGGGTGGCTAAATCCCCCAGCGGTCCTAGGGTCGATCGAGGGGGAGAAGAACGACTAAGCGGCGGGGACTCCTCCTCCTCCTCCTCCTCCTCCTCCTCCTCCTCCTCATCCTCCTCCTACTGTTCCTGCTCCTCCTCCTCCTTCTCCTCCTCCTCGTCCTCGTCCCTCCTCCCTCCTCCTCCTCCTCCTCCTCTCCTCCTCCGCCCATTATCCTCCTCCTCCTCCTCCTCCTCCTCCTCCTCCTCCTCCTCGTCCTCCTCCTCCTCCTCCTCCTCCTCCTCCTCCTCCTCCTCCTCCTCCTCCTCCTCCGTTCTTCCCATCCTCCTCCTCCTCCTCCTCCTCCTCCTCCTCCGCGAGCGCATCGCGGAAAGGCCGAAACCTGCCTTTCCCGAGTTCATCCGCCGCCCTGGCCCTGCCGCGCCCTCCCCCAGGGAGCGAACTCCTAGTACTGGTGGTCGCCGATATCCAAGAAATGCCGTAGGACGACACTCCAACACATCAGTACAAGGGCTGACAGGTGCACAGAACAGAAACCAACAGATGACGCAGCAGGCGAAGTACGCTGCTCGAGACGACCAGTCTGGTCCAAGTGGCCAGGGAAGGTGTCCCACTTCACTGGCCTCCCCCGCTGGTGCCGTTCAGCCCAGGGCGTCGGCCAGCGGGTTCTCACGTGGGGGCCCGACGCCTTGAGCCCCGCCGGAACAAGAGGTGGAACTCGAATTCGGGCATCCGCGCGTGGTAATCATCACACCACTGCCAGAGACCCACAAAACTCAGAGCCTGCAAATATGGAGAACGCAACGAAGAGCAGCACAAACTTGGTGCTCAAAGGCTGGCAACTACCCGCCTCACGATATCATTGGTAAATGTGTGTCGCCCCTCGCTCAGCCTGTCCAGTTTACGCCTGAGACTGCTTGCCGTAGGTCGTCGCCGCGCTGTGCCGCCCAGCTGCCTTGCACACCTGCAACAAACCCGCCAAGCCCGACACAGCTTCACCGAACAAAAGCATCTCCTGCAGGCCGTATACGCTCCAGAATTCAAAAGATCGCGCGTTCTCAGCGAATCGCATGCATTCCAGGCCCCAGATAACTGTCAGCGAGCCGCAACGCCGCGGTGAGCGCTTCAGTGTTGGTTGAGGACTTGGCCGCCAACCCGAAGAAAACAACCTGGGCCTGGCATTTCATGCGACCCAGTTCGGCGCGCGTGGTGAAGACTAAATGTTAGCCCGGACCTTGGCCTCCTTGGCCCCTCTGCCACAACGTTGACCACGCGCGACGCACCAACCCGTTGGCCGTCGCCACGAACAGGTGCGTCTGGATAACCAGCCTTGTCGGTGCCCCTTTCTCATGCAATTTGGGAAGCAGCTTTGGATCCACCCAAGCGCCTTGCGCAATCATAAACCCCATGGCCTCGGCAAATTGATGGTTAACGTACTGTTGATACTTGAGGTCGGCATGGCCCACTTCTGCGAATACATTGGGCGCTCTGCGCGATTTAGCCCCCTCCTTCGCGAAGTGATCAGCCCAATTGCCGCGCCGCCAAATTGGCGACAGCAGCCTGTCCAGGTACTCGCTCGCATCCAATTGTGATTGCGCCCGTGCCACGCCGGGCGGCTCTGTCCCGACCGTCGCGAAGGTCCCCCTCCAAACATCAACGCGTTTTGCCGTCGCACCCTCCTGCCTGGGGCTCCAGTTTTGAACATGGTCAGTCAAGTCCGATGCCACCAGCTTCGCCCTCGGGAGAAGGCCACGCGCCTTGCGGTTTGCCGATCGCAAGAAAGAGGCCGACAAATCTGCGCGGAGCGTTTGGCCATCGACTGGAACCTGCACCACCGCCCAGCCACGATTGCACATGTCGGGCATCGCAGACTCGGAGCCGAACCCGCCCGTGAAGACTGTATCTGACCAACCTTCCGCATCTGAGACTCCATGGCCCATCGCCCCCAACCCCAACGTCCACCTTCGAGCTGGCCCGTCCAGTTACGCTGGCACGATTGGAAGCCCAACCGGCAACTCAAGCGCATCATGATCGGGGCCGCACGTACCACGTTGATGCCCTTTGTCCAGCATCCACGTTTGAACGCCCCGAAGCTTCTCCGCAGGGCCCTGACCTCCGCCATCTGAGATCCCAGCGGTCAGCCTTCTGCAACGATGACAGCGATGCACTGGCGCGCCCTTTGGCCCATCACATGCGCCGCAAGCCTCTGTTCTCGCAAGTCCGAGAAGATGCTCCAGCGCTGGGGTAAAAGTACCCAACTCCAAAGCGTACTCATGCACCCGGCCTGCCTTGACTGGTTGAGCTTCGCCTTCTTTCCTGCGACAGCAGTCCCCATGGCTCCTCCCCAAAACGACGCCCCGATACCAACGCCAACAGTGTGGTGGCCAATTATGTTCTCATGCTGCCAACGCTCAACGCCTTGGCGCACAAGCTACTCCACCTCATATGGACAAACAAACAACACACATGTGTTGTCGCCATGATCCGTCAGCAATTGCTGCCGTTGCCGACTCCGTGGTCAGGCCAATCCAAGTAAGACTGCACCAAGCCCCAACAATCGGACCTCGCACTAACGACCATCTGATTAAGACACCTTCCTTGCTAGCGAAACCTTGGCGCATAAATCTCCAAGCGTTCTCCAATCTGCCAAGACTGCGCCTTTGGTCCCATGCAATGTTGGCGCACCTCGCCGGTTGCACTGTGGATGCGAAGATCGGATCGCACGGTGGGCTGCTCGGCGTGACCAGATGCGCTGCAAGAGAAGCTCCGCGCCTGTTTGCACCTGCCAGATCACCAGCAAACCTCCACAGCCGAGCAGTTGCAGGCCGCGTGCACAAGCCGCGCCGGCCCCGCGCGCAGCCGCCGGGAGCGCCACCACATGCCGAAAGCTGCCTCTCATATCACCAGCTGCGCCTCCGAGTCGCATTAGTCGCACCCCTCGGCTCATTGAACCTTGAACTCTGACGTTGGACTGCTTCCGCGCGCGCTTGCCTCCGCTCCACCCTATGTCCAAGGCTGCGAATCTGGTGAGTGCGTCGCATGCCCGGTCTGCCTGCTGCAGCCTTGCACCTGCGCGGAGCTTCGTCCATCGCAGCCGCGAGCCCAGATTTGTCACCCTCCACAGCCAGCCCAAATTTGGAAGCATTCTGCTTGGAAGTCTTCACCGCGCTCCAAATCTGGCCCGCGTCGGCGTTCACCGCCCCCGCCCATTGAATTGTTAGGTCGCCCACCGAAGCCCCCGGCCATGAACGCGGCCCTCTGAGCTCAGCCAATAAAAGCCAGGAGAGACCGCGAAGCAGGGTCGTTGCGTGCGCGCGCCCAAGCAGAAAGCCGCGCGACGTGGCCACTGCTCTGCTGATCGAGCCGTGGGCCTTCACGCGTCAAGGCATATGGTATACTTGTTGGAGCACCAGAAATAGCCTCAGGTCGCACTGTAACCTTCCATCTTCCGGGGCACAACTGGCGCCATTTACCAGTTCGTACCATTTGTATGCTCCCAGCGCTGCCGCGAAACTTTGCTCGCCCAAATCGATCGCGAGCTCGGCTTGGAGATAGCGGTCGGAAGTGCAGTCCGAGGGTGATCGCCCTTCCCCATGCCCCCCATAGGGCTGCAGAGGGATGATGAGCTAGCCGCGCCATTAACGCGCTTGACCTGGCCCGCCCCAAAATACTTACGAAGGTGCTCATCGACTCGCATTCCAAATCCGCGCCGCGGGCCAAACTACCAGCGTTCTACATGTCATGGATTATCTTGCCAACGCCCCAACACCACTCTTCGACGCAGTAAGCGAAGTCTCCGGAGCACCCCCCTTTGCCCAAACGTGGCATGGTCTTGGAAGCTCTGGACGGCCCCGCGGAACATTCCGCTGGCAATCTCCTGGTCAATATTTCGCATCGCTTGGCAACTTGATCTGTTGCAAATTGTTGTCGCTTCGCGAATCCCCACCAGCCCATCCAGAAACGATGCCCAGAGGAATTGCCTCGATCAGAGAAGTGGGCAGCACACAGAGGAAGCCATTATGAGACATCTTGGGATATCTTGAGCCATCTTGGAGGTCATTTTGGGCTCTCCCAGACGCTCTTGGAGTCATCTTAATCCGTGCCCCCCCCCAAGAGGCCTCCATGTGGCTAAAACCTGTGTAGAATCAATGATTAGGCATTCTCGCCGAGGCCTCTTGGAGCATCTTGGGTGCATCTGGGGGGGCTCTTGGGGCCTCTTGGGGGTCTCTTGGGGGCCTCCGGGGGGCCTCTTGGGGGCCTCTTGGGGCCATTTTGGGGCCATCTTGGGACCTCTTGGGGCTTCCTGGGCGCTTCTTGGGGCCATCTTGGAGGGAGTCGATCAAACAAGAGGGGGGGGTGAATTAGCGCCCCCCCTCGGAAGCCCCTAAAATCGCCTCTTGGACCCCTCTTGGAACGCTCTTGGAGTGCTCTTGGGCGCTCTTGGGGCCGTCTTGGGGCTCTTTTGGGGCTCTCTTGGGGCCCTCTTGGGCCATCTTGGAGCCATCTCCAGGCCTCGGATGGCCATCGGAAGCGAAAAGGCGAGAAAGCAAAAATCATTGATTTTCCTTAGGTTTTGGGACGATTTTGGCCTCTTCGGGGCCTCCTTGGGGAGCTGTTTGGCCACTTGGAGTTATCTTGGGGCCGTCTTTGGGCTTCTTGGAACCATCTTAGGAGCCATCTCGAGCGATCTTGCGCTATCTTGAGCCATCTTGGAGCTCATCTTGGGTTCTCTGAGGCGCTCTTGGAGCCGTCTTGGGCCATCTGGGACGCTCTAACTACCCGCGGCCCCCCCCGTCCAGGTCCAGGGGAGGGGGTAGGGGGAGGGGTAAACCCCTCCCCAAGGGGGAAGAGGGAGGGGTGGAAGAGGATCTGCTCTAGACCACCTACGCCCAGAGGGCTGGTGGGATTAAGCCCATCCCTGATCCCCCACCCATGGGGCCAGCGCCTCCTCGGCCAGAACCACTGCAGTCGGCCGTGCTCATCCTGGCCCACTTGCGCCGAGGTGTAGCGGCGAGCCATTTCCAGCACCTTTTTCTGACATGAACCCTGCGCCCACTGCGTCCAGACACACTCTGTTTCCTGCGCATTCGCCTGGCACAACGCCTCGACATGCATCTATTTTGTACGCCGCGAAATTGCATGCCGCGCTCGCAAAAGTTTATTTATGTTTGTACAGCTACGGGGAGGGGCCAGCCACAAGAGGGGGTCGGGCGGAGGCCTCCGACAGGAGTGCCGAATGAGAGAGCGAAACTTTTCACACCAGTGGGCGGGCCTCGCCCGATGATCTTGCAAACACGAATCTCGAGAGATGCCAGGCGTGCTCCGACTCGGGCCGTTGCTCGAGTAGGCCCGCAATCTACATCACGGGGCACGCCCAGAACTAAAGTTAATCGTGATTACCCTTCACAAGGGCAGGGGGGGCGGGACCGAAAAAGCTATGAGCACACACAAAGATAAGGAGAGTACAGACGGCCCACGACCCCGCACACTGCGACATAAAAGATTGTTTGAAAACAGTTATTTATGTTTGTACAGCTACGGGGAGGGGCCAGCCACAAGAGGGGGTCGGGCGGAGGCCTCCGACAGGAGTGCCGAATGAGAGAGCGAAACTTTTCACACCAGTGGGCGGGCCTCGCCCGATGATCTTGCAAACACGAATCTCGAGAGATGCCAGGCGTGCGCCGACTCGGGCCGTTGCTCGAGTAGGCCCGCAATCTACATCACGGGGCACGCCCAGAACTAAAGTTAATCGTGATTACCCGTCCACGCCGCAACGCAAGCATCTGGCCCAATGGGCCCTCAGCCTGCTTCCAAAATCAGCAAACCAATAGGGAGGGAGGGAGGGAAACAAGGATACAACTTAAAAGACCCAGACTTACCCCCTTATGGCTAGCCCACAAGTTCCCCCCATTACTGACTGTGAGAGCGAGGCGAAGGAAAGAGGCAAGAGTGGCGCCAACGCTTAGGTCCTGCGTCGGGCGCGTGCACGATGAGCGCTGGACGGCTTGCCGGATGGCCCAGCCCTGCTCACTTGGCCCTCGTCAAAAACCTGCACCTCATCGTCTCTGACCCGCGCGAGCTTCTCCACCAGTAGCTTCGCCAGCGGGGTGTCGGACACGGGTGAGTTCATGATTGCCTCCTTCAGCTGCTTGGCCGGCTGACGCCAAAAGCTGCGGCCCGTCTCCATCGTCGTCGATGGCAATTGTGAACGGCGTCTGATGAGCGTGTGGACCTTGGTGTAGCGGCTCAGAGCTGATGGGGTCTTCCAACGCCCACGTCTGCGGGCCTCCTCCAGTCCTCCGCCCGCCGCGACAAAGTCGGCCGCCGCGGCGTGGCGGATGCCATGCGGAGGTCCCATGTGCTCCAAACCCAGCTCGCCCAGCAGCTTGGCCCACGAACGCCTGAAACTGCCCTGGCTCACGGGCAGCACGAGCTCTTGGTCCGAGATGACCGAGACAAGAACCTCCATGATGGCCTTGGCAACCTTCATCTTGAGCTCGACACCCTGGTCGGAACCGGTCTTCACTTTCTCGCCGCGCTCTCGCCTTCCAAGGAGTAGTGCGACCCGCCCGTCCCTGTCGATGCTCACGTCGTTCTTCCGCAGCTGGCACCAGTCTTGCTCCCTCAACCATCCGTCAAGCTGCACGAGCGCGGCCGCGCCCTCAATGATCATGCCGCGCTCGAAGAACGCCTTGATGATGGTCCCCATCGCCTCCATCGGGATAGGCTCGCCCTCCCCGCCGAAGCCCATGCGCTCCCAGCTCTTGAGTGCGCGGGCTGCGACTGGGAGGAAGTTCCTGTGGTCCTCGAAGATGTGCATGAACCCGTTGAAAAGGTAGCTCGCTTTCATGAAGCTGGCCTGCTGCACATAGCACATGTCGGCGATGTAGTCCGCCAACGCCCTGTCGCGCTCCGCCACCGTGCTGAACGGCTGGCCGGAGCGCTTCACCTCCACTAAGAAATCCTTGACCGCTCGCTGGTACTGGATGTTGGTGTTGTCGTCGACAGCGTGGATCACCAGCCGGTTGTTGTACTTCAGCGGGCCCTCGGCGGCCCTCTCCCAGGCAAGGGCTCCTCTCTGCTTGAGCGGGGGGGGCTTCGGCCCCCGCGGGGCCGCCGCCGCCCGCTGCGTCGAGACGAAGAGGATCACCAATGGGAGTGTCCAGCGGTTCCTCGCCGTCGCAGCCCCCGAAGCCAGTGGAGCAGCCGATTGGGTGTGTACCTCGTGCTGTGGCCCGCCTTCGTCTCCTCCGCCGCTCCCAGGTCGACCTGTCGAGACGGTCCGTCGGCGACGTTGACCTCGGAGGGTACCCAACGATAATATGGACGCAGTCGGCACACCAGCTGTACAACTCCCGCCATTCTCGCCAGATGTAGTAGAGCCCGTGCCGAGCTTCTCCCCTTGGTCAGCACCCCGAGGCTCACCAAAGAGTCCGTCATGATGAGTACTCGAGATCTCCAGGCCCTCGAAGTCCTCGACAGGTGTCGTAGCAGCCCCACTATCGTCCTCAGCTCCAACATTGTTGTGCTCCTCCCTCTGCCAGCGTCCCTGGAACAAGACCCTCCACCTCTGCTCGTCGAGCCAGCTCTCCTGTGGTGGAAGATGTTGCGCTCGGGCCCTCACGACTCGAGGCAGTCCATGACGCAGCCTCACCTGCGCACCGTCCGGGACCCTCTCCCAAGAGGGCTCGACGCTCCTCACCACCTGAGCGTAGGTCTCGCAGAAGAGGACGGGGCACGGGCAGGCGATCTTCGTCCACTTGGTACCGCCCGGGCCGCTGCCCCGCAACTCGCGATGCACCAGCCCTGTCCTCGAGCAGCGTCCCCGCGTGCCCTGACATCGACGCTCCATCACACAGAGGGCCCTGCAGTTGGTGACCAGGGTGGTCGGCTTCTTCCACTCCTCCCCGTACTGGCAGTAGTCCAGGCTGATCCTGATGACCTCGGACCTCGCGAGCAGCTCGAGCATGGGCGGGAAGACCCACATCAGGCTGGACTCGGGGTTCTCGATCACGAAGTAGATCCCTTCCCTGATGCAGAAGAGCGCCGCCTGCACCGCCAGCATACACAGCGCAGATCCCTCCTGCGCCTTCTCCGCGTCGCCTGGAGTCAGACCTGGCAGGCCCCAGGGACAGTCGAGCGATCTCAGGGGAGGTCGCCTCGCCCGCGAGAAGGTAGAACAGGGAGGGGCCATGTGTATCCACCACCACCACCGCCATCGTAGCCGTCGGAAGAGACGTTCGAGGATGGAAACATTGAGGAGATCGTACTCGCGGCCACGGGCCACATCCCATGCCTCTCCCCACGAGAGAGTCCGACCGAGGATCGCCTGTAGGAGCCTCTCGCTGCCCGCGAACAGCTCCAGAAAGCCCGGTCTCCCCATCTCTGGTGACATTGGCGCGTCGTCCTCGTCGCCCTCGGCCTCGACCTCCTGCTCCACCTCCGTGTAAGCTCGTGCCGCCTGAATCGTCCATGACTGCAGCGACCCCCGACTGAGCTCTGTCCTGATTTCCTCCACATCGGCCTTCGTCACAACCGCTGCGAAACCCTCCTCCGACGCATCCGTCATGTAGACCCTCTCCAGCGAGGGGGCCTCCAGGTCCGCCTCCATGAAGACGTGCAGCGCCGAGAGCGCCTGCAGCTCGCTCAGTACCTGGACGTCCAGCTTCTGCCATCTCATCGCATCCTCCTCGCAGAACCCGTGCATCCAGCGGTAGGCGGCGTCCAAGATGCAGAAGGCCGCCCTGTTGGTCATGATCGCCCACGTCCACAGGCCCAGCAAACTGCTGAGAGCAGCCGGGGGTACACGACCCATGATGACCACCGCTTCGGTCGCCAGCACCATGTCTCTCATCTTGTCCTGGACGACGCGTAGCCTGTATGGCCTTGGGCCAATGGCTAGCCCAAGACCCCTCGTCAGGCCCTCCCCCCAGTCCTCCTTGTGCACTGGGAGGCCCTGACCCACGAGGTGGGCCTTCACCTTCTCCCTGTCCAGCTCCAGTTCCTCCCCGTTCTCCGAACATAGCTTCAGCCCGATGTAGTCGTCGATGTACAGCAATAGCATCAGCTGCACCTTCTCGAAGGACGGGGTCGGCCTCCCATATGTGATCTGCCCGAGGTTGATGTCGGGCAAACTCTCCAGGGCGTCCGACAGGCAGCTGTGGGCCAAGAAGACGGCCCAGCTGGACCCCATGACGGGGGACATGGCTCCAAGTCCAATATCGTCGGGCTCGGGCTTCGGTATAGAGATCCCCTGCTTGCATGCGTAGTCGTAGATCTGCTGAGGGGTCACCTCTGGCAGCACAAAGTACTCCGCCAAGGAAGCCGGCCATCGTAGCCGGTAGAACCAGTCGGGAATATCGCCCTGGAAGGAGTATAGCCGTCGCCCATGTAGGATTGACTCGTCCAGCTCCAACAGCGCCAGGGATGCGGGGGACCCCAGGGGAACCCACGGCGGGTCCTGGAACAGGAGATTGACCCGCCTGCAGTCCCAGACCAGGCGACTCTTCTCCACCCCCGTCCCCTGCTCGCTCAGGTTCTTGACCACGGTGAACACGCCAACCCTCTCGCGTATGTTCTTCACGTAGCCTATCATCCCCGAGCGAAGCATTCGGAGGGCGAGCTCGAGTCGATTGCTGCCCCGTCTCCAGCCCGGGTCGGTGTAGCTGCGCGTGTTCTCGTAGCGGTCCCAGTCGACCTGACCCACTTCCTTGATCATCTCGCTGCCCACATTGCTGAGGTAAGCCCCCGCCGTCTCCGAAAGCCTCTCGATGTTCAGGCCCTTCGTGTTCGGCGGCGGCACCGAGACCTCCGAGGCCACCAGCGGGCACATGTCCCCCTTGCTCAGGTGCTTCCTCGTCGTCCTCGATCTCGTCCTTGTACGTGTACTCTGATAGTCCAGCGCTCCTTCCCCCCCCAGGCGGCTGATCACCGCCCTGCCGTCGTTGATGGCACCCCAGCACTCGGATTGAGCGTGCCTGTCCCAAAGATCGTTGACGATGGCCGTCTGTAATGGGGTCGCAGTCCTCCACTCCCGCCAATCCCTCCGCCGCCTCAAGATCAGGGTCTCCTGGCCCAGATGCCCCGCCGCCAGACCCCGAATGGCCGCCGATGCCCTCTGGACTCGAGCGAGTGTCAGCTGCAGCTGCCTCTCGTCCAAGCCCTGGGAAGTAGGCCGGGCAGAAAGCGGGTACGGCAGGATGGGAAGCGTTCGCAGCGGGTCCCGCTCCCTCTCGTCCACCATCATAAGGGACAAGGTCCACCAGGTGACCTGCACCCCGACGCGAGAAAAAGGTGTCGTTGAAGTAGAGGTCGGACTCGGAGACACCGTCGTCCGACCTGAAGAAGTTGGCCGCGCCCGAGAAGCCGTACAGCCAGGGGGGCGCGACCAGGCACCAGCCCGCTACCTCGAAGGCCCGCGAGCTCCCAGGTGTCTGCAGGGCGCCAAGGCACCACAACAGCACCCGAATCCACCTCGAGTGTGGCCTTACGCTTTGAGCGTGCACTTGGCCAGGACTTGCCACGGGAGCCCCGGCCGCAACCTATTCGTGATCAGCACCCACCGCGCCGCTGTCCTTGGCGCCCTGCAGGTGCTTCGCGATGGCTGCCCTCCTCTTCAGCTTCTCCGTCACCTCGTCGTCGGCCTTCAGGTTCGCCAGCTCCGTGTCGCCGTCCACCTTGAGGTACTCGTCGGCCAAGGCCCAGTCGACCTTGGAGCGCCACTTGCTCCCGCTCTGCTGCCCCTTCGGTCGCTGCCAGTCACTGAGGCACTTCACATTCTCGTAGGCCTTCCAGATCGCGTAGAGGCGGAGGCAAGTGAGCTCCGCCGCGGGGCTGTTGATGAGCTGGTCGTAGGCGCCCTCCGCCATCATGCGGTCCAGCACCATGGCCAACATCATCACCTCCGAGCTGATGCTCGCCCGCTGCAGCTCCTTCGACCTCAACCACTCGCCCAGCTCGATCTTGGCCGTGCGCCCCGAACGGTACAGCTTGTGCAGCACCGTCGGCGCGACCCTCGTCTTCACGCCGCCCACAGGCGTCATGCGCACATGCTTGAACTTCTCGAGGGTGGCCAGCAGGCCGTCGCGCGGGTTGCGGCTCTCCTCCTTCAGCAACTGGATGCGATCCTGCAGCTCCTCGTCTACACCCCCGACCTGCTCCCATGAACCCGCGCTGTCGAGAGACTTCGCCGGGGACCCAGTGCCAGCAGTCGCCCGTGTAGAATCCGTCTGCACCGTTTCCACATGCTCGTTCAACTTCGAGATGAAGTCGTCGATCTGGGATGTGGTCGGCTGCCCCTCGCCCTCGCTCACGGACTGCCCCTCAGGGCTGGAGGGTCCTGGGTCCGACGTGCGATCTGAGCCGCTGGAACGCGGAGGCGAAGCCCTGGCACCGAGAGACTGGGTCGCAACCGCCCCCATCAGGTCTGTCATCGCCCTCTGCAGTGCCTGCTGCTGATTGGACAACTCCGCGAACAGGCGTCGCGGGGACGGCTCATCGTCGGAGTCGGCGACCTGCGTCCCCAAGACCCTGTCCTCCTCGTCGTCACTGACCGCGGAGCCCCTGTCGGAGTCGGAGTCGCTCGCGTCACCGTAGGACCATGCCCAGAGTAGGTACCCCGTCACCAGGGTCCCGCCGATGGCCACGAGGACATACTCGAGGTCCCCGCTCTCGTAGTACTCGTAGATGGTGTCGTAAACGTGCTGCACGTCCTCGACGGTCTCGTAGACGGCTCGGGCCCCATCATAGGCCGCTCGGAAGATTGAGCCCAGGCGGAAGAAACGCCACGCCCGCCAGCACAAGAAAGAGATCGCACTCCACGACCCCCAGCTCCGCTTGGCCCACAGCGCCGTGAAGATGTTCCCCACTCCGCCCGTCAGCCACGCGACGAAGCCACCCCTCGCACTCTTCTTCTTCTTCGACTTCTGCGGGGGCTTGCTCACCTTCAGCTTCCCGTCCTCGGCGTCGACCTCGAGCCTGGCGATCGCCCTCTCCGCCGCGGTGATGACCGCGTCGCGGGCCCGAGCCGAGACGCCCGGGTGCTCCGTCCACTCCACGTTCGCCGTCGGCTTCGTCAGCACCCGCTTCTTGTCCCTCACGTCGATCATCACAATGCGATGGGTGGGGTCCGCTGCTGCCCACAGGCCCGGGTGCTTCGCGCCCGCCTTCGTCACCAGCAGCATCGCCACCCCCTGTGGCTTAGAGGGGCTCTTCACATAGATCCTGTTCCACCGGGCCCACGGCGCCATCGTCCACCTGGTGGTGGGCGTGCCCTCGATCACCTCCTCGCCGTAGGCCTCGATGGTGGCGCTGCCGAAGCCGCGCTCGAAGACCCCGCTCTCGGGGATCAGGTAGTGCAGCTCCTGCACCACCAGGAAGAACAGCACGGCGAGCACCCCGCGCGCCGTGATGGCAGCCCCCGCGCGCCCCGCAGCGGGGGCACGGAAGCAGGCTGGTGCCTCGGTCCTGCAGGCGACGGGCTCGCTGGAGCCCAAACCAGCTCGGACCGAAAAAGCTATGAGCACACACAAAGATAAGGAGAGTACAGACGGCCCACGACCCCGCACACTGCGACATAAAAGATTGTTTGAAAACAGTTATTGCGCTAGCCCCTTCCAAGCCTGCCTGTAAAAAATACGTTGCCCCGTCGTCTAGCAACTCGAGAGTGGCATTCGTCCTCTTGACCCTGCCGAGCGACTTACTACTTGTGATCCAGTACCCAATGAAACCCGAGTGGTGCATGATGTCCAGCTGGCATACGACAGGCGATAGCTGCATCTGCTCGAGCCACTGGTTCATATGCCATGCTTGCCAAAACACGCTGGGTCCACCCAGCAACCGCTATCCAAGCCTGCGTTTGAGGTTCCATGCCGCTCCTCTTGGCTGGTGGAGCCCACTGTACTCTGACTTTCTCGTCCATCGCTGAGCCTGTCCTGCCAACCCAGAACAACCTCATTCCCCAGAATGCTGCGCCTGTCCAGCAGCCCCTCCTCTGCCAGCTCGATGACTTTCTCCCAGGCCTCAGCAAGCGCGCCCACGTCATATACGTTCTCGATGACCAGACTGGCCAGACCCCAGGTACCCACGCTTCGCGCGCGCCTAAGCAATTGCCGAACTGGCCGACCGCACGGCTGGTCTAGCACCGCTAACTCAGCCTCCACTTCCCTGGCAAACACGGGCGAGATAACAAGCCCACGTGCGCATTGGGCAAACATTCGCCCGCCACTGGCGTCGCCGAGCGATCCGTCATGTTTTCCCTGGCCAGGGAGATGTCGATGGTGGGCTCGTTCTATCTGGCGGCCTTCAGGCGGTGCTAGTCGGCATCAGGGCACCACCTCCAGTCCGCCCGACCCAACCAATATTGTAGCCAGCAATTTCGGACTCGTTCAGGTTAGACCCCCCATCGGGCGACTCAGTCGTAGCATCCGGAATCGAACTTCGCCGCGTACTCCTCCAGCTTGCCCAGCAATTCGAATATCTCTGTTCGTGCCGACAGAGTTTTTGAAGTATGTTGAGATCACTACCATCTCACCTTTGGGCACCCAACAGATGCCCGCTGCCGTGGCTCTGGCATCAATCGCGCTCGCATCCTCGAGTGCGTGTGCGTGTGTGTGTGTGTGTGGTGTGGGGGGGTGGGTGGGTGGGTGGGTGGGTGGTGTGGTGTGTGTGTGTGTGTGTGTGTGTGTGTGTGTGGGGGGGGGGGGGGCGGCGGTTTTGTGATGATGAAGTTCTTCTTGCGCGAGATGACCGGGCTACCGCTGCCGTCCTTCTGCGGGCGCCGCAAGCCATGGCAACCATTGCCCGGAGTCCGCTTCTGCAGATCAGGGATGCGCTGTTCCTTCGCCTGAATCATTTGCAACGACATTCAATGCTGGCACGAGCTGCTGACCCCGCGACCCCAGCGCCCCCTGAAATCTCGAAAGAGACGCAATGCTAGCAGGCGCGATCCAACCTTTTGCGTCGACCAAACTGCCGCCATCCCTGGGCCCTCCATCGGCGCGGCCAACGCGCCATCCCCATGGCCTGGGGCTTCGGAAGTCCGGCGCTGGCGCTTAATCCCGCGGCCACTCCCTCGCGACTCCTGCGATCGCCGCCAGGGCCTCCTGATGTAAGACCAATATCCCCTCGCAGAGGTCAGCGTCGAGGTTGCGGATGTAGTTGGCGAGTGCCTCCTCTTCCTTCGCGCTCTGCCTAAAACGCGCTCGCGTCGACGACCGACGGCCCTGTTGACTGCCAACTCATGCCCAAAGCCTCGCGTGGCATAGCCTAGGCGTCTTCTTCTGAAATTTTCCACTCCTGGCCAAGGCTGACCGACCCTGCGGGCGCCGCCTGCGTCGCGCGGTCCACTCCCCCAGCGGCGTGAGCTCCAACCCTCTAACATTGCGCATCAAAATCGCTGCCCACGCGACCAGATCCTCGCAAACCGCCGGGCACTTTGACGCGAGAGCCTGCCGGGAAGGAACAGCGCCCATGTCGGTCGGCAACCCTTCTGGATTACCAACTCGTGAACGATGGGGGAGGGGCGATGGGAGTTTCCTGAACGTCGGCCCATCCAAGTACTTTGCCAATCGAGCGCCTGGTCGAGCGTCAGAGTCACCTCGATCCAGCTTTTCAAATCCTTTCTCCGAATGCTGTTGAGGCGCTGGAGATGGCGCCGGCGACCGCTTTCGCCTCTGCGCCGGGCCGCGTCGCATATCCGCCGCGCCATCGCCCAACTCCGCTGCGCGCGCTGCGCCCTGTCATGTCGGCAGGCATCGCCCCGCGCGTGCTCGAGCGCAGGCATCTGCAAGAGCTCCGCAACGCATGGGACGCACCAGCACAGCCCATCACGCTCAGCTCCTGGGTGTACAACACCGATTTAAGGGGTCGCCGGTCCACCCGTGAGTGGAGCGGTTGACCCTTCTCTGTTCCATCTCCTGAACAGTGAGCCAAGCTCCCGGCGGGCCCTCTCCCCGAGCGGCCACCTCCACATCGGCCCCTTTTTTTCCTCGCGCTCCGGCTGACGGCGCGGGGGCGAATAAGCCTGCTGCGATCCGTCACTGCCGAGCCTTCTCGGGGCGCCCCGACGAGCGGGCCGCTGCCCCTTGGCATCCCGAAGAGCGGCCCAAGGCCGAGTGCCATTATCTCGTCTTCCTGAAGCTCGCCGATGAGCGGGCCACTGCCATCCAGCGTACCAGACGCGCTGTCGTCCACTGGAGATTCGTCATTCTAAGCTTGGGGCGCCCCGAAGAACGGGCCAACGCCCTCGAGCGCCCCGCGGAGCGAGCCACTGCCAACTGACTGCTCGACCTGCCGAGGCCCTCCGATGAGCGCGAGCCACTGCCTCCGCGTGTACCCGGCGGGCTGCCACCCGCCTGATCCCACTCGTGATCATGTTGGGGTGCCCCGAAGAGCGGGCGACTGCAACCTGAACGCGAGGTGCACAGCCTGCTGAGGCTTCCCGAGGAGCAGGCTGCTGCCTCCATCGAAAAAAACGATCCTGGCGTCGATCCCCTACAGAAGCTAGGCGCATAACAGGTATTGGGTTCGCTTGCATTCCACATGCTCCAAGCATCGAGGCTTTGAAAATCACAGGGGGGTCGTATTTAGACTTAGTCTCGTCGAAGAGACCCGCCATTTCCGCACCAATAGGGGCCAGCACCGCTCGGCCTGAAACCACCAGACCGCAGTCTCGCACCCAATTCTCTCCAACTCGCTTTATCAAGCCTGCCTCCATCAGCTGGTATGAATACCCCTGTGATATCATGATGGAGCTTCTTCAACTTGAATGTCTCGACGCTCCATGCCTGGCCAACTACGCTGGGTTGTCCACCTGCTCCCTCGGGTTTTGCTTCGGGCTTGGGCGCAGGATTCCTCTTCCTGAACTCCCGCAATTCCGCTTGGAGTTCCGCGATCTGCTCAGCCAATTTGCCACTAAACTCACTACCAGCCCCAAACTCACCCAGTCTGTTCCCCGACCTGTCCAACTCGAGGTCCCGAGCATCGCCGTAGCGCTTGCGCCATTTCCTGCTTCCCTCGTTGGTATCGCTACTGCAACTCATATAATTCCGCCTGGAATAGCAAACACCTGTTGCTTCGCCGTACCTCAAGCCTTCTCATCCTCGCCTGTGGCTGATTGAGTTTACCCAAACTGTACCGTAGCATTTGCCAGCCACCCGTCTTTGTGCCACTGAATTTGCGCCGCCTGAGTGATGCGCCTGGTCAACACCTGCATATGGATAGCAGAAGGCGTTCTTTACTGAGGGGTCTCCTGTAAAATTACATTCTCATCTCTGGCACCCCTGATACATGTCTCTAAGTAGGTAGAAATACTGGCGCCACTGAATCTCCAGGACCTACCACCCCCTGCGATACAATGCTGGGCCTCTACTTGTTCCGCTCGGGATTCTAGACAGCGTCAGCGCCTGCGGGAGAACTACCAACACCAGCATCGACTTCCATGGTGCCAACATCGTTGGTGCTACAAGCTGCGCCTCGAGGGGAGTGATGCGAGCCAACGCCTGTCCCAGGTCCCCTTGGAGTCCCCACCACCAAATGCCGAGGGGGTACTTTCTTAACAGAGACCGATGAATCTTGACGCTGATTCCGAGGTGTGCAGACGCATGACTCTTTTGCGAAAGCGGCATCCCCGACATTGAATATTTCACGCCCGGCTTCCCGGAAATGACTCGAATAAAACTTGCACAACCAATCCAGCTGAAACCTTTGCCTTGGCATCCCGGGGCGTTAGCCCCGTTAGACCAGCTCGCCCCGTCAAGAGTAATCTCGCCTAGTTGGGGCTGAAGGCGAAATGAAATCCGTCGGGCGCCCCCTCTTTTTGTCGCATTAGGGCGGGAAGCTCGGACGAAATCCCGCGACGTGGACTTCAAACCGTGAACCGCTACGGATCCTCCTCCTCCTCCTCCTCCTCCTCCTCCTCCGCCTCCTCCGCATCCTCCCTCTCCTCCTCCTCCTCCGCCTCCTACTCCTCCTCCCTCCCCCTCTCATCTTCTCAGTTCTCGGGAGTCAAGGGAAGTTCCTTGAGGACCAGAGGTCTCCAGAGGCCCCCGGAGACCAAAGGTCTACAAATCCAAGAAGGCCCCTGCAAGCTCCAGCGGGGGGAGGAGGAGGGAGGGGGAGGAAGGGATCCTCCCCTTCCCCATCCTCCTTCTCCTCCGTCGTCGCGCTTTCCTCCGCCTCCTTTTGCTCCCTCTCACCGTCGCCGCGCCCTCTCCTTCCTCCACTTCCTCCACTTCCTCCTCTTCCTCCCTCCCCCCTCCTCCCTCCTCGGGCCTCCCCCTCCTCCTCCTTTGGTTCCTCTGGCTCCTAGAAAGACGGGCCGTCTGCGACAGCCTCTCCTACCTGCTAAACATTACAAGGAAAACCCAATCAGTGGATGACTCGAAAATTAATACTATGGATCCTGAGATCGATAGTGGAATCGATAGTGAGGACGATTGTGAGGTCGATCGTGAGACCGAGAGTGAAATCGATTCAATGAGATCGATAATGAGATCGATCGCGAGATCGCTCATGCGATCTCTAGTGAGATCGAAAATGAGATCGATTGTGAGATCGATAGAGAAATGGGTAATGAGATCGATGGTAAGACCGATCGATGAGAAAATCGACCGGGAACCCGGAAACCGGGAACCCGGAAACCCGGGAACATCGCCGCCCTCCGAAATCGGCCCGGAACGCCGAACACGGAAGGAACCGGGAACCTGCCGGGAACCCGGAACAGGGAACCCGGGAACCCAGCGTGCGACCAAAATCGGCGGGACACTTTCGCCAAATCCTTCAATTACACCTGGGAAAATCAAATCAGTGGATGATTTGAAAATTGATACTATAGATCTTGAGGTCGATTGTGAGATCGATGATGAGATCGATAGTGGAATCGATAGTGAGGACGATTGTGAGGTCGATCGTGAGACCGAGAGTGAAATCGATTCAGTGAGATCGATCGTGAGATCTATCGCGAGATCACCCATGCGATCTCTAGTGAGATTGATAGTGAGATCGATTGTGTGATCGATGGTGGAATCGATAGAGAAGTGGGTAATGAGATCGATGGTGAGACCGATCGATGAGAAGATCGACCAGAACCCGGGAACACGGAAACCTCGCCGCCCTCCGAAATCGGCTCGCGGAACCCGGAACCCCGGATCCGGGAACCCGGGAACCCAGTGTGCGACCAAAATCGGCGGGGCACTTTCGCCAAATCCTTCAACATCCGCGAGGACCCCTTTAATGCAAGCACTGATTGGGGAACATCCGCGAGGACCCCTTCAGTGCAAGCACTGATTGGGGAATCAAGAGCTCCGTCGATAGTGGAGACACTACATGCTTTGCACCTTGGGGCTCGAAACAAAATGAGTTCCCTCGGACCTCTCACCTAAATCTCTGTTAACCAAAGCCCGAGAAAGCGGGGACGGCAGACCTCAAAAGGAGTCCGACTGGGGTCCACGGCCCGCCAGAAGGCGTCCCAGGGTCCAGCGAGCCAGGCTGGCCACGTCCCAAAGGCGAGCTGGAAGAGACCGACATCTCTGAGCAAGGTCGGAAGAGGTCTGTCTACGCGCGTAAGCGCCACACACACACACACTTTACAGAAGGTCGCCTTGTCGCCCCCAGAAATTCCCGCACCGTCCTCCCGCGTCCGCCCACCCCAAGCCACCCACAACTCATGAGAAAAATGGGCGATAGCCACAGGCCTTGACACTCCTGGGTACGGGTGACGCGCTATGCGAGAACGGAGCCCCTGCCGAACCCCGCAAAGGCTGCAGCCCCAGGGCCTCCCAATATACGCAAGCGAGTGCCCAGTGGGTTTGGACACGAGTACCACCGAATTGCGGGAGGGGCCCCGGGGCCCGAGGGGGCCCCGACCTGGCCATCCAGCGCGGGCCCACTTTTGCAGAATCGCGGTGTGGTGCAGGAGCAGGCGCGTGGCGGCCTCAATTGCCGAGATCGCTCTGCTCACCAGCTCCTGGAGGCCCTGCATCCGGTGGGGGCGCGCACCCTCTTTGCCGCGCTTGTCCGCCTCACGCTGCTCTTTGTGCCAATGGCACGGCGCTCCTGAGCCCTCTGCGGGCGCCCAGCTGGCGTGGGCACGAGTCCAGCGAAGAGAAAAAAACGCCTCGCCCAGGTCCTCGATGTGGAGCCAGGCCTCCCTCCACAGCTCCGCGTACTTTGACTGCTCTGGGGCACGTCTTGCCACGCTCGTAATCGTCTACGGAGGCTTGGCAATCCGTGACGAATTTCAGCTTTCCGTAGTCTTTCTCGTACAGTTTTATGGCCAGCGCGTGGATTTCGGCATGTCTGGTTGCTCGAACCTGGCCCGGCACATTGCCACACATGCCTCCCAGAACTTCCGTCACAACCAACCATGAAACATGACCAATCGAACCCCGTCAACTCACCCCACATAGGCAACAACGCAGACCCATCAATGCAAACCGTGCCACGGAACAGCCCTTCTAAAACGAGGCCCGCTCTCATACACGTCTCCTCTGCAGCTGGCGGCGGCGCTCGATCAACTCCAAGAAGATGAGGCACCTGAACAACATGTCCGCGTCGTCTGAGGCGGCGCCTGCACGTCGGACATCCTCGAAGCCATGGCTCTGGCGACGGTGGCCGTGCCCTCGCAGCAGAACAGTCCGTGTCTTGCCTGTCCATATGCAGCCACCGCACCACTTGGAATTGGGGGTGAGCTCCACCCTCTCGGCGAACAAGTTGCACTGCGTGAGCAAACCCCCGCACGTCAGCGACACGAGAAGGGCCACCTGCTCCATGTCGCTCATCGCGCGCAACTGGTCCAAGGCCGCCGAGACTGGCGTCAACGTGGGTGGGCCATCGTTCCTCCTCCTCCTCCTCCTCCTCCTCCTCTTCCTTCTCCTCCTCCTCATCATCATCCTCCTCATCCTCCTCGTCCCGTCCCCGCCACATAATCAAAACAATCATCACCACCACCAGCACCATCATCATCATCATCATCATGGTGAACAGCACCATCATCATCATCAGCAGCATCATCGTAAGCATCCTCATCCTCATCCTCATCCTCATCCTCCTCATCCTCCTCATCCTCCTCATCATCATCAGCATCGGCAGCATCATCATGGTCATGATCATCATCCTCATCCTCATCATCCTCATCCTCATCAACACCAAACACCATCACCATCAAAACCGTCACCCTCCTAATCATCATAGCCAGGTCTTTCAGGCTCTGTCGAAACTTGTTCTACGGCTGCGGGGGCCAGGTGCCGCCCCCAACCTCCTGGCACAGCTCGGCAGACTGAGCAGCTCGTGGCCCGCGACCGACTGGACCGACCGACCGACCGCCTCGCCCTCCCCGGCCCCCGCACCCCTCCAGAGCCTCCCTCTGCATGACTGCCGCTCGCGCCTTCTCGACCTCCTCCTTGACGAGCGCGTTCTCGGCCTCGAGGGCCTGGTGCCTGGTCTCCTGGTGACGGCGGAGCTTGCGGCACAGGAAGGACACCGTGCAACGCAGAAGCACCACGGCTCGAGCAATGCTCAGCTTGGCACGTGTTTCTGAATGTGCCTACGAGTTGGGAGCAGTGGCGAGCTGCTGTGACGTGACTCTGGTCAACTAGACTCGACGCGCACCTGGCGCACCTGAGGGCTTGAACATGAAGGTGAAATGGTCTTATGTGAATGGCCAGACGCACGACCTCCCCTGGGGCCCAAATGGCGTCTTGGGTCCCTTGACGATTCAACATGAGCCTCTGGGCATCAGTGAGCACCAGCATATACGTTGCCCTCCTCTCTCCCAGGCTCCCAAGGACACGATCCATCGAAAAACGAACTGGGTCCGCACTCCCACTTACATTGTCTTTCGCAACACACTATTGGCAACCGCTCCAAAGGCGGGGATCCCTCGTATGAACCCGGCGCGGCCAGATTGAGGGTAGTATTGTCGAACGTGCACATGTGAACTGCAATGTAGCACAGCGAAGCCGTGCAAATTCGCCGACCCCTTTGAATTTCCTCGGCGTGTGGGTTGCTCCTTCCCAGACTCCTTTGCCCGGAGGCCGGATCGGCCGGTCTGGAGGGGGGGCGGCTGGCGGACTCATCTTGCCCAGAGAAGCTTCCAGGCGCGCAGAAGTTGTCAAAGAGAAGCCTCACGACGATCCAAAAGTGCTCTGGGACGGCCCAAGGTAGGTCCCAGAGGGCCCAAGCTGGCCTCAGCGCAGCCCTAGAGGCTCCCAAGGCGGGCCACTAGAGCCCCAGGAGGACCCCGAAGAGGATGCCAAGAGGCAAGAACCGCTGATTTCCCTCAGGTGGTTCGACATTGTTTGACGTGTTCGCCCTTTCAACCTTCTAGGGTGTCTACGACTTGTGGCGTCTCAAACCCAGATAGCGGAGCGGTCCAAAGCGTGTGAAAGCCTGTGGGAGACGCTTGCACGGACGCTGGAAATGATGTCTGAGAAGCTTGCAAGCTCGAGGAGGAGCTTCGCAGGAGCTCGGGAAGCGCTGCGAGGGAGCTGCGGAAAGGCTTCCGGCAAACGCATTGGGAACGAGTAGGAGAACGCCTTCGGGACACGCTGGAGGCTCAAACAACCTGATGCGACGTTCCTTGCTTGGCGCCGGAAAGAGCTCCGGGGCTTCTCATCTGAAAACCTCTTAGCCCTCAGAGAGCTATCCCAGAATAACCCAAGAGGCCCCAATATCGCTCCGAGACAAGCAAAACAGCTCCCAAGAGAGCTCCCAGACGCCCCTACGAGGGCCCCGAGACGTCCCCAAATGCTCCCAAGTCTGCCCAAGAGACCCCCATGAGGGCACCAGAATGAGCCCAAGAGGGGGAACTCCAAGGACCCCAGGAGCCCTCTTCCACAAGATGGCGTCCCAGACCCCCAAGAAAGCCCCAAGAGGTCCCCAAGAGAAACGAGCCCCGAGAGCCCCCTGGACGCTCCCAAGAGGCCCCCAAAACAACCGAACAAGGACACTTTTGAGCATAGTCAATCCCTCGGGAAGAGAGGCTTCCGGGGCTCCCAAATGGGCCAGCGGTGCGGCGTAAGCCCATGAATCATAATCTAAGACGTCAGAGTTCCATTCACTTGAACACCATACAGTCACAACTGCGTGGCATAGTAAGGCGTATCATTGCGTAGCACGACATGGAATTGCATTGCATGGCACGTCAGTGCGACGCTTGCCGCTTGCCCAAGTATTATGTAGTATTGTGCGACATAGCATGGCACAGCACTGCCAAACACCTCCCATACATCCTTCCCACTCCTCCTACTAGACCTTCTCCTCCTCCTGGAACAGCATTACATGGCACGTCAGTGCGATGTTTGTCAAAGTATTATGTAAGATTGTGCGACATAGCATGGCACAGCACTGCCAAACACCTCCCATACATCCTTCCCACTCCTCCTACTAGACCTTCTTCTCCTCCTCCTCCTCCCCCTCCCCCCCTCCTCCCCCTCCTTCTCCCCCTCCTCATCCTCCTCCTCGTCCTCCTCGTCCTTCTTCGTCATTCTTCGTCCTCCTCCTCCTCCTCCTCCTCCTCCTCCTCCTCCTCCTCCTCCTCTTCCGCCTCCTTCTCCCTGCCCGCGCACGCGGGGAGGAGTGGGGAAGGGGAGGAGGGGAGGAGTAGGGAGGAGGGACGAGGCATGATTGACCGTGATTGGAACGAGGGACGAACGGGGAGGAACGAAGGAAGAGAGGGCATCCTCGCTCAGACCTTGTCCAACGGCATGACATCTCGAACTCTCGAAACTGTTCCCGGGACCGGTTCTTCGTTGTCGTCGTCGCCCTCCTCCTCCTCCTCCTCCTCCTCCTCTTTCTCCTCCTCCTTCTCCTCCTCCTCCTCCTCGCCGGCGCAGTCGCCGTCGCCGTCGCCGTCATCGTCGTCGTCGTCGTCCTCCTCCTCGTCGTGGGGGGTTGGTGGATGGTGGGGCTAAGATATCATGACCAGACGGGGATTGTGCTAGGTTCAACGATACCGGATGATACTTGATGAAGACAAATTCGGATGAGGATGAATCGGGGATTTCTGAGAACCGACACGTCTGGGTCTGGAGGGACGTATCGGGCGCCGCGGACGTTCAACGCTCTGAGAGGGTTCTGGAACGCTCTGGGCCTGCCTGATACTGCGCAAGCCATCGGGGACGCACTAGGCCGGGTCGGCCAGAGCCTTGTCGCGGAGCTGCGGAAAGCATTCCGGCAAACGCTTTGGGAACGAGTAGGAGAACGCCTTCGGGACACGCTGGAGGCTCAAACAACCTGATGCGACGTTCCCTGACTGGCGCCGGAATGAGCTCCGGGGCTTCTAATCTGAAGCCCTCTTAACTCTCGGAGGCCTATCCCGGAATAACCCAAGAGGCCCCAATATCGTCCCAAGACAAACAAAACAGCTCCCAAGAGGGCTCCCAAACGCCCCTACGCGGTCCCCGAGACGTTCACAAATGCTCCCAAATCTGCCCAAGAGACCCCCATGAGGGCACCAGAATGAGCCCAAGAAGGGGAACTCCAAGGACCCCAGGAGCCCTCTTCCACAAGATGGCGTCCCAGACCCCCAAGAAAGCCCCAAGAGGTCCCCAAGAGAAACGAGCCCCGAGAGCCCCCTGGACGCCCCCAAGAGGCCCCCAAAACAACCGAACAAGGACACTTTTGAGCATAGTGTTAACTTTTCCGGATGGACGCACGGCGTCAAGAAACTTATTCGACAACCCCTCGAGACGAGAGGCTTCCGGGGCTCCCAAATGGGCCAGCGGTGCAGCGTAAGCCCATGAATCATAATCTAAGACGTCAGAGTTCCATTCACTTGAACATCATACAGTCACAACTGCGTGGCATAGTAAGGCGTATCATTGCGTAGCACGACATGGAATTGCATTGCATGGCACGTCAGCGCGACGCTTGCCCAAGTATTATGTAGTATTGTGCGACATAGCATGGCACAGCACTGCCAAACACCTCCCATACATCCTTCCCGCTCCTCCTACTAGACCTTCTCGTCCTCGGCCTCCTCCTCCTCCTGCTCCTCCTTCCCGTCCTCCTCCTCCTCCTCCTCCTCCTCCTCATCTTCTTTGTCATCCTTCGTCCTCCTCCTCATCCTCCTCCTCCTCCGTCTCCTTCTCCCTGCCCGCGCACGCGGGGAGGAGTGGGGAAGGAGAGGAGTAGGGAGGGGGACGAGGCATGATTTGGAGTGATTGGAACGAGGGAAGAGTGGGGAGGGACGAGGGAAGAGAGGGCATCCTCCCTCAGACCTCCGATGTCGAGGTTTATCCAACGGCATGACATCCTGAACCCTCGAAACTGCTCCCAGGGCCGGTTCTTCGTTGTCGTCGTCGCCCCCCTCCTCCTCCTCCTCCTCCTCCTCCTCCTCCTCCTCCTCCTCCTCGCCGTCGCAGTCGCCGTCGCCGTCGCCGTCATCGTCGTCGTCCTCCTCGTCGTGGGGGGGGGGATGGTGGGGCTGAGATACCATGACCAGACGGGGATTCTGCTAGGTTCAACGATACCGGATGATACTTGATGAAGACAAATTCGGATGAGGTGAATCGGGGATTTCTGAGAACCGACACGTCTGGGTCTGGAGGGACGTATCGGGCGCCGCGGACGTTCAACGCCATCGGGAACGCACCAGCCCAGGTCGGCCAGAGCCTTGTCGCGAAGCCTGGCCGGCCGCTCAGTAGCTCCCAACCCCCGGGCAAGCGGAGGGCGGCAAGGGGAAAGGAATCGGCCCGTGGGTCCCAAACCCGGGTCAGCCAGAAGCGGTTGGCTGACCCCCGTTAGCGCTGACCCCCGTTTCGTGAGTCCCGTTCGAAAGCTGGGCGAGGGCTGCTAAAACCGTGGCTGCTAAAACGGCCCTCCCGGAAGGATAAAAACAACTTCCCGGAATGAGGCGTGGCACGCGAAACAGTCAACGGGCTTCTTCCCGGAAGGACGAAGACAACTTCCTGGAGTTCGATTTTAGCAGCCACGGATTTAGCAGCCCTTGCCCGGCTTCCGACCCGTGGGGGGCTCCCTTTACTTCCGCTGGCTGCAGCTGGCAGTCCGCCGCCGCCCGCCAGGCCCCACCCGCGCTCGGCGTGCGCCGCCCGCCGCCGCGGAAGGGAGGGCAACTTCTCGATCCTTCCACTCGGGCCGGGCGAAAGGGGGGGATAGCAAAGGGGGGGATTGAGAATCAGCTCGCGTAGCTGATTTTCCTGGCGCCTCCCGGCGCCGGAGGCGGCTACGTATCGAGGAATGGGCCCCTCGGTGGGGCCGAAACCAGCTGCATGCAGCAGATTTCGTAACCCCCCCTTTCCCAATCCCCCCCTTTCGTCCGACCCGATCCACTCCGACGTTTCGACCTGCTTCGTGCCGTCGGCTCCTGGGGATCTCGACCACTTCCCCAGGGCCAGACTTTCGTCATGCGCCGTTTTCTGAAGGCCCTGGGGCCAGGAAGCGGCCTGCAGAGGCTGAAAGGGACGAGGAACCAGCCGTCGCGAGTTGTGTGTGCAGCGCGGCAAGGCGAGGCGAGGTGAGGCCCTTGTTGGAACGCCCTACCCCTGATCTGAATCGGCGAATCCTGCTTGTTAATGCGCTGCATGTACTCGAGGTTCTTGCTGTCGACCACCTGGAGCGCCTGCCCCAAGGACTCCATGTCGACTCTGGTCCTGGCCTGAACCGGGGGAGCCCTCCTCCTCCTCCTCCTCCTCCTCCTCCTCCTCCTCCTCCTCCTTAATCCTCCTCCTCATACCTCCTCCTCCTCCTCCTCCTCCTCCTCCTCCTCCTACTCCTCCTGCACCTCCTCAGCCCTCCACTTCCCCCTCGTCACCGTTCTCACAATCCTCCTCCTCCTCTTCCACCTCCTCCATTCCTTTTCTTTATCAATAACTTCTCCCTGTCGCACCCCGAGGCCAATTTTCAGGGCGGACCGGGCGTTTCGCATGAGAGCTCCTCACTACTTATGACTCTGAAGCTTAAACATTTGGTAACCGCTTCACATATGGAGGGCGGGTGGTTCTCAAAACGTGGCTCTCTTCTCAGCGCCGCGCACATTCGCTTTAAACATTTGCAAGCGGTTCACGGATTGAGGGCGGGTGGTTTTCAAAATGTGGCTCTCTTCTTAGCGCGGCGCACATCCGTTTTATAATTGGAAGAGCTTCACGGATTGAGGTGGCGCCGCGCACATTCGTTTTGAACATTGGCAAGAGTTTCACGGATTGAGGGCGGTTCCTTTTCAAAATGTGGCTCCCGCCTTAGCGCGACGCACATTCGTTTTACACATGTGCAAGCGCTTCACGGATTGAGGGCGGCTCCTTTTCAACATGTGGCTCTCGCCTGAGCGCCGCGCACATTCGTCTTAAACAATTGCTAGAGTTTGACGGATTCCCACCATCAACGTAACAGAAATTGTATTTTGAATGGATTCAGGGCTACGCGGGCGCAACAGCTACGTTGAGTCGCTGTGTTGACGTCCCAGGAATGGCGTTCTGGCACGGTCCTGGATCGTCAACACGCAACTGTCAGGTTGATCCATGGCGTTGGAATCCCGAGAACAATGTCTTAGCATTCTGCAGGGCCTTCAAACGGTTGTCCTTCAACGAGGCAGTTCCCTCAGTGGAGATGAACCGCTGTAGGGGCCTATGAAGAGGGAGCTTGGAGGAAGGGTTTATTCAAACATCGCTGATGTCTCTTAGGTTGACACTGGTCCTCCTCCTCCTCCTCCTCCTCCTCCTCCCTGCCTTTCCTCCTCGTCCTGCTCCGCCTCATCCTCCTCCTCCTCCCCCTCCTCCTCCTCCTCCTCCTCCGCCTCCTCCTCCTCCTCCTTCTCCTCCTCCCCCTCCTCCCCCGCAGCGCGCAGAAAAGGGGGGGCGGGGGGGGGGGGGGGGGGGGGGGGAGAAAATGCAAGGGAGGGAGAAGGAGGAGCGAGGTGGAGAGGGGGAGGTGGAGTGGTGGCGAGAAAAGAGAGAATATGGAAGACGGAAGCTTGAGTGAGGCGAAGGGAGGATGCGATGGGAGGAGGACGGAGGAGGGAGGGGGAGGGAGTGAGGATAGGATGGAGGAAGTGAGATAGAGGACGGGTGAGATGGAGGAGACTGAAGGGGGGGGGAAGTGAAGGAGCGAGAACGGAGGGAGCAGGGAAGGAGAAAAAATGTGCGGGAGGGGTGAAGAGGATGGGCGCGAGGAGAGGAAGAAGGCCTGTGAGAAGGGGGACGACCCCCTCCTCTCCTCTCATCCTCTCCCATGATTCATCCACCCCTTGCTCGTCCCTCCCCCTCATCTTCCCTCCCCCCTTTTTCCTGCTCCATCCCCACCTGCTCCCTCGCTCGTCCCTCCTCCCCACCCTCCCTCCATCACCCCGGACCGCTCATCCATCCATGCTCCCTCCGCCGTCCGCCTCACTGTCGCCGTCCACCTCCTGCGCCTCCTCACCCTCGGTTAACAGCCTCTCTCCTCGGTTCCGCCCCTCCTTCCCCGCCTCGCGCTCCACTCTCCCGCCCCAAACTTCCCAACCACTGTTTACCAGTTTCTCCGCATCCTCCTCCTTCTCTTCCTCCACCTCCTCCAGCCCTTTCCCCCAATCCTCTTCCTCCTCCTCCTCCTCCTCCTCCTCCTCCTCCTCGTCCTCCTCCTTCTCCTGCCCCTCCTCCTCCTCCTCCTCCTGCTCCTCCTCCTCTTCCTCATCCCCCCCCTCCTCCTCCCTCCTCCTCCTCCTCCCTCCTCCTCCTCCTCCTCCCTCCTCCTCTCCTCCTCCTCCTGCTTCCTGCTCCTGCTCCTCCTCCTCCCTCCTCCTCCTCCCTCCTCCCTCATGATTTTTATCCTCACCCTTCGCTCCACACTCTGTCCCATGCTGCCGTCCCCACACCTTCTCCTCCCTCCTCCTCCTCCTCCTCCTCTCCTCCTCCTCCTCCTCCTCCTCCTCCTCATCATCATCATCATCATCATCATCATCATCCCCCTCCTCCTCCTCCTCCTCCTCCTCCTCCTCCTCCTCAGACGTAGCCTCGGAAGGAGCTCGTCCACTCCAGCCCCCACAGGGCTCAGCTTGCTGCAGGAACTGCGATCTCGCAGCCCGAGCACATTGATGTAAAACCTCCTCGTCGATGTCATTGAACCGATGGACCGAATTGTACAAATAAAACGCGATGATGAGTCTCTCGGGCGCTCTCAGTCTCTGGGGCTCCGACATTTCCCGAGCGAGACCGAGGCGACGATCGAGGAACACTTCGATGGGCTCCTGGGGCCACCACACTGATAGCACCGCCCCCCATAGGAACGGGCACGCCATATAATGAGCTTGCGCGTCCAAGGCGTCCGTGCATCCGAATTTGCAGCGGCAGTCGGCCTGTGTCATCCTCCGCTCCGTCGTCCACCCACCCACCAGAGTTTTGATGACCGAGCTCTGCCACGCAGGGGGAAAGCTAGCTAGGCACTCACGAAGCGCAGGCCAGCTCACCCCCGCCCGTGCCCGACGGGATGGGGTCCGAGACGCCCACTTGGCCAGGCGCCTCCAGATGATAGGGGCGAAATCTTCTACAAAAAGAGAGCTGGCCAATGATCTGGCGAGAGTGCGCTGCACAGGGGCGCGTGGGTCCACCCGCTGCGCCTCGTCGAAAGCTTCGAGGGCCACCGCGATCGCCGACCTCAGAGAAGCCCCCCCAGGAAACCCTCGATCCGCTCTCGCCAGCTCCTGTACACACGGGGGTGACTGCCAATGCGCAGGCGACCAGGCGTCTGCCAACCACATCGTCATCGGGAGGGCCGGCTCTGCCACCTTCTGAAGTTTGGACCAGAGCGGCCTCCAGTTCGTGACCGTGCACCTGGCAGTCCGAATCATCGCGGCCACCGACTGGGCTTGCATCGACAGAGGCCTCAACTTCGACCAGTGGCGCAGTGCAAGCAATTGATCCAGCGGCATCGAACACGGCGGAGTATGCAATATCTTATGCAATGTCCAGGACTCCCACTTTGCTATGGCTCTGGGTAGCGGGCTCAACTGCGCCAGATAACCGAATTTTGAAACAGCACGCGAATTGTACATGTACAAAGCCACCGATGGAATGGGCACTGGTCTCTGCGATGCTCATCACCACCCCCACCCACTCCCGAAACGCCCTCGCCCACGCATGCTTCGTCGCAGCAGGACCAGACCATGCACCTAAATATTCGGCAGCACCCACGATCGGGATCGATCGCCACCGCGGCACTAGCTTGGCCAGTCGCTCCTGGACTTTCACTTGGAGAGGGGAGGGGAAGGCCTCAGAGACGGGGACGAGGCGAGATTTGGGAATCTTGAGAGCGAGGCCAGCTAGGAAATCCGCGGCGTAAAAAAAAAACACCTGAAAGCCTGGAAGGGGCCTGCAACTCAGCTACCGTCGCACCGATGTCATCCGCGCATGCTCTGATTTCACATCCTGGATGTTTGCGAAGCCTGGAACGCATGTCCCCCAGGAAAGGATCCATCGCAAGAGCCCGCAGAGTGCCAGAAGCGGGGCCCCCCTTGCATCGCACCAGACATAATCGCGCAGCATGTCCACAACTGACCTAGGACGGCCGTTCGAGACATCGCAAAGGCATATGTGGCTTGGGCAAGCTGAAGAAGTCCTGTCGGGTAGCCACAGCGTTCGAGCACTGCCCAGAGGAAAGGGTGGAGGAGGGAGGGGAAGGCACTACCGAAGTCGAGGAAGAGACGACAGGGGAGACGAGAACTGGCGTCTGGGTGCATGCTGGCTATGCGTGCCGAAGTGTCGAGCGATGTTATAGTATCCAAAAAGTTTCTCTTCACTCGAAATCCGCGTTGGTCAGGGTGAGCCTGATGCGCAACCTGTCTCTTCACCCTTTCATTGCACGCCGAGGCTAAAATTTTCACATCTGCGTTCTTCAGCGCCAAGGGTCTCGTATTATGTGGCTCACGTAGCACAAAGGACGCGCCCTGCTCCCGCCTACCCTTGGGGGCGAAAATCAGGAGGAGGTCGTTCAAAGAGGTGGTGTGTGTGTGTGTGTGTGTGTGTGTGCGTGTGTGTGTGTGTGTGTGTGTGTGTGTGTGTGTGTGTGTGTGTGTGTGTGTGTGTGTGTGTGTGTGTGTGTGTGTGTGTGTGTGTGTGTGTGTGTGTGTGTGTGTGTGTGTGTGTGTGTTGTGTGTGTGTGTGTGTGTGTGTGTGTGTGTGTGGGGGGGGGGGGGGGGGGGGGGGGGGGGGGATACCCACTCAAGAGCTCAATCAGGAGCCCACGCAAAACTTCTTGCGACATCGGACTCTGCTGCCGCGCAGCATGGGGGAGTCCATCTGGCCCAGGGGCCGTCGGTTTAGCCCGTTTGATAACGCTGGCAATCGCAAAGACAGTGGGCGGGACCGCATCCGAACAAACAAATCGCTTCACGCGCTTGTCAAGTTAGGACGTGAGATGGCCTCGCGACACAGGGCGGGGCGCAAAGACGGGGTCCCAGTGGCTCCGAAGAGACTTGACCGCGGCCGAGGAGGATGCAACCACCGAACCGCCAGGAGCGAGAAGGCCCTGAAGAGGAAGCGTCTTGCCCTTCGGAGCCAAAAGTTCACCCCTGCGCCTCGCCGCCCGCGCATAAGCACGCAGGCGCTTCTTCTCAGACCAGCTGGGCGAGTCTTTCGCCTGGGTCTCCGACCTGCGAGATCTATCCTCAGTAATCTCCTGCTGCAGCGCTTCATATTTCCTACGAAAGTCCATGGGCCAAACGAGAGACACAACCTGCTCCCACGAGATCGACAACATCTCCGATGGGAAGGGGCCAGACGCAAGTGGCGTGCGAGCTAGCCTGACACCATGGAAATGAATTGCGCGTGCAATGGACCGAAAAAGAACTAGCTTCGCCCCCAGCGGAGGCGTTCGCATGCTCACGAGCTTGTTACGCGTCAGACGGACCGCCTCTCTCAGCAGTCTCTTGTACTCCGCCCACTTGGGGATCGCCTGCAGGGAGTGGATGTACGAGTGGCTCATCAGCAGATCTAAGTAGCACTTGAACTCTGGCTGCTTGCATATGAAGGCAGGCACAGGCTGATCCTCCTCTGGCTTCAAGTCCCTGGGGGCGAAGCTTATCTGCACTGGAGAGTGATCCGATATTCCCTCAGCGAACACCTCTTCTGGCGGGTAGGCAACTGTTGCAGCAATCGACCATTGGATCAGAACCCAAGGCTGAGTACTTATGAATACCCTATCCAGCTGTGTTAATCGTTGGTCATATTTGATAAAGTGCGCGGGCAGCTCTGGGTCCAGTTCAGCCATCCCCGAGAAGGCAGCCGCCCGCACATCTCCGAACTCTCTTTGACGGGGAGGGTGCACCAAGCCTTTGTCAATCTCAGGAACATGAAGATGCATCGCCGCCGTCTCCGCATAGTTGAAGTCACCCATTGCAAGCACGGTAGTCCTGCGCGGACTTTGGGCAGCCACAGACGACTCCGCTGAGATCCTGGAGGCAATCGTGTCCACCTGCGCCCTGGTCAACCCGAAGTTGTGGATGTTGTGCGCAATTGTCATGGTATCAGCCCGATGCTCATTCGCTCTCGCTTTGATCATGATACGGTGTGCCCTGCCTTGGGCCAGGATCTCATGTTTCAATCTTCCAACTCTGATCGCCTCCTCCGCCTCCAGCTGGGACAACTGGGATAAGATGACCGCTGCACCTCCCGAGTCGCGCTGCGAAACCGACCCCGGCACCGCTCCAGGAATACGATGAAGATAACAGTGATGCTGGAACTCTTCCAACGTTCCGTGAACTTCCTGCAAACAAATGATCGCCTGACGCCTGCACATCATGGCCAGCTTCCTGAACTTCTTGCGCCGTACCTCTGGCTTGTGGTGAAGGAGAGCCCTGCCATTCCACGAAGTGATCTGAATCTGCGCTGTCGGGTATGCACGATAATTCTCATGCCACGTGTCCAACGTACTGCTAAATACTCCACTTAATTTCCTGCTCTGAATGGAAACGAGAATTGAAAGCCGCCAGCAGCGTCGTCTTGTCCACACCATATTGTTGGACCACATTGTAGTTCCACCGCAAAGATGAAGGCTGATATTTTTGAAGTCCTGTCTGGATCTGGACGCAGGGGACCCCATCCAGAAATATAATCCCTTTGGACCTGTCGAATCGATGTCGTAAACCAGGATAGGCGTCACGAAGGAGCTGTGCCACAAATTTCGTCTGAATTTCTGTCCTGACCTGTTTCGCAGACTTATCACATCCAACGAATACTCTAGAAGTTCCATTCTCGATTGTCTTCGCCTCGAAGGATCTCCATTCACCATCTTTCCTGAGAGCCCTGCGCGCATGTGCTGCCCGTCTGGAGGCCGCACCGACGTCACCCGCGAACTGGATGACGCACCTGCGAGATGGTGATGGGCCAATAACTTTCCACTTGTCCGACTCAATGTTGGCCTCCTCCAGCCACGGGGTGATGGCGCGCTTGAGCTCCTCCACTGCGACATTCGCCGAGGTGTTTGCACATAAAACTGTGGTGTCATGATCGCGATCCCATTCAGCCATTGAGTCCAAATCTTTGATGGGCACAGTACTCTCTGCCACATATAACGCTTTTCTGATCTGCTTGAGCTGCTCTTTGAAGTCGTTCTGAGTCTGCTCCTGAACCTGCTGTCTGGCCCTGAGCTCCTCCAGCTCCGACCGCAGCTGGAAGTTCGTCTTTTCTTGCCGAGCCACCACCGCCTTGACCAGAGACTCTGTGTGGGAGGAGACCGATGCCACAATGCCCCCCTTGATGCCTGAGATCTGCTCCGCGATGGACTTCTGCATGGCGGACTGGAACTGGGCCAGCATCGCGGCAACGTCGGAGGGGTCTCCGTTGAAATCGTCCAGGTCCTCAACGTCCACCTGCTTGCCCGAGTCCCCTTGGCTGTCATCAGGCGGGAGCGGGGTGGACTGGGTGCCCTGCGGGGTGGAAGGCGCAGGGGCGTCCCTGCCAGGAGCATGCTGTTGCCTTCCTCCACCAGCAGCACCTTTGCCACGCCAAGGGTCAGCATCTCCAGCCAGTGGATCGCCACCATGATGATCAGCAGAAGCGCGGCCACGACCCGAGGCGCGCAAGGGCCGGGCAACGGGCGGCTCCGCCCCCGCGGGGCGGGCAGGCGAACGCGAGGAGGAACGCTCGCCTCTGCCGCCATCGCCGCCAGGCATCGGGTGCGGGGCCCGAGCAGGTGGAAAGCTGGGCCGAAAAGCCGATGGAAGTGAAGATGGAATGATCGGTGCTGCAACCAACAGCAGGAATCAGAGTGGCCTGTCGCTCGAGGACGGGCGACGGATCGGTCAAAGCTAATCGCGATTCGGTATGTTAAGTTACCTTCACACGTTTAGCCTTGAGCCAAAATGGCTACGGACCTCCTCCTCCTCCTGCTCCTCCGCCTCGTCCTCCTCCTGCTCCTGCTTCTCCTCCTCCTACTTCTCTTACTCCTCCTCCTCCTCCTCCTACTCCTCCTGCCCCGCCCCCGCTCTTCCTCATCACAATCATCACCTCGTCACCCTCCCCAGCATGCCCTCTTCCTAAGAAGCACCTCCTCCTCCTCCTCCTCGCACCACGTGGTGTGTCGGCAGAGAGAGCCGGGCGCTTCGCCTGAGAGCTCCCCACCACTCCTGATCCTGAAGCTTGAACGTTTCAATCAGCAACACTGGTCTTCACAAAATGTGGCGCTCGCCTTCGCGTCACGCACATCCGTCTGCAACGCTTCCATTGGTTACAAGGGTGGAGGGCGGTTCCTTTTCAAAGTGGGGGTGTCGCTTTAGGCTTCCTCACGTTCCACAAACACTGCTTGAACCGAAAGGCTCTCACATGGGTGTTAAAACATTGGCTGCTGCTTCTGGGTTTTCCCCTGGTCGGCGCCCGCGGACGCCCCCGTGCGCTGGCTGGCGTTTCGGGAATGTCGGCCAATGGGCACGCGTGGCTGGCGGCTGGCGTTTCCGGACTTTTGGCCTGAAAGCGCCCGTGGTGACCTCGTGGGCACCTCCTGCGCTGGGCACCCGTGACTGGCGTTTCCGGGTTGCACAGCTTAACCTGCACCACATAAATCGTACAGCCTAGAATGCAACACGTAGATTGGAGCTTGCAACACACACACACACACACACACACACACACACACACGCACGCACACAGACGCGCACACAAACACACACCCACACACATTGCACAACATCGATTCCATAATCTAGCACGTAACAATATCTTCCGCTGCACTGACTACATCCCAGCACTTGCACATCAGAGTGCACATCGAGGGTGAACAAGCCTCTTGCTGGGGGGCCACGCTGGTACACACAGTATGTTGAAACGTAATAGCTTTTGCAAAAACTAAGGGGATGGAGGACGTTTTCTTGTCAACACGGGGCTCTCGCTCGAGATTTCCCCAAATCTGTGATCAGAAGTGTAAGGCTTATTGGGCACCTGGATCCCTACCTCCTCTCCGCCTCTCCTCCTTTCTCACTCGTCCTCCATCCTCCCTCTCGCCATCCTCATCCCGCTCCCCTTCCGCGGCCTTCCTGTTTTCCTGATTATCATCCTCAACCTTATCATCCTCCTCCTTCATCCGCCCTCTCACCCGTGCTCCATTCATCCGTTCATGTCTGTCCTCCCTGGCCACCCCCCTCCGCATCTGGCCCACGCCCCCCATCCTCACCTCCACCAGTCAATGCCAAGGGGGGTCAGCACTATTCTGGGCCGCCATCTCCTCAAGGGAGTTCCATTTCCTCGAAGAGATGGGGGACCAAGAACACTCCAGAGACCCCCAAAATGACACCAAACGTTCAGACACGTCGAAAAGCTTCGATCCTGGAACCTCCATCCTCAGGCGGAAATGGTGACGCCCCTAATGGTCACCCCCCGTGGCACTGCCCAAAACCGTGGACAGGCCCCAACGCTCCCCACCCTGTTCCCGGGTACACTTTTCCGTCCCGTGCCCATGTCCATTGTCCGTGGGTTACGAAAGCCTTGGCGGCCATGCTACACCAACGACTACTACGAAGAGGGGCAGACGCACGTACGCGACGATCTCAATTCGGATTTCGCCATCGCCGCGGTACGGCCGACGCACTTATGTCGGTGAGGCGTACACTTGATGCAGCTCTGTTGAACAACAGTGGTGGGCTGAGTACACTTCTTCTTGATTGGGCTAAATCTTCTGACAGCCTAAAACCCGATTGTCTTTGCGCTGCTCTGGACCGCTTTGGCTTACCACCACCCATGGCAGATCTGATAGAAGGTAGATATGCTCATCGCTAATTCACCATGGTTGACCATTGTGGGAGATCTTCAGAACGCCGCCAAGCAGCCGGCATCGCCCAAGGGTGCCCTTTATCGCCGCATGCATCTATTAGAATGCAAACAGTCATGTTGCAGGACGCGTTTGGTGGTTTTATCTTGACCCAGGACTGGACTACATGGTGGCACCACATGATCTGCATGCTGACGACACCGCCCTGGTATCCCAAAGCGCCAAGAATTTACAACGCAATTTGGAAGCTACTGTGTAGGAAGGGAAGAATCACGGTCTCGAGCTCAATTGGAATAAAACTGCGCGTATGCAAATACCGACTGGCGAAAATGTCAAGTCACCAGAGGGGGAGCCGATCAAAATCGTGGAGCAAGCTGTTTATTTGGGAGACTTGCTGACAAATGATGGTCGCGTTGGAAACGAATAGTCAAGGCGACTGGGTGGAGCCAATGCAATGTCCCGAGAAGTCTGTAAAGTTTGGAATCACTCAGGTATCGGCAGGAAGCGAAAGCTCCAGATAAATTCATCTTGCGTGCTGAGCAAGCTGCTGTGCTCCCTTGATTCGATGTGGCTCTTGAATACAAGGACAGCGACAGGTTGGACGCCTTCCATTGCAAGAGCTTGCGAAAACGTCGGAGGGCATCGCCTTCTTACTTTTCCAAAATTTCGAATGCTACTGTGTTAGGCAACGACGATTCCGAGCCTTCGTCCGCGATTCTACGCGACCAGCAAGCAAACTTATACAGGAAGATCGTTTCCCAGAACGGCGCCTCGCTTAGTTAGGCAATTCGTTTGCGACGCCAGCGGTGACCCAAAGAATTGGGCCGTCCGCAGACGCCGGAGCCGCCCTAGACAGCAGTGGGCGATGTCAACTCACAAACTTTTACTATTTGCTCCCGTCTCCCTCCTCCGCCAGAGTCTGCGCACTGCCTAATCTGCCCACGCTTCCGTCAGGGATGCAAGGCTACATGCAGTCAGTCAGTCAGTCAGTCAGTCAGTCAGTCAGTCAGTCAGGGCCAGATATCTGGCCCAGAGCCTGGAATCAAAGAACAACGCCCCAGTTGAAAAAGCACATCACCGGGGATCTGGGAGAAGGGTGCCGAAGAGAGGTGGCCTCGGAATTCTGGATATTGGTGCGCAGGGTCTCGTTGATATTGCGCTGGCCGCGGACGTTCGCGACCGTGTCGGCGCACCTGAGGCCGAGGGCGCCCGCCCCTCTCCCTGTGTACACCTCATGCTGCTGCTGCTGCTGCAGCTGATGCCAATCCTCCTCCTCCCTCTGGCCTTCCTGATCATCCTATTCGATCTCCCCCCTTGCTCATCCGTCCTCTCCTCGCCCTCCTCCTCCTCCTCCTCCTCCTCCTCCTCCTCCTTCTCCTGATGCCCTTCCTCCTGATGCTCCTCATCAACCTCGCCATCCGCCTCCTTCTCTTCACTTTCTCCTCATCTCGTCCTCACCAACCTCAACCTTCATCCTCCTCCGCCTCCTCATCATCATCATCACACGTTCCTTTCTCCCTCCATCCGTCCTGTTTGCCCTCCCCACCTCCTCCGCATTTCCTCCCTCCATCCTCATCATCACACTCCCCCCATGTCGTCCGCAAAATTCACCACCCCGACGTTGCCTCCCTCTCTCCTTCGCTCGTCTGGTCAACCCCCTCCAAATTTGCTTGCACCCTGCACCCGCCTCCCTCTTCCTCCTCCTATTCCTCCTCCTCCTTCTCCTCCTTCTCCTTCTTGTGCTCTTCCTGGGACCGCTAGCGCACCAATGTTCGTTCCTCTTCCTCCTCCTCCTCCTCCTCGTCGTCGTCATCCTCGCCATGATCGCCATCATTATCATCATCCTCAGCAGCAGCATCAGCATCATCTGCAGCATCAGCATCAGCATCACCACAATCACCAGCAGTATCAACACCATCATCAGCATCATCATCATCAGCAGCATCATAATAATCATGACCATACTCAAAACAATCACCATCACCACCATCACCCTCCTCATCACCATCACCATCACTATCACCTTCATCATCCGCATAACCATCAGCATCATCATCACCAGCATCAATCATAATCTTCATCACGACCATAATCATCTACATCATCAACGGCATCATCATCAATACCATCATCACCATCAGTTTCTTCATTATTTTTTCCAGCGGACTATTTTGGGAGACGAATGAGGAGGACGAGCAAGGGGACGACCGCGACGCACCACATGTACTCTCCACACCGCCTGCCAGGCCCAACACAAACAACTTGGGCTCACATATCAAAGCAAACGCATGTGTCACGGATTCGGTGCACGAGCAGTAGCACGAGCAGTAGCACGAAGAGGAACATCGAGACGTCTCATTCGAATAAGACGAAAAGCCCGGAGCATGATACATATACCCAATGCCAACATGCGAACGCGGAGCGATACGAACATATCCCATTTCGTATCGGTGAGACCTGGATGGAAACGAAGGGGACGAGCAGGAAGGCAGATGAAGAGAGAGCCGGCTGGATGAAACAGCATGGAGAAGAAAGGCGAAGACACGCTCACAGCCAGGAGGCTCCGCGAGTCGTATGCCCATCGCACGCTGAAGTCAAATACAGCACATAAGCCATGGCGCCCATGGCAAAGCAAGCATATCTAGTTATGAAGTTGCTGGAATAGCTAAGTGGAGCAAATGATTTTGTACTAAATCTGGGTGCGAAGCACGCGTCAGAAACAAGATGCAGCATAATGAAATGAGGCGGCCATGCGAGAGCCAAACCCCGCCGAGAGCACTGCGCAAGCCTAAGGCGGACACAAGAAAACTTGGGCGGCGGCCTACAGGGTTGGACAGTGCCGGGCGAGGAAGCCGGCCTCGGCCTGCATGCACGCAGTGCCAATGCACCAATTGGGAGGAATAACGAGCAGGGGCGAAAGACAGGAGGAAAGGAGGAGGGGGCAAATGCGCGCTATCGCCGAGCGTCCCCAGATAGAAAGGCCGCAGACAGCCTGCAAACTTCAGGGCGCCAACCGAATGGCACCACGATTCCACGGAGCAGCACGCTCCCACAAAGGCCTCCGAAAACCGAGCTGCTGCACACGGGGGGGAGCGAGGAAGAGAAAGAGACGAGAGGGGGGGCCTCAATTCCCGTCCGCTGGGAGTGAAAGCGGCAACTGCCCACACACGCCGGTCCCGGCCTCACGCTGCAGGTGCCCGCCATGCCGCCCCACGCCGTGCGGCCAGAACTCGTAATACACCTTGCAGCCAACTTCGTTCCTGAGGGCGGATCCTGGTCAGAGCCTGTAGGTGAAAGAAGACACACCAATTTACAGAAGCCCCAACGAAACCCCAAGACACAACCAAGCAGCGCAACCAGAACCAGCAAAAAAACAGCAAAAAAACAGAAACCGAAGCCCGACCAAACGATTGAGGGCCCACGCTGTCCTGGGGGTGCGCAGCACTGCTGGGGCTTGGTGCTGCTGGTGGGCTGTCTTGCTGTTCAATGTCGTACTGCTGCAGCCCGTCGTGCCGTACAGAAATGTGCAGCTCCGCCGTGCTGTTCATCGGCATGCGCTCGGAGTCGAGACGGTGGTATCTGTCGTGCTACGTGTACTCTGCTGTCATGGTCCCGGGTGCGGCACTCCGCCGTGGTGCAGCGTCGGACTGCTGGAGTCTGTCGTGCTGCACGCCGTCGTACTGCACGCCGTCGTACTGCAGCAGCCCATTGTGTAGCTCAAGATCGTGTTGCTGGTATTTGTCGCGCTGTGTGCCAGAAACAAGAATGCTGTAATCCGTCAAGCCGTCCCCGGGAGGGCGTTGGTGCCGGCGTAAGCGCTGGCTTGGTGCTGGCGTCGGTGATGACGTCAATGCTTGGGTAGGCACCGGTGTTGGTGCCAACGTAGGCGCTGGCCTTGGTGCTGGCTTCGGTGCTGGCGTCGGCGCTGGTGTAGTCGCTGGCGTTGGTACCGGCGCAGTCGCCGGGGTTGATGCTGGCGTCGCTGCTGGCGCCGGTGCTGGTGAAGGCGCCCACTTCGGTGATGCCGTCGGTGCTAATATCGGTGCTGGTCTAGGCGCTGGCGTTGGGGCCAGCGCATGCGCCGGTGTCCGTGCTGGCGTCAGTGCTGGCGTCGACGCTGGGCTAGGCGTTGGCGGTGGTGCCGACGTATGCGCAAGCGTTGATGCTGGCGTCGGTGCTGGCGTTGGTGCTGGCGTAGGCGCTGGCTTGGTGCTGGTGTGCTGGCATTGGTGCTGGCGTAGGCGCTGGTGGCCGTCGCACTGCTCGTGCCACTCTTGGATGTCGAAGCCGAAGTGGCATATCGCTTGGCCTGGTGCTGGCGTCGGTGCTGGCGCTGATGATGGCGTAGGTGCTGGCGTTGGTGCCGGCGTAGGCGCCTACTTGGTGATGGCGTCCGTCGATGCTGGCGTTGGTGCTGGCGTAGGCGCCGGCTTGGTGCTGGCATCGGTGCTGGCGCTGATGCTGGCATCGGTGCCAGCGTTGGCGCCGGTGTAGGCGCCAGCGTTGTTGCTGGCGTCGGTGCTGGCGTCGGTGCTTGTGTAGGCGCCGGCGTTGGTGCCGCCGCAGGCGCTGGCGTTGGTGCTGGCGTCGGTGCTGGCGTCGGGGCTAGTGTAGGCGCTAGCGTTGGTGCCGGCGTGGTCGCCAACGTTGCTGCTGGCGTCGATGCTGGCGCCGGCGCCAGTGGAGGCGCCAACCTTGGTGCTGGCGTCGGTGCTGCCATCGATGCTGGTGTAGGCGCGGGCGTTGGTGCCATCGCATGCGCCGGCGTTCGTGCTGACGTCAGTGCCGGCGTCGGCGCTGGCGCTGGTGCAGAGGCTGGCGGTGGTGCCGGCGTATGCGCATGCTGGCGTCGGTGCTGGCGTCAGTGCCGGTGTAGGTGCCGGCTAGGTGCTGGCGCTGAAGCTGTCGTCGGTGCTGGCGTTCGTGCCGGCGTAGTCGCCAATGGCCGTCGTACTGCTCGTCGTCGTGCTGCTGCGCGGGGGGGGCGTAGCCGAGGAAGGTGAAGGCGAGCAGGACGTAGCGGAGGAAGGAGAAGGTGAACAGGATGAGGTCGGCGCGGGGCTGCGGAGCCCACTGCAGCTCTAGTTGGCCTGGAGGCCCGCCCTGTCCAGCACCCGAATGGCGCGAGGATGCCCTGACACCAGGTCCCGCACGGCTTGATGCAAAGCCTCGCGTGCCATGGCTGGCGTACGCCGGGTGGAGTGGCGCCACCAGTTGTGCACCTTGTACACAGCATAGACACATGCTGACAGGATAAGCCTTGCTGCGGCGAGCCTTCGCTGTCCATGCCCCCGAGGAGCCTCACCTGCCTGAGCTGCAGGTGCACCGTGGCCTCGTTCCCGACATTGTAGGTCGAGAGCGCGCGCCTGGACTCCATCAGCTTTCCAGCGTAGGTCAGACGTTGTTGGTCTGTCTGGATGCCTTCCTTGTCCTGGATCGCGCTCATGATGGAATCGACCATGCCGTCCGCCAGGACATCCAAGCAGATGGACTTCCGGCCCGGTAACTTCACGAAGATCTGCAAACCTCCTGTCGCGGGCTTCCGCACATCCTGCTGGTGCTGATGGGTGAGACGGCTCTGCTGCTGCTGCTGCTGCTGCTGCTGCTGGTTTCTTCATCATTAGACTCATCACCGATCCTCACCATCACCATCCCCATCATCATCACCATCACCACCATCATAATCATCAGCAGCATCAGCATCAGCATCAGCATAGTCATCAGCAGCAACATCATCATCATCAGCTGCAGCACCAGCATCATCATCAGCATTATCAACATCATCAGCATCATCATCGGCATCACCATTATCAGCATCATAGTCACCACCACCATCATCACCACCATCACCATCATCATCACCATCACCGTCACCATCAGCATCATCAGCATCATCACCATCAGCACCAGCATCATCATGAGCATAACCATCTACATCATCAACGTCAGCATCATTAGCAGCATCATCAGCACCATCATCACCACCATGAGCATCATCTTTGTCATACTAATCATCATCATAACCACCATCACCATCATCATCGCCATCGCCATCTCCATCATCGGTATCATCATCATCCTCAGCATCATCATCGGCATCAGCATCATCAAAATCATCAGCATCGTCATCATCATCATCATCATCCTCAGCATCATCATCATCAGCACCATCATCATCAGCAGCATCATCATTATACTTATCATTGAAATTGTGATACTAAGCACCACCATCATCATCATTACCACCATCACCACCATCATCATCACCATCACAATCACCATCATCATCAGCATCAGAAGCAACATTATCGTAACCATCAACATCATCATCATCAACATCATCATCAACATCATCATCGTCATTATCACCATTATTATCATCATCATCATCACCATCACCATCACCATCACCATCACCATCACCATCACCATCATCATCATCATCATCATCATCATCATCATCATCATCATCATCATCATCATCCATCGTGGTCCTCCTCCATCATGGTCTTGCTCCTCGTCCTCCTCTTTCTTCTCATCATCCTGCTTTTCACAACTAAATGGAGGAGGCTGATGAGCAGGATCCTCATCATCAGCCACCCCAACATCATCATCAGCAACAACATACGCAACAATCACCACTGTCACCATCATCGGCAAGGCCGATATCCGAGTCGACCAAATTGCCCTCTGAATCCTTCGTGATGTGAATGCCTGTTGTGGTACTCTTCCGGCCCAACGCTGCAAACCTGCAATCGATCGAATTATTCCGGACCTGTGTTCCGTGGGCGTCGTCTGTCGCTGGCGCGTAGTTCCTGCATGTCCACGAGGATATCCTGCTTCGTCAGGTTCAGAGCGAACATGCGCAACGCACCCCTACAGGTCGCGGGGCTCGCGCTCGGCGGTGCCATGGATCTCCGCAAGGCCTGCGGAAAACGTCGACGGACGGCAGAAACAGATGAGCAGGTGCCCTGCTCGATGGCGGCGAGGACTCCGAAGGCAGTGGCCGCCGTGGCCTTGATCTCCACCTCTTTTAAGGTAGCTGGCGCCCTGGGACGTATCGTCGAGGGCCTCCAACACTTGATGCATGCCAGCCTTGATCATGCGGAGGCGGTGCAATGGGTCCGGCGCGCCACGGTCCTTGGCGTGCTAGTTGACCATGTCGTGATACGCCCGGGGAGTACGGATGGCGAAATCGGGGTGCGCCAAATGCCGAGGGCGGAGGTGTAGTAGATAGTCGCCTTGTGCCGCCAGCCGCCGTCCAAAGGCAAGAGGGCGATGATCCGAAACTGCCGGGTCGCCCGCCGAGGTCGCCATCGGCCACGGCATGCCTGTGCAGTGGATCGCGCCCCGGAACTAATCGGCCGCGCGGTGGGAGACGCAAGCCCTGTCCAGGCGGCCTCGTGCATCGATGGAATGCTATGAATGCTGAACGGAAGAGCTCTTGCATGTGTCGGTCTGGCTACCTGCTCTTGCCAATAGGTCTCCTCGGTCCTGTCGCGCCGCCCTGAGATGGAGCCGCTGCGCAGACGGAGCCGGCCCTCATCGCCAGCGACATAAGTGAAGCCACCCGTGACCACCCGGAGAGCGCGCAGTCTGGCGTTTACCATGGCACGGATGTCGTTCCTGACTTGCTCCCGTGGTGCACATCGGCTTCGACCAGATGGCAAATAAACAGAAACGATCGATATATCACCAGCTTCGCCAAAGAGGTGCAAAGCTGCCGCGCGGCTCGGCACGGGCTCAACCCAGTCCTGCTTCTTGACTGGATAGATTTCGGTCAGGAAGCCGTTCTTAAAGATGAGGCCAACTCCGCTTTGGTGGCGGGAGCCATGCGACCAAGCCGCCGCAGTGCCATCTGGGAGCCGGACAGAATTGACGCCGTCATTCGACAAAAGCTTCACGGAAACCACGGCGGCGGCAGTGGAGCGCGACTCCCGCGCCGCGAGGAAGTCGTGCTCCCTAAGAACCTGGTTCAAATATGACAATATTCTTTTCTGGAGGTCCACGTCGTACGCGAAGAGGCCCCTCGCGACTCGCGTTCCAGGCGATGCCCTTGCACTCACCTGAAGAAGGCGTGCCCTGCAAAGACGTCCAGTGAAACGAAACGACTGTTGGTTGCTCGAAGCCGGAGGTGGCGCGTGGGGAAGAAAACCCAGCCGGAGAGGCAGAAAAGCTCGCCGACGACCCAAGTTTAGTCGAAGGTGGATGTAAGAAGCTCGGAGGCAAACTCGTCGAAGGAGAAGATGAGCATAAAGTAGAAGGAGTGGACCTCGTCAACATTTTCGAAGAAAAAGCCGAAGTCACCGAACCAGGATGCCAGAACGGAGGCAGGGATGGCGAGCAAGTATGCATAGAGGGCGGAACCTCCAAGGGTGCTGGGACGGATGGCAAAACTGCTCCCAGAACCTCTGAATTCAAATCACCGGCAAAAACTGCACAGCAATATTCCACGGAAGGGAGAATGAACATTTTGTTGCGTTCTTGGGACCCCCTATCCTGGAGCGGCCTGACATTGCAGCCAGAGGAGGTGTGGCCTATCGCCGCCTCTGGCCGCTATTGCCCGATCTCGTCGCATTCGGTTGCGCAGACTGGGTCGGGTAGTCGTGCGGGATGCGGATCTGGAGGCGGCGCGCCCCAGTCAGACCTGCGACGCATAGGTCCCCATTGTTGTCACAATCTGCGGCGAGGGAGCCTCCACCAAGATACCTCCGTCCCAGCTCCCCTCATTCTCGCTGATGGCCGCCAGCTGCCCGGGGTCTGGCGGCACGTCGGAGGCGCCCGGGGTCCACATGGTGCCGAGAGCCTGGGTCAAAATACCTACGATGGTGTCGATGATCGTGGACGGGTCGGAGGTGGTGTCGGAATGGGTCTGTATTGTATATGAATCGTGCTGATCGCTGGTCCCGTCATCCCGGCCCAATCGTCACGCAGAGCGGCTGCCGCAGCCAGAGTGAGCGCTTCCGGGATGACCCATTCGTGTCCGCCTCTGGTGCTCCGTGTCCATGTTAGTTTAAGCACACGGTCGTCACTGCCGTCCTGGAGCTGCTTCGTGAGGAGCTGTTCCCATTGTGAACGGGCGGTGCACAATGAGCACGCCCCGTTTGGCCGTCAATAAAACCAGCTCATCGTAGAGCTGACGGCAAGCAAATACCCCGGCGGGCGCGGTGTAGTCGACGATCAGCGCGCCCGGATCATGCAGCATATTTGTGTGGCCGATAGCGCAGTCGGCAATGTTCCTGAGGCGAGCGCGGGTCATGTCCAGGAATATAGAGGTCCTCACAGATTTGCCATCTTGATAGACGACCAACCGATGAAGGCGGTCGCTAGTGCTCGGCACTGGCGTGCTCCAGCACGAAATGCCAGCCCACGGGTGCGTCTCGAGCATCTTTGTCATATCTGGTAGTGCCGACACTGGGGAGTCCACGATGAGGGCCTCCGATGTGGCGATGTGTCGGGCCGTCGGCAGCCAACTCCACGAAGTGCAATCTGGAAATGCCCCTGGATGTTGTCCACAGTGCCCAGCGTGATGATCACTAGTAGTTGTTTTCCTTTTAATGGGCCCACTGTGGTCTCCGAGAGCACCCGCACGGGCTCGAGGATGACTATGACTTCGGTCGCGAACTTCCGGGCGTCCGCTTTCAGCAGGTGTGGTGACCAATAGTCGCACAGGGCGTCTGGCGGAAGGCCTCCCAGCAAGGCGGGGCGTGGTAGGAGTAGTGACATGCGAGCATGTGGACTCTCTCGCCACCACCGTCGAAACGTTGCCAAAAGCCTCCCTGTAGAGGCCGAATCCTCGGGAGCCCAACCGGGCCAATGAGAACGGCCAAGGTCTTTGAAGCTCTGGATGGCCGTTTTCCCGTCCTTGATCAGATTGTCTCGGATCTGACGTGCCAGGAGGGGCGGCAAGGCCCCATGGATGCTATCTATCGGTAGGTCCTGCAGGTTGGACAGCTGGATCCCCACCACGCCGGCGTCCAGGTAAGGGGCGATGTAGTCGAGTGTACTCCGTCTCGTGGTACCCTGGGAGGGAGTCCTTGACTCTGCGCCGCAATGCCTTGCTTAACGTGGGCAGCAGCGCTAGGCAGCGCCCGGTGTCCTGGTGCATCCTGTCCCTCATGTCCTGGCATTGTTGAGCCTCCTGGCTCATGTCCTGGCATTGTCGGCCAACGTCTGCGATACTCCGGGGTCAGCGGCGGCGGTATGCTGAAGGTCCGCCATGCCCTGCGTGGCCTCGGAGCCCTCGTATTCCTCGGCCATGCTCGTGTCAGAACCTGGGGGCGGTCGGGGCGGCACCAGCAGCTGCGCCCGGGGTCGCTCCGAGAGGCTGATGCGCCGCCATGGCGGCCGGAATCGGTCGGGCCCGGAATCGCTCGAATCGGTCGAGAACACGCCCAGGCCCGGGCTTGACGCGGGCCACCTTGCTTGAGCCACCTTGCTTGAGCCACCTTAAGCCACGGCCCTGGAGCCCGAGCTCGAAGGAGAACGCCAGGATTGAAAAAGTAACGGCGTCGCACATCTGGGGGGCACTGCCCTGCAGACAGCCCGCTGCCAGGCCGCCCGACCTCGTCGCGCTTGAGCGCCCACCCTCGCAACGCGCGAGGCGCCCGGCTGCCCTCGAAGGCTCTCGCGCCGCGGCTCTGGCGGCCACCCTGGATGGCGCCGCGTCGCGAAGGCGTTTTAAGTGCGACGAGGTCGGACGGCCTGGCGGCGGGCTATCTGCGGGGCAGTGCCCGTGCTTGGGCTCGCCGCCTCGGTCGGTGCGCGCTGCGCGCGATGCATTGGCGATGCACCAGCGACGTCGGAATGGAGAACATCGGGCTCCGAATCGGGCTGCAAGCCGAGGAATCGACGATGCGGCACGATCCTCCGACCCCATCTGAGCAGCCCTTAGCCCATGGAGAGGGACAGCTCTCCAACCCAGACCAAGACGCGCGGTTATCCTCGTGTCAGCTATACGCAACAATCACTGTAGGCAAAGGTGACCTTTGGTGCGCGGCTTTCGGGGAGACGTGTGGGGCCAAACCCAAGCGAGCAAGCCGCTGCTAGCGTTTGACGATCGGGGGACCCCATTGGGCCAGCACCGAAGATCACTCCAGAGAAGGGTCACTCTTACGCGTAGCCGATCGTGCCCCTACGGGTTACCCAGGTGCTGCGAGGGGCCACGGCTGCCGCACCTGGCGCATCTAAACAAGCTCAGCCACGCTCGCCAGCACGTTGCACCGTGCATCCCCTGAGGTATGGGACCAGGTGCGGGTGGTCGGACGAGGGCCGAGCTGGGCACGTCACGCGCTCCACACCAGGAAGTCTGCAGTGCGGCATGTAGGAACCGACACATGGGGCAACATTGCATATCGTCACCAGGTTCTCTTTCCGAGTAGCGCGAAGCTTGGGCTGTAGAGAGGAGTCGGCGCTGGCTCCAAGGCCCGCCATCTTCGTCAACCATCGCATGGCAGCGGCACGTTCACCAGAAGTCGGTGCAGCGACTTCCATCATTTTGTTCTCATCCTCCTCCTCCTCCTCCTGGAGCTCTACTTCCCTCATCCTCATACCCCCTCCTTCGCCCACTCCTCTTCATTCTGCTGCGTCTCATCCTTCACATCTGCCGTCTGCTCTGCCTCAAACTCCTCATCCTCATCATCATTCATTGTCCCGTCACCCTCCTCCCCCTCTTCCTCCTCCTCCTCCTCCGCCTCCTCCTCCTCCTCCTCCTCATCCCCCTCTTCCCCATATCACCATAACCACCACCAACAACATCATCATTATCATCTGCAGCATCGTCATCAGATTGATCCTCCTCCTCATCATCCTCATCGCCCCCCTCCTCCTCATCATCAGCATCATCATTCCCAGCATCAGCATCAGCAGCATCATCATCACCAGTACCATCATCAGCAGTAGCGTCATCAACATCAGCAGCACCATCATATTCATCATCATGCCCATCACAATCACCATCACTATCACCACCATCATCATCATCATCATCATCATCATCATCATCATCATCATCATCATCATCATCATCATCATCATCATCATCACCATGAGCACTCCTCTTGCACGCCTGGCTGCTTCTCCACATCCTTCACCATCCACCACAGCCTGATCATCATTAACTGGTCCTATAGGTTGTTCAACCTGTGGGCCCAATCGTTTGGCCACAGAGGAGGGTTTCAAAAAGGCAGGGGGGCAGCGGTGATTCGCCGTAGGCGCCTTCGATTATAATCGCCGCAGCTACATCATCAATCCATCTCTGGAAAAGGCCCCTATCACAAACCTGATCTCCCTTGCCCCTCCTTGTCCCCCTGTAACCACATTACCCCCTCAATGCCATACGCCTCCCAAGAGCATCAACATCCTCATAATAACCACCACCACAACGATCAGCATCGTTGTCATCAGCATCACCATCACCCGCATCATCTTTGTCATTACCCTCAGCACCCCCTATCATCATCACCATCAGCGCCCTCAACCTCACAATCACCACCACCATCACCACCGCCATAATCATCATCTGTCACAGCATCATCATTATCAGCAGCAAGATCGTCATCACCATCAGCACCACCATCCTCATCACCACCATAATACACATTATCGTCAGCACCATTGGTAACAGTAAAGGGCCATTCCACCCCCCAGAACCCTCCCCCCGCAATAGGGGGTACCTAATTATTTGCTCGGTGGCATTATTCACGGACTGGGGTCACAACAACACGGGATGCCTGATTATGTTGTGCCGCTTCGCCGCGCGACAGAGACGACGACAACTACTACGATTGCGACGAATGCTAGCCTCAACAGCGCTCTCACGGACAACCCTACCTCGGAAACTCGATTCTCAGAAACTGTATCCTCAGCGGCCCTATCCTCAGAAGGACTGTTGGAACTCAGGCCCCACGTGGACACTCGGGATCCATCCTCATAAGCTCCATGCTCAGGAAGATTGTGGGCAACACCTTCGGCGAAGAGTGTGTCGATCTGTATTGCAATGCTCTTACAAACGTGGTCAACATCCCTCTGTCGCGCAGAGCAGCCCAGAAGGCGTTATTCCTTGGGGGACAAGTACCCCCAAGTGTACCAAACCCGCCCAACAATGGAGGATAAATAACCTCCACCGCGACGGCGACGACTCTTACGACTACGACCCAGACTACGATCACGATTGCGAGTACAACGTAGCGACGGCTACGAGTACAATCGCGACCAGAATCACGAATCCAATCACGATTCGAACCACGACTGAAACCACTACTGCAAACACAGCCACTGATTCCCACTGCAACCCCAATGAGAAGATGTTCACAAATCCCCTCGCGTGTACGGTAGCCGACAATTGGTTATCCCTTGGGGGAGATGCGCACCCAACAGTACCCAACCCGCCCAATCATAGAGGTGAGCTACCCCCGCCTCAGCAACGATAACGACGACGACAACGGCCCCGCCGACAGCACAGGTCGTAGCAAAATAGCAGTAGCAGCAGTAGCAGCAGAAGCCGTAGTAGGAGACGTAGTAGACATAGGAATAGGAGTAGACGAACTAGTACAACAGCAGCAGCCGCACAAATAGTAGCCGAAGTAGCCGTAGTAGTAGTAGCAGTAGTAGTAGTAGTAGTAGTAGCAGTAGTAGTAGCAATAGTAGCAGTAGTAGTAGTAGTAGTAGTAGTAGTAGTAGTAGTAGTAGTAGTAGTAGTAGTAGTAGTAGTAGTAGTAGTAGTAGTAGTAGTAGTAGTAGTAGTAGTAGTAGTAGTAGTAGTAGTAGTAGTAGTAGTAGCAGTAGTAGTAGTAGTAGTAGTAGTAGTAGTAGTAGTAGTAGTAGTAGTAGTAGTAGTAGTAGTAGTAGTAGTAGTAGTTTGTAGTAGTAGTAGTAGTAGTAGTAGTCGTCGTAGTATTAGTAGTAGTAGTAGTAGTAGTAGTAGTAGTAGTAGTAGTAGTAGTAGTAGTAGTAGTCATAGTGGCGGTAGTAGTAGTAGTAGTAGTAGTAGTAGTAGCAGTAGTAGTAGCAGTAGAAGTGGGAGTAACAGTACTAGTAGTAGCAACATAAGTAGTGCTAGTCGTCGTAGTAGTAAACATGGAATTAGCAGGAGTATTAGTAGTAGTAGTAGTAGTAGCAGCAGCAGTAGTAGTAGTTGTAGTAGAAATAATAGCAGCAGCAGCAGTAGTAGTAGTGATAGTAGTCGTGGTAGTAGCAATAATAATAGTAGTGGTGGTTATGGTAGTCGTAGTACGAGTTCGAGTGGTAGTAGTAAGGGTATTGGCGGCATCGGCAAGCGTAGTAGTAAAAGTAGTAAAAATGGTAGTAGGAGTAATGGTAGAAGACGTCGTAGTAGTAGTAGTAGTAGTAGTAGTAGTAGTAGTAGCAGTAGTAGCAGTAGTAGTAGTAGTAGTAGTAGTAGTAGTAGTAGTAGTAGTAGTAGAAGAAAAAATAGTAGTCGTAGTAGTGGTGGTGGTAGCAGTAGTAGTAGTAGTAGTAGTAGTAGTAGTAGTAGTAGTAGTAGTAGTAGTAGTAGTAGTAGTAGTAGTAGTAGTAGTAGGTGATCGTCGTAGTAGTAGTTGACAGTGGTAGTATTAGTAATAAAAATACGAGTAGGGGTATAGTAGTAGCAATAGTAGTATGAATTGTAATAGTAGTAGTAGTAGTAGTAGTAGTAGTAGTAGTAGTAGTAGTAGTAGTAGCAGTAGCAGTAGTAGTTGTAGCAGTAGTCGTAGTTGTAGTCGTAGTCGTAGTCGTAGTAGGCTTAGTCGTAGTCGTAGCCGTCGCCGTAGTCGTAGTAGTATTAGTAGTCGTTGTTGCAGTAATGCGGTGGTAACAACGGTAGTCGAAGCCGTAGAAGTAACAGTCGTAGTAGTAGTCGTAACAATTGTAATGGGAGTAGCATCGATCGTAGTCGTAGTAGCAGAATTAGAAGCAGTGATCCGCCGGCCCCCTTGTAGGGCCAGCAGGCTGTAGGCCGGAGGCCTGTACCAGTTGCAGATTCCAGTTTCCACTGTTACAAGTCTGCTTCTTGCTGCCAACTGTTCCTTGTTGGCTTTTTGCTGCTTGCTGTTCCTTGTTGATGGACCGCGCGAGGGGGGGAGGCCCAAAACGGGCATCTTCACCATGCCCAAATCAGATTGTCTGAATTGCTGGGGTGGGTAAAAATCCACACCCCTCACGCAAATCGGCGGGGTCAAGGTCCAAAAACACATGGGATTTGCCACATGTCCGAAATGCGGCGGCACCCCTCACGCAGATCGGCGGGGTCGGGGCCCAAAAACATTTGTTTGTCCCAACCATCCTGTGGTGTTAGGTCCTCGTTTTGAAGAGACGGTGGCCCGCGTCTCCTCTCCTCCTCTCCTCCTCTCCTCCTCTCCTCCTCTCCTCCTCCTCAACCTCCGCCTACTCCTCCCGCCATCATCATCGTCATCACCCATTGCGGCACACCCCTCACACGCTTCGTGGCCCCATAGGGAGCTCCACCGAAGGTCCCAGTGGGTGTGCCCGCATGCGTCCCGCACACCCATTTCGGCACACCCCTCACACGTTTCGTGGCCCCATAGGGAGCTCCACCGAAGGTCCCAGTGGGTGTGCCCGCATGCGTCCCGCACACCCATTTCGGACCCAGGCTCCACCGAAGTGGGTGTGCCCGCATGCGTCCCGCACACACATGTCGGCACACCCCTCACACGTTTCGTGGCCCATAGGGAGCTCCACCGAAGGTCCCAGTGGGTGTGCCCGCATGCGTCCCGCACACACATTTCGGCACCCCTCACACGCTTCGGCCCCATAGGGAGCTCCACCGAAGGTCCCAGTGGGTGTGCCCGCGTGCGTCCCGCACACCCATTTCGGCACACCCCTCACACGTTTCGTGGCCCCATAGGGAGCTCCACCGAAGGTCCCAGTGGGTGTGCCCGCATGCGTCCCGCACACCCATTTCGGCACACCCCTCACACGTTTCGTGGCCCCATAGGGAGCTCCACCGAAGGTCCCAGTGGGTGTGCCCGCATGCGTCCCGCACACCCATGTCGGTACACCCTTCACACGCTTCGTGGCCCCATAGGGAGCTCCACCGAAGGTCCCAGTGGGTGTGCCCGCATGCGTCCCGCACACCCATTTCGGCACACCCCTCACACGTTTCGTGGCCCCATAGGGAGCTCCACCGAAGGTCCCAGTGGGTGTGCCCGCATGCGTCCCGCACACCCATTTCGGCACACCCCTCACACGTTTCGTGGCCCCATAGGGAGCTCCACCGAAGGTCCCAGTGGGTGTGCCCGCATGCGTCCCGCACACACATTTCGGCACACCCCTCGTCGTGGCCCCATAAGGGGGCTCCACCGAGGGTCCCAATGTGTGTGCCCGCATGCGTCCCGCACACCAATTTCGGCACACCCTTCACACGCTTCGTGGCCCCATAGGGAGCTCCACCGAAAGGTCCCAGTGGGTGTGCCCGCATGCGTCCCGCACACCCATTTCGGCACACCCCTCATACGCTTCGTGGCCCCATAGGGAGCTCCACCGAAGGTCCCACTGGGTGTGCCCGCATGCGCCCCGCACGCCCATTTCGGCACACCCCTCACACGTTTCGTGGCCCCATACGGAGCTCCACCGAAGGTCCGAATGGGAGTGC
>CAUYUJ010016344.1:70000-165000 GCA_963575745.1 Prorocentrum cordatum
AGGAGCCGGAAAATTACTTCTAGATCCGCGCAACACTAGCCCAAAACAAAGCCAAAGGGCCTCATCCTCCCGGGGCCCTGCAGGACCCCTCTCGGGGCCTTCCCGAAGCCCCGCAAGAATTCCAAATAAGCCCGTGGACGGCTCAAGCGGCCCCCAAAAAGGACCCGAAAAGGGCCCCAGATTGCGCCCAGAGGCCCACAAAAAGAGGCACACTCGTGCACATACTTTGCGCCTCTTTAGGGGGGCCCTCTTGGAACGCTCTTGGAGCCCTCTTGGAATCTCCCTGGGTCTCTTGGGCCCTTCTTCTTGGGGCCCCGCCGAAGCCCCCCCGAAGTCCCGAATGAGCCCCCAGAGAGTTCAACGAGGCTGAAAGAGGCCCAAGGGGCGGCCCAAGAGGGCCCAAGCAGGAGAACCCTCCCAGTAGGACCCAAGAGGGCCCTCTAGATGCCACTGTCGGGAGCCACCCTTCTTTGGACCCTTTGGGGCCCTTTCTTGGGCCCTTCTGGGACGCCTCCCGGGCCCCCCGCGGCACGCTCCCGAAGTCCCGGACAAGCCCCGAGAAGGCGCAAACGCAGCCAAGGTCTCTGAACCCAGAGGGGGCGCCAATAGATGTTGCCCTAAAAGGCCCGCCCTGGGCGGCCCAAGGGTGCCCGTTTGGAACCCTCTCGGGCCGTCTGGGGGCCCCTTCCGAATTTCTGGAGGGCTTCGGGAAGGCCCCCGAGAGGAGAGGGCCCTGGGAGGATGGATCCCTTTGGCGGGTGGCCTCTCGAGCTTCCCTTCTGGCCCTTCTTTGGCCCTTCGGCGGTGCCCCCCGCGAGGAGGGCCAGCGTCGACGCGCTTCCCCGGGCCAACCTGGACCTGCCCTGCAAACCACTCGGCGGCGGCGCAACGTCCGTATACAAACAACATCGCATTGGAGTGACATGCCAAATAGCTCTCGGCTCGCGGAAGATAAGTGGCACGCTCGCGAGAGACGCACCAACGAATGTATACAACAATTGTGCGCACAACACACATATTTGTCTGCGCGAATTGTTGGCAATTTTCGCGTATTCATGATAAGTATGTGTTTTTGGCATTTGTCTGCAATCGAATATGTTTGCAAAGGGGCCTGCAGTCTGGGCCAACCGACGACACAATAATAATACTATTACTAATAATCAGAGCTGTAGTCGTAATATTACTAATGATAGTCGCAGTAGTAGTAGCAATAGTCGTTACTTGTACTAGCAATGGGAATGGCAATGGCAATCGTAATGCAAAAACCAATGACAATAGAAAAACAGACGAACAATGAGAAGGATACGAATCGTACTCGTAATCGTGCCAACACTGATGCAAGTTGTCGTAGTAGTAATCTGGGTAGTGGAAGTAGTAGTAGTAGTAGTAGTAGTAGTAGTAGTAGTAGTAGTAGTAGTAGTAGTAGTAGTAGTAGTAGTAGTAGTAGTAGTAGTATTACTAGTAGTAGTAGCAGTATTACTAGTAGTAGTAGTAGTAGTAGTAGTAGTAGTAGTGATAATAGGTAGCTAGTAGTAGGTAGGTAAGTAGGTAGGTAGGTAGGTCAGTAGGTAGGTAGGTCGGTAGGTAGGTAACTCGGTAGGTAGGTAGGTCGGTAGGTAGGTAGGTCGGTAGGTAGGTCGGTGGTGGTAGTAGTAGTAGTAATAGTAGTAGAAATAGAAACATTAATAGGAGTAGTAATACTAAGAATACTAATAATAGTAGCAATAGCAGTAACAATAGCCGCAAAACTCGTAGTAGTAGTCGTAATCGTAGTCGTCGTCAGTGAGGTAGCAGAAATAATAATAGTAGCAGCAGTGGTAGTACCAGTGGCAGTTGCAGTTGCAGCATCAGTAGTAGTAACAGGAGAAGACATAGTCGTGGTATTGGTAGTGGAAGAAGAAGTAGTAGTAGCAGTAGTAGTAGTAAGGCAATCAATGTAGTACTGGTAGTAATAATCGTAGTAATAATGAGAGAGAGAACAACAAATAGTCGTCGGAATAGTAGTAGTAGTAGTAGTAGTAGCAGCAGCAGTAGTAGTAGTAGTAGTAGTAGTAGTAGTAGTAGTAGTAGTAGTAGTAGTAGTAGTAGTAGTAGTAGTAGTAGTAGTAGTAGTAGTAGTAGTAGTAGTAGTAGTAGTAGTAGTAGTAGTAGTAGTAGTAGTAGTAGTAGTAAGAGTAAGAGTCGTAGTAGTAGTAGTAGTAGTAGTAATAATAGTCGTAGTCGTAATCGTAGTCGTAGTCGTAGTCGTACCATTCGTAATGATATTAGTAGTAGTAGTAGTAGTAGTAGTAGTATTATTAGTAGTAGTAGTAGTAGTAGTTGTAGTAGTAGTAGTAGTTGTAGTAGTAGTCGTCGTAGTAGTAGTAGTAGTAGTAGTAGTCTCGTCGTCGTCGTAGTAGTTGTAGTCGTAGTAGTAGTAGTAGTAGAAGTAGTAGTAGTAGTAGTAGTAGTAGTAGTAGTGGTGGTAGTAGTAGTAGTAGTCGTCGCACTCGTAGTCGTAGTAGTATTAGTAGTAGTAGTAGTAGTAGTAGTAGTAGTAGTAGTAGTAGTAGTAGTAGTAGTAGTAGTAGAAGTAGTCGTCGTAGTAATAATAGTAGTAGGTAGTAGTGGTAGGTGGAGCGCGGAGCGCTGGACCCTCTTCCCTGGCGCGCGGAGCGCGCCAGGGGCGGCGCTGGAGCCGCAGCCAGGGAGGCCCTGGCGCCGATCCCGAGGTGCCTCGCCTGCTCCCCGAGAAACCTCCTTTGCCATCGAAGCCCCCAGCCCTGGGCAGGGTGATCAGGAGGATGACGACGGGGGGGGATCCGAGGAGGCGCTCCTCGCAGCGCGCACCTGGATTTTGCGGAGGCGACCTGCTGCTCCAGCTCCGCCTGCGCCGGGGTTCAGCAGGGGAGAACACACCGAAGAAATGGAGGGGGGGGAGGGGGAGGGGGAGAAGGAGGAGGCCGTGCCACGGTGCCTGCCAGGGGGGAGGATGAGGATGAGGATGAGGATGGGGATGATGATGATGATGATGATGAGGAGGAGGAGGAGGAGGAGGAGGAGGAGGAGGAGAAAGAGGAGGGAGAGGGAGGGAAGGGAAGGGAAAGGGAAAGGTGAAGGATGAGGACGGGGAGGAGGAAGAGGAAGAGGGAAACAGTGGGGATTGGAAACAAGATGAAGGATGAGGAGAAGGATCCGGAAGATGGCCGAGGATCGGTGTTCGAGATGTTTGGGCGTGTCCAACTCCGTTTGTTTCCTGGAAGCTTCTGGTCGGCACGGCATGAGTTCCCTCGACGCTCGGGTCGGACCGCACCCTGGAGGAGGTCCAGGAAGGAAGAGGAGGATAAACATGCGATGGAGGATGAGGAAGAGTTGTTTTCCGCGTATGATTCACATGATGCCTCCACCTGCGAGCACTACATATCACCGCAGCCATGCGGCGACGCAGCGTGAGACAGGAGCGGATCGTGGCCGTCTGAACTCTCGACACCACATGCTGCCTCCAACTGAAAGCCATGGAGCTAGGCCATCTGGCAGGCATGGTACCAGGCCGCCTCATGGAGGATGAGGATGGGGTAGTGAGGAGATAAGGAGAAGGCGGAGGAACATCAGCAGAAACCGCCAGGTTCACCAAAGTCACGGTTCACAAGATGCCGAGACGGCAGCATTTGAACCGAAGTCGGCGTCATCGCTACAGGATCCTCTAGGTCAGAGCCCAGATGCGCTCAGCCCGAAGTGAAGCCGCGACAAGGCCTTTTCGTTGCGCGCGTCAGGATCGAATCATATCTCGCGGTTGCGCTTGCTGCCCCATTCCTGAGCCAGGAAATCGAACCCCGAACTGTCGTGAAGCTGAACAAGGACCTTACACTCTGAGACCGCGCCATTCAACTGCCGACGCGGTGACGTAAAATCCAATATAGGACATCAGCGGACCCTGCACCAATAACAAAATATCACGTCATCCCGAAGCCGCTAAATCCTTTGTACAGACGCTGACTGTTATTCAGCACCTGTGTATCATGTGTGCGATTGAAATACCTGTGAGGCCATCAATGCCATGCCTTGCTGAGCCAGCGGGAAGTGTGCTGCTGGAAGGAAACCTTCTCGCCATCCGCATTCTCAAACGTAGCCTTCCTGAGGATGACCGAGTCCCTCATCTTGAACCCAGACGGTGCTAAGCTACGTGTCGAACTCCAATGTAGCATGCCATCAGAGCCTGCATGCCACGTGGCCAATGCCTCCCAGTTAGCCACGTTCCTGATCGACGGGTCCAGCGACGAAGCCTTTCAGCTTCTGCGCGGCGCCAGCATTCCTCAGGGCAGCATCTGAGGTACCATGGCAGAGCTACACCATGTCCAGAACCATGACAGCCTTGTCCTGGATGAACTTGTTGAGGTTGCAGGGGGGGGGTCGGGACCTCCAGGCTCTTTGCGACACTCCGAATCACTGCCAACGTGAAGAATTCCACCATCCCTTTGGAGACGTTCGGGCCGGCACGTTCTACACTTTCACAAACTTGAAGACAGCCGCCCCCCTGGCGCAGCTGCAGGTCGGCATCGAGGCCAGGGCGTCCTCCTCCCGCTCGTCTGCAGGCGCCAGCCACTCCGCACCGCCTCGCCTCGTGACCCCTGGCGAGGTGCCCGCTCCAGAAAACCTTCGGCTGACCCGACCCACTCCGCAGAGAGACCTCTGGGCACTTACTCTCGCAGCAGATAGTTATCCAATCTTTGCGACGCCCACGAAGTGGGTGGCGCAAGGGGGGTGGGTTTCTAAGAAGGCGGCAGGGCTTCGAAGAATGCAAGGGGGCTTCCTAGAAGCCAGCCCAGCGTCTAAACAGCCCTCTTAAGAGCCTCTGGCCCCTTCTGAAAGGCCCCTGCCTTCTAAGGGACCCTCCGCCTCCTTGGAAGTCAGCCCCCATCGCGACCTCCGTAGCGTGCGCGCGACTATTATCGTGGCGCGGTCATCCCGCACCCTGGCGTGGGCATGCCCCACGGGCGAAAAGCTTCTCCACGGCGCCGCTTGAGCCAGATGGCTGCGGGGAGGCATCAGCATAAACATGACCAGGATCAACACAGCAGACACATACGATCAGATGTGTTTAACAGTCAGCTTAGAGGGTCGCTTCACGATGTTTGAACTCGCTTGCCAGTGAAAAAAGACTCCTGCTTATCACTCTGCTCTGCTCACGGACGCCTCGCTGCCAAGCTCCAGACGCGTGGTCTCGGATTACGTATAAAAGGGCAGGGCCCATACGGTCAGAAATCGTGATATAATAAATATAAGGGGAACGTTGACCGTCGATGTTTGAGTTTCCTGAGGTCCCCCAAAGCATCTGTGGGCAACCAAGGCCACATGAGGATGAACAACTTCCGTGGGGCACCTGCTGGCAGGCCCGTTTCTTGTGTGACGCGTCTACTGTAGACCTCCCCGCCCCCCCTCCCCTTCCCATCTCCCTTTTCCCCCAGCAGCCTAGTTGTTCACTCCGACCACCACCACCGTGCCTCCCCCTCCCGCGCCCCCCCCGAGGATACCAACTGTAGCATCCCCGTGGTTAGTGGCACTTTCCACGAGGTGACTACTTCGCCGTCCTCCAGAATCCGCTGCAAACCTCTGCGAGGCCATCAAACCTCGAAGAACAGGCTTCAACGACTGGGAGACTTATTGCTTACCAGTGCAACCAGGCAACAGGCAATCTCGGCAAATTCCTCGAGAGTGACCAAGGTGGCAACCATCACTTCTCATCCTGCTCCTGCTCCTTCTCCCCATTGGTATCTAAGGGTGTTGGCCCATCCAGCCTTGACGGAGTCGAACTCGTCGGCGATTACGCGCAGCCGGCGGTTGTGGGACTCCAGCTCGCGGATCCTGCCAGTTACAGCCTAGCTTCATCCTCACCTTCTTCATGCTTCGTCGTTCTCATCCTCCTCCACCGACTCCAACTGCTCCTTCGCTTTTTCCTTCCACATGTTCCTTCTCTGTCCGTCCTGATCATCGCCATAATCATCCTCTTTCTGCTCATGTTCCTCTTGCTTCCCCTCTCCTCCTCCTCCTCCTCCTCATTATTCCTCCCCCTCCTCCTCCTCGCTTCTCCTCCTCCATCCTCCTCCTGGGATCAGGGATCTAATGGTATGTGGCATGTATGTCTCCCGACGTCATGCTTCCCCTTCAGGGGACATTGCACCTGACGGGGCATGATCAAAATAGTGAGCCAGGCGACTCCAGGGGCGATCGGCCCTGGAGTCGCCGGCTGCGGGGTACAAGAATATAAGCATGGTCCGACAACATAAAATCAAGGGCAGCAGCGTGGAATAGGGATTCCCCGCTGCAATGTCCCGGCGGAGAACCGCGGGCCACGCGGGGGCTCGTCGTCGGGCCCTCCGCCAGTGGCTCCTCCTTCTTCTCCTTGTCGTCCCCCGCCCCCAATCGACCCCCTTGAAACCCTGCGGGGGGCAGTCCCACGAGCGTGGCCGAAATGTGGCTGAGGCAACTCCACTCGCCTGAACCCCCCCGGGAGAAACGATCAGAAGGGGGGTTGCACTCGAATGCGCGACGACCTTGCGCGGTGGCTCACGCAGGCCGCTCGCGCGGCAGACGCGCGAACTTACGAGGGCGGCATGCGCGCGAGTGCCCGCGCAATCGACCCCCTTGAAACCCTGCGGGGGGCAGTCCCACGAGCGTGGCCGAGACGTGGCTGAGGCAATTCCACTCGCCTGACCCCCCAGGGAGAAACGATCAGAAGGGGGGTTGCACTCGATTGCGCGACGACCTTGCGCGGTGGATCACGCAAGCCGCTCGCGCGGCAGACCGCATTAAGGCGCCTACGCGCCACCTTCCGCGGGCAGCTTACGCACAAGTGCGCGCGCAATCGACCCCCTTGAAACCCTGCGGGTGCGCCCTCCCTCCCGCGGGCGCTTTGAAATGTGTCGCCCGGTTGCGGTTGCGGTTGCGGTTGCGCGCTCCCGCGGGCGCTTTGAAATGTGTCGCCCAGTTGCGGTTGCGGTTGCGGTTGCGCGCTCCCGCGGGCGCTTTGAAATGTGTCGCCCGGTGGCGCTTTGAAATGTGTCGCCCGGTTGCGGTTGCGGTTGCGAGCCCGCGCGGGCGCTTTGAAATGTGTCGCCCGGTTGCGGTTGCGGTTGCGAGCCCGCGGGCGCTTTGTGTCGCCCGGTTGCGCGGTTTGAAAAATGTGTCGCCCGGTTGCGGTTGCGGTTGCGCGCCGCGGGCGCTTTGAAATGTGTCGCCCGGTTGCGGTTGCGGTTGCGGTTGCGCGCTCCCGCGGTCGCTTTGAAATGTGTCGCCGGGTTGCGGTTGCGGTTGCGCGCCCGCGGGCGCTTTGAAATGTGTCGCCCGGTTGCGGTTGCGGTTGCGGTTGCGCGCTCCCGCGGGCGCTTTGAAATGTGTCGCCCGGTTGCGGTTGCGGTTGCGGTTGCGCGCTCCCGCGGGCGCTTTGAAATGTGTCGCCCGGTTGCGGTTGCGGTTGCGGTTGCGCGCTCCCGCGGGCGCTTTGAAATGTGTCGCCCGGTTGCGGTTGCGGTTGCGCGCTCCCGCGGGCGCTTTGAAATGTGTCGCCCGGTTGCGGTTGCGGTTGCGCGCTCCCGCGGGCGCTTTGAAATGTGTCGCCCGGTTGCGGTTGCGGTTGCGCGCCCGCGGGCGCTTTGAAATGTGTCGCCCGGTTGCGGTTGCGGTTGCGCGCTCCCGCGGGCGCTTTGAAATGTGTCGCCCGGTTGCGGTTGCGGTTGCGGTTGCGCGCTCCCGCGGGCGCTTTGAAATGTGTCGCCCGGTTGCGGTTGCGGTTGCGGTTGCGCGCTCCCGCGGGCGCTTTGAAATGTGTCGCCCGGTTGCGGTTGCGGTTGCGCGCTCCCGCGGGCGCTTTGAAATGTGTCGCCCGGTTGCGGTTGCGGTTGCGGTTGCGCGCTCCCGCGGGCGCTTTGAAATGTGTCGCCCAGTTGGGTTGCGGTTGCCGCCGCCGGGTTGCGCTCCCGCGGGCGGTTTGAAATGTGTCTCCCGAGCTGTCCCCTGACGTTCATGAGTCAGCCGGCGGGCACGGAATTTCACCGGGCTCCGCCGGGAATCAATATGAAAGTACCGAACGGTCAGTCACTGTCCCTGAGCGCGTGGCTGAAGTGAGGTTCTGCGGTGCGGATTGCTGTTGTTGTTGGTGTTGGTGGTGTTGTTGCTGTTGGTGCTGGAGGTGGTCTTATTGCTGAATACTCATTTCTAAAAAAGAATGGGTGTTGATCTCCGGAGTTGGTTCCGCGCGCTCTCGCCTCGACGCCGGCTACATTTTCTCTGAAAACGAGGCTCCCGCTCAAGCGTTGGCTTGACCCTAAATGTGGGCCCTTGGAGGCCCAGCTACGAGACACCCTGGCCAGAGAGGCCCCCGAACTCAGGAACGGCGCTCTCGCTCGAGACTTCCTCGCAATTCAATTAAGTTGGCGGAGGCTCAGCCACGACGACAAGGGCTCCTGCTCGATACTTCCTCACGATTTACTTCGAGAGCCCCTGGCCAAGAAGGCCCCCGAACTCAAGAACGGCGCTCTCGCTCGAGACTTACCCGTAATTCAAGCAGGTTGGCGGAGGCGTGGCCACGACGACAAGGGCTCCCGTTCGGTACTTGTCATAAGTATTCTGAGAGCCCCTGGCCAGAGAGGCCCCCGAACTCAGGAACGGCGCTCTCGCTCGAGACTTCTTCGCACTTGAGTCAGTGGCCGACAAGGAAGATATTCCTCCCGAGCGAAGGGTGGTGCAATCGAAGACGAAGTGGGCGGGTCTCGACGGCTGGGGAGCGGAACGCAAGACACGCATGCCAGTAAGAGCAAACAGTCTTCAAATGATTATGGCTGTTGTTGTTGATGGTGTGGCTGGTGTTGTCATTGTCGTTGTGGTTGTGGTTGTGGTTGTGGTTGTTATTGTTGTTGTGGTTGTGGTTGATATTGTTGTTGTTGTTGGTGTTGTTGTGGTGGTTGTTGTTGTTTGTTGTGTGTTGTTGCTGTCGTTGTTATTGCCGTTGTCAGTGTCGTTGTCGTTGTTATTGCCGTTGTCATTGTCGTTGTCGTTGTGGTTGTTGTTGTGGTTGTTGTTGTGGTTGAAGTCTCACTTCTGAAACATAATTATGGTTGGTCCCCCCCCACTGGTAAAAACTGTGTTTTCTCAATCAGAGTGTGCCCCTCGACGCTCGCACCCTGCTTTTAACCGGGGAAGTCTTGAGGCTCAAACTGTGCCCCTGGCCCCCGGGCTACAACAACAACGGCTCCCGCCTGAAACTTCTCACAATGTAGCCAGGACCCCCGCTCCCGCCCGAGATTTCCTCGCATTTTATTCAGGAATCGCGCTCTCGCTCGGGACTTCCTTACAATGTATTCAGGAATCGCTCTCCCGGCGCTCTGGGGTCGCGCTCTCGCTGGAGACTTGCTTGCAATCTACTGAAGTATAGCGCCCTTGCGTAGGAATTTCTGGCAATTTACTCAAGCGCCGCGCTTCCGACACCCAGGCACCCAGGAGTCGCGCTCACGCTCAGGACTCCCTCACAGATTACCTAGGAATCGGGATTTCGCTGCCCTTCGTGGCCCCGTTGCAACCCTTCGTGGCCCCCTCGCTTTGTTTCGTGGCCCCGTTGCAGCCCTTTGTGGCCCCCTCGCCGCCATTCGTGGCCCCGTTGCAGCCCCTCGTGGCCTCCTGGCTGCACTTCGTGGTCCCATTGCAGCCCTTCGTGGCCCCCTCGTTTTGTTTCGTGGCCCCGTTGCAGCCCTTCGTGGCCCCCTCGCTGCCCTTCGTGGCCCCGTCGCAGCCCTTCGAGGCCCCGTTGCAGCCGTTCGTGGCCCCCTCGCTGCCCTTCGTGGACCCGTTGCAGCCCTTCGTGGCCCCCTCGCTGCCCTTCGTGGCCCCATATATGTATGCCCTTCGAGTCCCCCGCTGGTTCGCGCCCGTGGTGGCTCCAAATGCATGCCCTTCGTGGCCCCGCTGTGGCCCTTCGTGGCCCCCTGTCTGCCCTTCGTGGCCCCGTTGCTGCCCTCAGCGGCCCCGTCCTTGCCCTGCGCGGCCCATCGTGGCTCCCGCTCGTTCGCGCCCGTTGCGGCCCCATGTGCATGCCCTTCGTGGCCCCGCTGTCGCCGTTTGTGGCCCCCTCATTGTCCTACGTGGCCCAGCTGCTACCCTCAGTGGGCCCATCGTTGCCTTCTGTGGCCCCGCATTATCTGCCCTTCGTGGCCCCCGCTCGTTCGCGCTATTCGTGGCCCCATACGCATTCCCTGCGTGTCCCCGCTGTCGCCTTTCGTGGCCTACTTCGTGTCCTTGTGGCCGTGCTGTCGTTCTCTCTCGCTCTCGCTTTCGCTCGTCGTCGTCGTCGTCGTCGCCGTCGTCGTCGTCGTCGTCGTCGTCGTCGTCGTCGTCGTCGCCGTCGTCGTCGACGTCGTCATCGTCGTCGTGGAGGGTCCCCTGCCCGTCCCTCTTGGAGTCGGGTCGGCGGTCCGCGGCCGACCCGCCGATCAGCGCTGCCGCTGGCCAGGCCGACGGTCCGCGGCCGCCCCGCCGCTTGCCAGGGCCCGGCCTGCAGGGAAGAAAGGTATACCCCCCAAAAGGGGCTCGATCGAAAACGAAGTGGGCAAGTATCGAGGGTTCGGGAAATACTCGTTAGTGGACACTCGAACAGATAAGAGCGAACAGTCTTAAACTGAGTGTTGTTATTGTTGTTGTTGCTGTTGTTGTTGTTGTTGGATACTCATTCCTAAGGAAGAATGAATGTCAATCTCCGGAAACGGTTCCGCGCGCTCTCGCCTCGACGCCGGCTACATTTTTTCTGAAAGCGAGGCTCCCGCTCGAGCGTTGGCTTGACCCTAAATGTGGGCACTTGGACCCGCTACGACGACAACGGCTGCCGTTCGATACTTCCTGAGACACACTGGCCAGAGGCCCCCGACTTCAGGAACGGCGCTCTCGCTTAAGACTTCCTCACAATTCAATCAAGTTGGCGGAGGCCCAGCCACGACGACAAGGGCTGCTGCTCGGTACTTCCTCACGGGAAGGCCCCCGAACTCAGGAACGGCGCTCTCGCTCGAGACTTTCCAATAATTCAAGCAAATTGGTGGAGGATCGGGCACGCCGACAAGGGCTCCCGTTCGATTTTTCTCCATATTTTTCCGAAAGCCCCTGGCCAGAGAGGCCCCCGAAATCAGGAACGGCGCTTTCGCTTGAGACTTCTTCGCACTTCAGTCAGTGGCCGACAAGGAAGAGATTCCCCCCGAAAGGGGGTGGTGCAATCGAAGACGATGTGGGCGGGTATCGGGGATTGGGATATACGGAATGCGAGACACGCGTGCCAGCAAGAGCGAACAATCTTAAAATGATTGTTGAACTCTCATTTCTGAGAAATCATTATGGTTGATCCCCCCGCCCGGTGCACATTCTGTTTTTACGATTGAAGTGCCCCTTCTGGTGTTCGCACCCATTTTTTGATCAAGAAAAATCTTGAGGCTCAAACTGTGTTGTTGGCCCCCGGTTTACATCAACAGCAACAACAACCGCTCCCGCCTGATACCTCCTCACAATGTATTGAAGGATCGCGCTCTCGCTTGGGACTTCCTTGCAATTTACAACTGAATTGCGGCTCCCGCTTGATACGTCTTGACAATGTACTGCAGAATCGCGTTCTTGCTTGGGGCTTCCTCGCAATTTACCACCGAACCAGCTCGCTGGTTATTTCCGAACAATTTATTCCTCTGCCGGTCCTCGACACTCAGGAATCGCACTCCCGCTACATATTGCCTGGCGGTTCAAGCAGGACTCACGCTTCAACGACCCGCCCGCTCGACCTGCCGGTCGGGGCCTGCCCGCCCGACCAGTCCGTTAATGACTGCAGTCGCCGCTCGCTGCCCTTCGCCCGCCTTCGATGCCCCTCGTTGCCCGCACTGGTTCCGCTGTCGCCTTCGTTCGCTGCCCATCGTGGCCCCGTTGCTGCCCTCAGTGGCTCCGTCGCTGCCCTTCGTGGCCCCGCATTATATGCCCTTCGTGGCCCCCGCTCGCACGCGTCCGTCGTGGCCCCATACGCATGCCCTTCGTGGCCCCGCTGTCGCCCTTCGTGGCCCCTTCGCTACCCTTCGTGGACCCGTTGCTGCCCTCAATGGCCCCCCTGTCGCCCTTTGTGGCCCCGTATACGAATGCCCTTCGTGGCCCCCGCTCGCTCGCGCCCGTCGTCGCCCTATATGCATGCACTTCGTGGCCCCGCTGTCGCCCTTTGTGGCCCCCTCGCTGCCCTTCGTGGCCACGGTGCTGCCCTCAGCGGCCCCGTCGCTGCCCTCTGTGGCCTCGGATTTTATGCCCTTCGTGGCCCACGCTGGCTTTTCCCACGATTTACTTAGGAATCGCGCTATCGCTCGAGACTTCCTCGCGATTCACGCAGGGCCCGCGCTTCAGCAAAAGGCCTGCTCGACCTCGTCGCCTGGATCCGCCTTCCCGACCTGCCCGCTACGGGTCTGCCCAACCGATCTGCCCGTCTGGTCATACTACTTGTTTTCTGCTCCTTGACCCCCTCCTGCTGATTTCTCTCGCGCTCCATTATTGTCCCTCCCCCTTCCACCCGTCCTCTCTTCTCTTGTTTTAGGGGCTGCACTAAATACGCGTGGCAGGTAAGGAAGATAAACCCCCAAGGGGGCACGATCGAAGACGACGAGGGCGGGTACCGAGGGTTTGAGATACACGTATTGATTAGCACGTGAGCAGATAGGAGCGAACAGTCTTAAAATGATTGTTGTTGTGTATGTTAATTACTAAACAATGATTATTGGACCCCCCCAGGCGCCTTGGCGCTCTCGCCTCGGCGCCAGCTACATTTTCATTGAAAAAAAAGCTCACGCTCGAGCGATTTGGGGCGGCGCCAAAACCGGCCCCCGAACAACGACAACGTTGGCGCTCGAGACTTCGACCTTTTTCACTCAGGGCTGGTGCTCCTCCTCGCCGCCGAAAGCCGCCGCCCGAACAAAACCAGCGCTAACGCTCGGAAGTTCCTCCAGTTTTACCCTGGACTGGCGCGCTACTCTTTCTCTCATCGGCGCCGCCCCCAGCCCGAGACTTCCTTCCTTTTTTACTCAAGGCGGTGTTCCTCTTCGCCGCCGGAAACCGCCGTCCCGACACAACCAGCGTTTCCGCCCGAGACTTCCTCCCGTTATACGCCGCTATTTTTTGTTGCATCGGCGCCGCCCCCGGCAAGAACAACGCTCCCGCTCGAGGCTGCCTCCCTTTTTCCTCAGGACGGTGTTGTTCGTCGCCGCCAACAGCCCCCGTCCCGACAAAACCGCGGCTCCCGCTCGAGAAGTCCTCCCTTCTTACTCAAGGCGGTGTTCCTCGTCGCCGCCGACAACCGCCGCCTCAACAAATCCAGCGTTCCCGCTCGAGACTTCGTTTTGTTTTACGCTGGACTAGCGCCCTACTCTGTTCAGCATTGGTGCCGCTCCCAGCAACAACAGCGGCCCTGCTCGAGACTTCCTCCTTTTCTATTCATGGCCAGGTCCTGGCCTCGCCGCCGGCAACCCCCATCCCCACCAAGGCAATCCTGTCGCTCGATACTTCCTTGTGCTTTACCCTTGGCTGGAGCTCCATTGGCGGTCTCGCGTCGGCGCAGCAAGGCGCGGGCATGCGTTTCCGAGGCGGGATATGTTGAATTTCCCCGGAGGAAAATTTTTGCAATACCGCCTTGGGCGGGATATCCGGGAATGAGAATGACGGACCCCGCTATAGAACAAGAGTCCCCCATGATGGGGGTGATTATCATGATGGTCGCATGCTTCGTGCGGAAGCATCGCGCGTGAGGGTAAAATAATTATTGTTGTCGTAGATGTTGTTGTTGCTGTTTTTGAATGCTCATGTTTTAAAATACTTATGGTTGACCTCCGGAAACGTGTCAGCGCGATCTCGCCTCGACGCCGGCTACATTTTCTCTGAAACCGGGACGCCCGCTCGAACGTTGGCTTGAGCCTAAAAGTGGGCCCTTGGAAACCCAGCTACGACGACAACGGTTCCCGCTCGATACTTCCTCACAACGTACCCCGAGACACCCTGGCAAGAGAGGACCCCGAACTCAGGAACTGTGTTCTCGCTCGAGATTTCCTCACAATGCAATCACGTCGGCGGAAGCCCAGCCACGACGACAAGGGTTCTTGCTCGATATTTCCTCACGATGTACTCCAAGAGCCCCTGGCCAAAAAAACACCCGAACTCAGGAGCGGCGCTCTCGCTCAAGCCTTCCCCGTAATTCAGGCAAGTTGGTGGAGGCCTGGACACGGCGACAAGGTTTTTTCTGTTCGATGTTGATGAATCGGTATTCCATAAGCTCAATCGAAAACGACAGGGGCGGGCATCGAGGGTTGGAGTATACGGAATGCAAGACACGCGTGCCAGTAAGAGCGAGCAATATTAAAATGATTGTTTAAATGTATGTGCTGTTCGTTCTTTGTTGATGTTTGTTGTCGCCGCCCCCCCCGCGACGCGACCCGCGACCCACCCGCGATCCGCCCACGACCCACGCGACCCGCCCGCGACCCACCCGCGACCCAACGCGCGACCCACCCGCGACCCACCCGCGACCCACCCGCGACCCACCCGCGACGGGGCACGCGACCCACCCGCGACGAACCAACGACCCACCTGCGACCCACCTGCGACCCAACGCGAGACCCACCCGCGACCCACCCGCGACCCACCCGCGACCCACCCGCGACCGGGCCCGCGACCCACCCGCGACTCACCAACGACCCTCCTGCGACCCACCTGCGACCAACCCCTCGACCCACCACTCTAGTTTTAACGAAAAAATCTGCGCCTGCGGCGGGCTCGTTGCATGATTTATGAAAATTTGGCGCCTGCGGCGGGCTCCTTTAGAGCCTCGCAGACTGTCAGCGCCCCGCCGTTCCTCACTAACATCCCCAACTGCGGGAGAGTTATGTATATCAGGATGAAGCGAACAGCCGAGGAGATGGGAGGAGCGAGGCGTGGCGACAACGTGCAGTGGCGAGATATGCCCCCTCGTGCTGTTGAAGGAAGATGCGCGCGCGCTGCATGTGAGACTCGTTGGAGCGGGGGGACAGTGGCTGCACGCGGCCTGTTTCCTGCTGTCTGCTTCGGCAGCGCAGCTGTAGACACCTGGCTGAAAGATGTGGTGGCGGCGCAGCGCTGCAGCCGCCCCTGGCCCTACCCGCGGTGGCCTGCAGCGGCAGGTTCGTTCCATCCCCGCCCCCGACCCGTCAATCGGCGGCGCCCGCTGGCTACGGCAGGAAGCCGCAAATGGCGAGCGGTGGCAGCTAGAAGCCGTGGATTCCAAATGCCGACGGGGTGGCCCCCCCCCGAACGGGGGGGCAGGATTGCGGGCGAGCGCCGCGTGAGAATCGGACGAACAGGACGCGACAATAATGAAATGAGCGGGGAAAATGGTCAAGGCGGCGGCGCAGCGTCTGCTCACGCGCGGCTGCCTGCGGTCTGCTTTGGCAGCGCAGCTGTCGAAGCCCAGCTGGAAGCTGCGATGGCACGCGGCGGCAGACCCCTGGCCCAAGCCAGGGCGGCCCGCAGCGGCAGGTCCATCGCGCGCCCCCCCTTCCGAGCCAACCCCGCCCCCCGCCCGGCCAATCGGCGGCGCGCATTGGCGAGCGCAGGGCGAGCGGTGACAGCTAGAAAATGGGGCATGGCACGCCGGCCTGGCGGGCCCACGAGCGAAGGGGAGGGGGGGGGGGGGGGGGGGGGGGGGGGCAGCGCGCGAGCGCCCCGCTAGCATCGGGCGAACAACATGCGGGCAATAAAGACTGGCGGGCGATGCCTGTTCAGGATGGGCCGCGGCGCATGCGCTGCGAGCGCGGCGCAGCCGCGATCGCCGGAGCGGGCGGCGCAAGGGCCTCTCCGACTTCACACGGGGCACTCCGCGAGAAGGGCGCCAGCCCCGCCCGAGGACCCCCCCCTCGCCGAGGCGGGCGATGAGTTCCAATTGGGAAGGGGGACTTGGCCGATCCAGGGGCGCAAAGTGGGGGGGGCGAAGGTTTGCGCCATCCGCAGCGGCAGCCGCGGCAGTTATCTCTCCGCCCCCCGCCCGCGCGCAAGCTCGCCCCCGTTCGCCGCGCGCGAGCATCGGCGAATGGCGAGCGCATGTCGCAGGCGCGTGGCGGTAATGGCGACGGCGTTGTGGCGCCAAAACGCCGCCGGGTGCCGCGTCTGCCCTGGCCTCCGCCAAGTCAGTCAGCGGCGGCGCCCCCTTCCCGCGCCCGCCCGCCCCCCCGCCGCAAGGGCGGGGGAGGGGGAGTCAGCAGGGGGCAGTAAACGAAAAGCTGGAGCCAGGAAAGAGTGGAGCATGGTAGAGCCCCTCTCCCCGGCGCGCGGTCTGCGTCGCGCGCGCGGCGCTGCGCGGCATAGCGCGCCGTCGACGCAGCCGCCGTCGCCCAGGCCGCGACGCGGGCGTTGCCGCGCGCGCCAATCGGAGAAGTGCGAGCACCCCTGCGGCGCCATGCGCGGTCTGAATGGAATGCGCGGGCGAGGAAGCCGCAGTTGTGGACTCACTGCGCAGCGCGGCGCGACATTGGTGCAGCCGCCGCAGTGCAGGCCAGCGCGGGCGCCGTCGCATGCGCCAGCGAGAGACGCGGGAGCGGCGCTGTCGCCCTGGGAGTAGAGACTGAGATGGGGGCCCAGCTGTTGCCGCTGCTGTCCGCGCAGTGATTGCGGCGGTCAGCTAAAGGAATAATGCCGATGTCGGGAGCTGGCAGAGAGCGGCTGGCGGTGCCCATCTTGATTGTCGGAGGACTCGCCGGCTGTCCTTGGAGCCAAATGAATTAACTGAGTCATGAGAATGACGCGCTGAGGAGCCCTCGTTTGGCAAGTCCCGTCTCGGCGCAAGGGTCATCTACGCCTCGTCTGCACCGTTGTGGAATATCACGGGGGGGGGGCGCCTGTCCTCTCGGAGAAGCGCGGGTCGACGGGCCGAGGGCGGGCTGGGGTGGGCCGGCCAGGCCAGGCGTCGGCCCCCCACTTTGTCGGCAATCCCTCGTCGTCGACCGGCTGGGCGCACGTTCGGTTTTGACGCCCGTCGCTGCCTGTGGCGGTCACGGGGCGGGGCTGTGTCTTCGCGTGCCCCGCGCGGCCCGCGGTTGCACTCCTCCTCGCTGGCCCCCGCGACTGCTTGGGTGCCCGAGCGAGCGGCGGGGCGCGTGGCATCGTAGATGTCGTCCTCGCTGCTGGGCTTGCCGACGTCAGCGACGATGATTCGAGCGGCGGGTGAGCGCCGCGGCACGGCGCCTTCCAGTGGGGATGTCGGGAAGGCGCGCTGTGCTGGAACGAACTCGAGGAGGCGTTGGTTGGCCGCTCGCGCGTCCATCGACAGGAGCATCTCGCCTGTGAAGAAGCCGGCTGCTGGCAGTGCGTGTAAACTGCTGCGGCTGGGAGTTCCAATGGCGGGGCTCTTATCTCGCATCTGATCCGCCCCCCTGCTGTGGTGTGGTGCTGTTGCTAGTGGGTGCTGGTGCGACGCTGTCTCGTGGGGAGCGTCCGTAGTCGGATGAATCATTCTTGTCGTCTGGGCCTGGTCGCGTTGGCTGGTCCTCTGAGTCTGCCGGTGGCTCAGCGCCCTGGCCGTTAATCAAGTCGTTCACCTTGTCGACCATGTAGCAGGCGGTGTTCCCCTGGGGAGCTGCTGTTGCCAACGGCGTTGGCGTGCCCGTGGGTCTGCAAAGGATAACCAGCTCGACGGGTGAGGATGTCCCCGCGCTCCATCCTTGCGCACCGCGGGTCTGGTCGGCCCATGCCTGCGTAGGCCAGTGGGCAAGAGGTAATGCTGCAGAGCTGGTTAGCGACAGAGCGCGCCAGGATCTTCTGTTCGTCCGTCATCCCGAACGTCGACAGGTGCATTGGTAGCCTCGTCTCAATAGTTGTCCAGCGATATGAGGAGGCATGTCATCACCTGGTCGAACTCTGCGCGGTCGTTCGCGCGTGGGTTAGCGTCCCAGTCGCAGGTCGCCTCGGGGCCGCCGATCAGATGGCCTCCTTGACCAGCTCGCGGGCATGCGTCTTGAATGGCGGCGTAGTGTTGTCGAACTTGGATGCTGTTGATGGTGTGGGTCAGGCGCCCGGTGACGTCGTGCTGGGGATCGGTGATGGTTGTGCCTGAGCGGATGCCAATGCGCGGCTCTTCGTGGCCCCTCGTAGACCGCGGCCGTGGTTGGTGCCGCGCGCGCTCTCGTCGGCGTCTTTGCTGGCGGCGGCTTGTGGGGCGCCTCAGCTGGTAACCTGGCTTCCGCGCTGCTGGCCGAGTAGCTCTCATCGCTCGGCGGGGCAAGCTCCTGCGGCGGCTTGGCGAGGGCCGCCTGCCGGGGCATGGCGGCGTGGCCGGAGCGCTTACCTCCCGAGCCTTCTTGGACAAGACATCCGCGCGTGGGTCTGCCCTGGCGCGGTGACGTTGCGTTAATTTGACTGGGGTGTGGCTGAGCTGGACCTGCCGCGGGTCGGCGCAGCACGCGGGTCGGCGGGCGGGCTCCCCAGGGGGCCCCCCAACAACGGGCGCGCGGGCAGAGGGGGGCGGGAAGCGTGGAAGGGCGAGGTGCTGACTTGTTGGTTGTTGTCGTTGCGGGCGTTGCTCTGCTCCGTTGCCGGATCGACACAGTCGCGGATGTCTCACTGGATGACGACGTGGTGAGATTGCTGCCGTTGCGTTGTCGTCAGGGTGTTCCGGGGGATCGGCAGGGAGGAGATCTGGTCGGGCGGGTTCGCGCGAGTAGGTTTGGCAAACCACGGTGGATTTGCAGTTTGGGTCTCTGCGATGATCCTGGCGATGCCTTCCAGGCCCAGCATGTCGTCGCCCTGCTTCCTCATGGCGTCGTTGACGTGGGTCCTCACTTGAGGCCCCCCCCCCCCCAGGTTGTCCCATAGTTAGCAGTGGTTCATGCCGGCGACGTCGTTCTTAATAGCGTCGACGCACCGCTTGTCTTGTCCGTCCTGCTGGTCGAACGTAGACCGGCCTCGCTGGTGGCCATGGCGCCCTGGGCTTCGGGGGCAGCAGCGGCTGCCGCTGTCCTCGTGGGCCAGCAAGAAGATTATCGCAATGTTGATGTTGGCGCCGTAGTAGAACTCTGCGATGTCAACTTTCATTCCTCTTCCTGCCGCCGATGAGCAGATAAATGCCCGTGTCGCCCCGCTGGTCTCAGCGTTGAAGAAATAGACTAGGCTGTAGTCATGGCGCGGGCTGTCCGTTTCGCGCGCGACCCGCGGGCATGGGCAGGGGAACTGGTGGTTCTGATCGACAGGTATTATGTTGGAGACGTCCGATTCTCGCAGCCTCCGTGCCAACTACTGGTCGGTCCATTTTCAATGCCCCGGTGGATATATGCTGGTGGCGGAGGGTAGTCTGGCGGTGGTGGCTCGACTGGAATCTGCGGTCTCGCTACTAGGTTGACGATCGTGCGCCCGTTCTGGATTGGCGTGGGGATGGGGTCGCGTCTCAGCGGTCGCGACCGTTCGCGCCATGCTGGCTGGGTGCCGCGCGCGGAGTAGGGCATGATATCGGTGGCCCTCTTTCGTGATACAAAGCCCATAAGGTCCAGCAGCGCCTCGCGGTCGTCGGCGAAGCTGTTGGAGTGCCCGTTGCGCATGGTCACACGACCATTTGCCCGGCCTCGCGGACGTCGTTCTCGATGTTCTATATATATATATATATTAAAAGTCGCTTCGCGGGGCCACGAGCGCCTCACCGTCGCCACGTCGGCTGGTGGGAGCTTGCCTGGCAAAGTTGTGTCAGCGGCGGCGACGTCCTCGACGGCCGCGCCTGCTGGCGTGCGCCACTCTACGTTGCGGATGCGCGGCCGCTGCGGATTCCCGTTGGACGGCGGCTCCAACTGGAATTCGCATCTGGCGTCGAATTCGTCGGCGTGGTCGATGGGGGCTTTGAATTCTGGCCGGCAATTCTCAAGGTAATCCAACTCGTCGTTTCCTACCTCAACTGGCGGGACAAGGTCGCCGTTGGGGTCGCCCTTGCCGGCGCGTTGTCCTCCTCGAGTCTATGGGGTCATGTCGAAATTGCGGAGCTCGAACCAGTTTGTCGCAGTGGGTTTATGGCTCTTACCCCCCTCGTGGTCTGCGTGTCCGCGAGGCGCACTGGGAGTGGCAATGTTTCGCTCGCTTCCACAGCGACGCCGAACTCGCTGGCGGCGCGGAGTAGGCAATCTGCTGCTTCGAACGCGCGCTGCAATTCAGCGTCCTGGAAACCCGCCCTCGAGTAGACCTGGATGGAGAGGGAGAGGGTCGAGGACTTGCTCGAGGTCGGCAGGCCCCGCGCCGGTCGGCCCCGAGAGGGGGGTCGAAATAGACGGGGCCATTCCCGGCCACGTCCTTCGCCCGTTCCCATGGTAGTTCCGCGACGAGGGCCCAGGTTAAGAGGTCCGGCGGGCCAGTGGCCGGCAGGGTCGCGCGCGCCCGCGTCGACGAGGCCCCTGCCGAAATAGACCCCGACGGCGTCGGCGCAGCTGGCGCAGGCACCCCGCTGCCGCCAGCGCAGCTCAGCGGCGCCCAGAGATGCAAGCGCGTAGTGGCGGCTGCATGGGGAATTCATCCATCCTCTTTTAATGTTCACTGGCGCGGAGACTGGCCCCGCTTCCAGCGACGCGCAGGTGAATTCCTCGGCAAGCGCCGCGGGGCCCAAGTTGCCGCGGGACTTTTCTGGCGCTCGCGCCGTTGGCGCTGCGACGGATGGGCTTCAAGCCTGGGTCGCCAGGTGGCCTGTAATCAAATTGTTCGACTCCCTCTCGGAGACGCTGGCAATGCAAAAACCTCGGTCGGTCCTGCCGTTGGAATTTGGGCGCCGCTCTCCGTGCTTATCCACTCGGCCGCGCTTCTCCAATTGTGCGCGGTTTTGGTCGCGCCCCGCGCGGCTGCGGCGTAATGCTTGGCGCCGACGGCGACTCTGTTTCCTGCGCTCTTGGCGAAGGGCATCTCGGGCAGCGAGTTAGAGACCTCGCAGTTGATGGCGGCGCCGCATGGCCCGATGCGACGCGCCAAGGACGCGCCCCGTTGCAGGCCCGCCGGCAGTTCCATCGGCGCGGCGAACTGCGCCAGCGCTAGGGGCCGCGGGATCATGGCAGGAGTCGGGGCCGCATCTGGCCAGGCACGCCCCGGGGCCCCCCCCGATGTCAGGCGCGCGAGAACCCCTGACTCGCAATGCTGAGGCTGTCAGTTGGGGCATCGCCAAGCATGGGAGACGCCCCAAGCGATAGTGGGCGGAGCCAGGTAGCCCCTCCCCCCCCCGCCGAATAAACGTCCCAGTGGCCTTGCGATCTCCAGTCGGCGCCGCCGTCGAGCGGGCGGGCGGCTGCCCCCCGGGCCGGGCGCGCGAGAAGCCCTGGCCGGCGTAATTTGTCTGTTGAGGCGGCACGGGCCAGGCGGCGCGCCCCGAGCGATGGCGGGGCAGCGCCTGCGTGGCTGCGCCCGCGTTCCCGCGGCCTCCGTGGTTTACCGAGTAAGAAGAGGCCGACTGGTCATGCGACCAGCGCTCCTCTGGACATCATAGTAGGAGCCCAGGGGAGACATGGAACTGCACGAACTGTTCGTCGGTCCCCCGCTGGTTGGCATGCTCGCCAAAGCCCCGCCGTGCCCGCGTTGTTCCGTCGATGGCCGCTGCCAGGGTCTGGCGCGCCTGGCTCAGGTGCGTCTCGGCGGCGGCGCTCTGCCGCGCCCCAGCTTCGCTGCGCCCCAGTAGCGGCGGTTGCTCATGCATCTGTCGGGCATCGAGAAGATTCGCGCCATGAGGCTCGGCGCTGCAGTCGAGGGCAAGCTCGCCAGTTTCCGCTGCATTTGCCCCATCATGAATTGGTCGAAAGACACGAGTCGCACGGCCGCGGCGGGTCATTGTTGGAGGCGACGCACCTCTGGCAGTACCCAACCGCTCGCGAGACTTCTTCCGTGGCGGACCGCATCGGGGCGCTTCGCGATGGCAGGCGCGCCCGCTGCGTGCGCCACGAGGGGCGGCGCGGTTGTCCTCGTGAATTGGCTTCTCAAGTCTGTCTGGTTGCTTTCGCGCCCGGTCGCGCAGCGGAGTCGCTGCGGCTGCCCCCTGGCACGCGGCGGTCGAAATTCTGTCTGCTAGCATCTGGTAACTCGCCTGTCCACGCTGCGCCCCGTGTCTCGCGTGGCGGGCCTGCCCGTGAAGCTGCATTTGTCGGGGCCAGAAAGACGCGGTGTCAGACCTGGAAAGGTCGTCCTCGGTGCATTCGCCGCGCGGTTGGCGACGCCGATGGAGGACGCGCGCGTCTGCGCGCTCTGGCGGTTGAAAATGCCCCATGAGATCTCGTGAATCCCTCTCTCGCCGTCGCCCGCTGTAAAGGTGAAGGATGAAACGAATCGGCCCTGCGCGAAGTCACGGGAATGCGGGCCTCTTGGCAGAAGTGTCGATCTCTGGAAGTTCGACTGGCTGTATCATGTCGCGCGTGGCCCCCTTGCCCTCGGCGAGCGCGGGGGCGATGTCTCTCTTGGAGCTTGGTGTGCGAGCGTAGCCGTGTGTCCCTCCATCATCGATGTTGGCGCGCTGCTTTTCCCCCGCGAGATGTCCTGCCTGTTTCTCTTGTCCGTTAGGCGGACCTCTTATTGGTGGGCGGCCATCGCCCATGGAGTCGCGCATGACAAGGGATGTCTGGAGGCGCTTCACGCGTCGCGCGCCGGCATGGCATTGCCCAGAACATGTCAAGCATGTCGCGCCCGCTTGGTTGGGCGGGTCCAGCTTTTGCGATGCTTGCCGAGGTGCGCGTAGTAGACCTTCTTCTTGACGAAGTTGGCTCCGCCCTGGTAGCACATCAAATTGGGCTTGGGCGGTGGTGGTGGTGGCGGCATTGCCGGGGTGGTCGGCGGCATGTTGTCAATGTTTTGGTACGACTCCAACTCGCTATACCACCGATCCTGGCGCGCGCGATCCTGCGGCGTCGCGTGCATCGAGTTGCGGCCTTCTCAAACGTAGCTCGAAACCGAACAGGGTCGTCGCGGGCAGCGCGCGCGACTTCATGCAAACCAAATGCATTGTAGGTGTCTCCAACAGGCTTCGAGGTGGTAAAGCCACTCGGAATCATGTCTGGTCGTCGCTATCCAGATGGCTGGCCCATGTAGCAGCCGCGGTAAGTACCGAACTATCCTTGTTCGCCTGGCGATGTCTGGAGGTAATTGGGCGGTTGGCCTCGCTTAGGACATGGAGGTCAATGGTGCGCTCCGTCTTGCCGCAGCTGGAATCAAATCCGGTGGCCTCTGTCGAGCTTCCCATATACTCCATTGAAAAATTGTCGCCCTCAGCGAGGTGGTTCCAAACGTGGTCGTTGTGCGATAACGTGGAAGAGCCAGTAGGTCGTTGTCAAGTGCTGTCTTGGGTGTTGGTGTGCCTTCCTTTTCCCGGTGACACTCGGCTGCCCGGCTGACCATGGCCTTGTTGGTTTTCTTAATCATTTCGAGGCCCGGATGTGATGACTGTTCCTCGTGCCGTCTGTGCGCCGGCGAGCTCAACAATCTGGTCGCTGCAGGCGCTCTTGACGTCTGTAATGCCCTCCTTCGCGAGCTGCTAATCGGTGATGCGTGATCCGGGGCCGAATAGTAGGAGCATGAGTTTGGTCTTCTTGACGTTGAAGCGCATGCCGTGGGCGCGGGCCCTCGACCCGACGATATTGAGCAACGTTGCTGCTGTCGCAGTTGCATCGCTAGGCGCTGTAGTGGCCTATGCGGCGAGGTCATCTACAAATGCTGCGTCGGTGAAGGCGGCGCTCCCATTTTTTCCAAGTTGGTGCTGTCGTCCTTGTGCAAAAAGAAGTTGTTGCTCGCGGTTCACCTGCAATTTGCTGTGTATGCCGTGGTCGATCGTGTCCTCGGTAATCGTTTTGGCGATTCTCGCGAAGGCTGCGTTGAAGGAGGCGCCGTGCATAGGCACTCCAGGTTTCGTTCCCGCTTTGGGTTTGACCCGGAGATCGGTGTGGGAATCGCGCACGAGGCCTGTTTAGTGCTCGTCGTCGATGATGTTGTCCGTGAGTGATGCTCCCTGCAATGCGTCCTCGAACATTGGCAGCCCCTGCTTCTGGTTCCTCCTCCTCCTCCGCCTCCTGGTCATCTTGTAGCGGCGAGACACCCTTGACAAGGGGAAGGAGAGAGCGTTCAACAAACTGCGCGAGCATCATATTTCGGAGGCCCGCGCGGACTTCATGTCGGCGCTGGACCCCTTGCCCTGGCGCGCAAAACGAGGTAGGGACAGTGGTTCAGGCGCCGCCAAAGGGTGTCCCGCGCCGACACAAGAAATTCGCGCGGAACCCTGGAAGTTTGTGTTTATACCGTCTTTTTTGTTCGAAGAGAGGGGTAGGGAAGATATGACCGAGTAGGAATGACGCCATCGGTCATCACAGACGCCTGCAAGCCAGTGGCGCGTGGATACAGCACGCGTGCTGCATCTCTGCTCACTCGCTGCACTCTCGATTCGCAATTCTAAAAACGGTGTTGCGAACTTGGTATGCCAATTAGAACGCGCGCCCGGCGAGGGCAGCGGAAAGGGATGGGAGTGTTCCTCGCCTTCGCTGCCAAGTAAGGCTGCACGTGCGCAGGGCCAGCTGCCCCCTGGGGGGGGGGCACGGTTTGCAGGTCCGTGCAGGTGGCCACGTGCGGCGAACACATCCACATGAATGCCCCTGCGGTCTGAACACCAAAGCACGATCCCATAGATGCGCGTGCGATCTCATGGAAATGTTCCCCGCAGGGAATCCGCGGAACGCCGCTCTGCATCCGTAGGGTCGCGGCCGAGGAGCCCCGACCGCCCACGAGGCGGACATCCGTGGGCTCACACCTGCCGCTTCAGCTGGGGGATGCTTCAGGGAAGTCTCGCATAGGCACCCGCCCGTCACACGACCCCATGATGGGCACACACACAAACACAACTTGCGAGGAGTCTGGTAGCGGCTGCCGCGTGAGGTGACTGACTTGGGCAGCTCACTCTCGGCCACAGTTGCAGCCGGCGTCAGCCCCCATCTGGATCGAAAGGCCACACAGCACCATATAAGTAAACCCGTCGATGGTCTGCGCGGATGTCTTGTTCGTGGATGGCGCAGGACCGCCTCCCTTCATGCGAGGCGGTGTTTTACCCATCACCATCGCCCAGGAGATCGCTCTTTGGGTACCTCGACAGGCTGCGGATATGAATTTATTTTCCCCCCCCTCACTGCCAGCGATTGGGTCCTCCGGCACTGCCAGCGACTCCTGCCAGCCACGATGGCGAACCTCGACGAAGCCGACAGGGAGCTTCGCCCAGCCGCTCAACGCAGCGGCCGATCCCACGTCATAGTCAAAAGCGCGGCCCGCAACCGCTTTGGCAATGTAGTAGGCCGAGCTTCTGCCTAGCAGGAGCCACCATCCGTGTGTACAGAGTGTGTCTCGCGACTACCAGGCCTTGAGGAATAACGTATGTTGCCCCCCAGGGTCCGAATCTGTATCCATACACACCGCCTGCCGAACCCCCGAAAATCCATATCCGTGTCCACCGCCTGCCGAGGCCCCCTGCCGAGGCCCCCGAAGGCGCCTGCAGAAGCCCCCCTGGGGATGTCGGACGTGCCCGTGCGGTGCGAGCATGAAAAAAGAAACCATTCGAGAAGGAATCCAGGGTCTGGAGGCCGCTGGAACTCCAATCGTGGGCTGGCCATGTGTACCACCGCCGCACTCATCAGATAAGGAATCCTCCAGGGTCTGAAACCTCCTGAGCACATTCCATACTGCACGCCCGCACCATCGATAAATCCCCGCCTCCGACTGCAACGCCTTGGGCGGCTCTGGCGGATGGGCGTGGGAACGGGGCTCCAGCATCGACCCGAGAAGACTGCCCAGGCCTCCGACAGCTCCTCCCCCCAACAGTGCTCGCCCTCATGACTGAGCGCGGAAACGTCCGTGTCCATCTTGGTCATTGTCCATCCTGGTCAACGTCAAACCGCCGATCACCCTCGCGAATCGGCGACGGTCGGCATGGACCATAACCAAAAACGGCATCGACAAGATCCCGCGACATCTTGGTCGTGGCCATTGTGGTTCTTCCCTCGAGGACCTGGCCCTTCTGTCGCGGTTTTGGGTACCTCAGCGCACCACGACACAACACGGCACCGCACGGCACATCACAACGGCACGGCACGCCACGGCAAACCCGCCTTAGTTGCCGTACCGCAGAACGGCGCTGCACGGAACAATGCCACACCGAGGCGCAATACCGCACCTCCGGTCCACAGGACACGGCTGGGGCACCACAAGCGCACCGCGGCAAGCGCACGGCGAGAACCCACAGCACCGCACGACATCTCAAGTCCACCAAATGGCGCCCTGCCTCCCGCTCAGGCATGGCAAGGCTCGCTGGCCCAGCAGATCCCCCTTTACGCCACCGCACGGCACTACACGACACGGCATGGCACGGCACAGCACGGCATGGCACGGCACAACTGCGCGCTGCCCTCCGAGATCCCGGCTCGGTCAATCGAAGCGCGACTGCTCGTAGAAGCCCCGTGGAGCACGACCGTTCGGAGCCCCGCGGCACGGCGCCGAAAGCCTCCAGCGCCCCAGGCCGCGCACCCTCAGAGCACCGGCGCAGCATGGCACGGCACGGCACGATGTCTTCTGCCCCCCGGCATCCGCGTCCCCCAAGCTTCCACGGACTCTGCGCCGGCTTCTGCCGAGGGGGGCGGGGGTAAGATGCCATCTTCTTCATGATCAAGACATTCATGAAAAGACCTCTACGTTGGCGCGGACAGTGATGACATCCGAAATCAAAGCCGCTGTGCACCGCATCAAGCTTATCCTGATCCTCATCATCATCGTCATCGTCGTCATCATCGTCAGAATTCGGAGCAGGGGGAGGGTGAACGTGGGTATCACTGGGCATCATAGTCATCACCGTCGTCAGTACAAGTTGATAAATCCTCGCCACTTCGATGTCACTAATATTCTGTCTCATCTCCTCTTCCTCCTACTTCTCTTCCGCCTCCTCAGCCACATCCCAGTTATCCTCCTACTCAACCTATTCGCCATCCCCACACCCCCCAATCGAAATCCTCCCCGTCCTCTTTCTACTCTCCTTCCGATACTCATCAACAGACTGCTCGCCCTCATCACCAAAATCCTTCTGATTCACAGCCCTCGTTCACTCCTTCCTCCGCTCTCCTTCCCAAAATCCTCATCCACTCCCTCCTCCTCCTCCTCCTCCTCCTCCTCCTCGTCTCCACGCCCCGTCACCCCCAGAACGCGATATATCACGACCCCTGGCCATCCACGTTAAAAAAACGCTATCACCATCACCACAACCAATGTCCCTATTAACAGCATCTTCCCGACCCTCATCTCATCACCACCATAATCATGATCAGTGTCACCGTTGGAGAAGTATCCCCGGAGTCCTTGCGGCAGCTTCCTTGGTCTTTGTCTCCTCTGCCTCCAGCAGCGCGATCATCTGGTTGTTCTGCTCAGACAACACCTTGACGTGCTCGTCCTTCCCCACGGGCGCCCAGAGATCCGCAGAGAGGGACCCAGGAGGTGGGAGGAGGAACGACGTGAACAAAAAGATGATACTTAGGGCTCCTGTTCCGCCTCCTCCTCCTTCTCCTCCTCCTCCTCCTCCTCCTCCTCCCCCCCTCCTCACACGACGACGACGCTTGATGCTGTCAGTCCATCCGCAGGCTAACTGAGCTGACCTGAACTTCTCCGCCTCCTCCTTTTTCGTGCGCTGCCGCGGGCGGGTCGCCGCGGGCACTGGCTGGCAAGCTGGCTCAGCGCAAACGGTAAACAATACTCAGCCACCCCCACGATGACTCTACCAGCTCACTCAGCATGGCCCAACGTTCCGAAACCTTCCTCCTCCATCCCTCCTTCTCCTCCTTCTCCTGAAGCCCTCCGAAGGCAAAGGTCTCCAACACCAATCCTCGTTCTGAAAGTCTGCGAAACAAATAAGCCTCCTCCTCCTCCTCCTCCTCCTCCGTCCTCGATCCTCGATGGTCGACCTTGGGGTCTCCTGGATCCTCGGTCCTCCACCTGGGAGTCTCCTGGGTCTTCGATCCTCGCACGTAGCTCGGAATGACTGTCTGCCTCAGTCGCTGACCACTGGCCTCAGTCACTGGTCGGAATGCCAGCTGCATCAGCTGCGCTCGAGCTCTAACGCTGACGCTGATGGCATCCGAGTCCGTCAACAAACGATGCCGTCGCCACCACTGCGGCGCTCTGCCACCAGGTAGGGCGAAGAACACAGCTCAAACGTCTTGGGTGGAGTGCGAGGAAAACGGCCGGGGACGTCGGGAGAAGATAGGAGGCCAGAGGGAGGAACCTGGAGCGGGTAACAGCGGGTAGAGGGAGGAAAAGGCAACCCTAACCGCGGAAGTCTCTTCTTCCTCCTCCTCCTCCCCCTCCTGCTGCTGATCATGGCGGTAGATGGGTACTCCCTGCTGCCATTGGCCCCCTCCTGAGGTTGCCGTATGGTGCAGCAAGAGGGGGCCATTCCGAAAAAGGGCCGATCTCTGGTGGTGGGGCCGGCGAGGTACGAGGGGGGAGAAACGGACGAGGGCCCGAAAGAGGAGGACGAAGACGGACACGGACGGCGAATCGAACGAAGGAGGGGAGGAAACGAGGAAAAGGATCTGCGGGTCGACTGCCGTGCGCCCTCCTAACCCACCCCCCCATCTGACCTCATCCCCCTCCCCACCTGTCCTGACCTGTCTAGACCTCAGATTTAGTTGTCGTCGCAGTCGGGCTCAGTAGAAGGGGCACTTGAAATCGGAGAAGATGGTCGTAGAGGAGGGTGGGTGGTGGTCGTTGAGGTGGGTGGGAAGGGCGTCGGGGTTTGGGGAGGGGGGGGAGTGGCCAGGTCTCTGCTCGGGGACGCGGGCAGGGGCGGCCGCAGGCCATGCGCCCGCGGCGGAGGCGGGGGCCGCAGGCCTCGGACAGGTGTCGCCGCCAACGTCGTCGGTGCGTAGCCGAAGAGGGGCACAAGGGAGGGGGGCGAGGCGGTCGTGGCCGGGTGCCGCCATCGGCGGGTTGCGATGCCTCAGGGGCGGCGCCAGGTCGGTGAGGACCGAGGGCGCTAGAGGTCGGAAGGGCGTTGTACCCTAGAAGGTGCGTTGTGCGGTGGTGTCGCCAGTAGCGCGGCAAGGCTCGGAAACCAAGGTCGTCTTGTACCTGGTTCGAGGTGTGGCGCTGGCGTCGCCTGTGTCGGCTCTAGTGCTGGTGCTGGTGTCAGAAGCTGGTCGGAAGCTGGTGTCGGCGCCGGAAGCGCGTAAGGAATCTGGTGTCGGCGCTGGGGTCGATGCTGGCGTCGGGAGTGGCTGTGGTGTTGACGCTGATGCTGGTTCCCGTGCAGAAGTCGCTGGCGTCTTCGATGCTGGCGCTGATGCTGGGTTTGCTGCGTACGTCGGTGTCGGCGTCGATGCTGGAGTCGATGCTAGTGTTGGTGGTGGCTTCGTGGTGTTGTGACCCAGGCCCTTCACCTCGTGGTGCTTGACCTCGTGGTGCTTCTTCGGGTCTCTGGGTGGGGGAGGGTGACTGCCGGGCATGCCGCGCAGCCCCTGCCCCTGCACAGAACTGATTTCGATGGTGGAGTCGATGCTGGCGTCGGTAGTGACGGTGGTGTTGACGCTGATGCTGGTTCTGGTGCTGGAGTTGCTGGCGTCTTTGAATCTGGCGCTGGTGCTGGGGTTGATGCAGGCGTCAGTGATGACGCTGATGCTGGCTCTGGTGCTGGGGTCGCTGGCATCTTCGGTGCTGGCGCTGGGGCCGATGATGGATTCGGTGCTGGCGTCGATGGTGGGTGCAGAACTGGTGTGAATACTGCTGGCGTCGGTAATGACGCTGATGCTGACGTCGATGCATGCTCCTGTGCTGAAATCTCTGGAGTCTTCGATCCTGGCGCTGATTCTGGGATTGATGCAGGCGTCGGTGCTGGCGTCGGTGGTGGGAGCAGTGCTGGTGCCACTGCTGGAGTCGATGCTTGCGTCGGTGGTGACGCTGATGCTGACTGTAGTGACTCCAGCGCTGGAGTCGCTGGCGTCTTCGATGCTGGCGCTGAAGCTGATGTTGGTGCTGGCGTCTGAGCTGGCGTCGATGGTGGGGGCAGTGCTGGTGTCGTTGCTAGTGTCGGTGCTGGCGGAGATGGTGGGGTTGGTGCTGCCACTGATGCTGGCTCCGGTGCTGGAGTCGCTGGCGTCTCTAATGCTGGCGGTGGTACTGGGGCTGATGCTGGCGTCATTGCTGGCGTCGGTGGTGGGGGCGTTACTGGCGTCAATGCTGGAGTCGATGCTGGCGTCGGTGGTGACGCTGATGCTGACGTTAATGCTGGCTCCCGTGCTGGGGTCACTTGCGTCTTAAATGCTGACGCTGATGCTGGGGCTGACGCTGGCGTGGGTGCTGGAGTCGATGCTGGCGTCGGTGGTGACGCTGATGCAAACTCTGATGCTGGCGTCGGTAGTGACACTGGTGTTGACGCCGATGCAGGCGCCGTTGCTGGAATCGCTGGCGTCTTCGATACTGGCGCTGATGCTTGCCCTGATGCAGGCGTCGGTGCTGGCGTCGATGGTGGGGGCAATGCTGGTGTCACTGCTGGCGTCGATGCTGGCTTCGGTGGTGACGCTGATGCTGACGGTGGTGCAGGCTCCTGTGCTGGAGTCGCGTGCGTCTTTGATGCCGGGGCTGATGCAGGGGCTGATGATGGCGTCGGTGTTGGCGTCAATGGTGGTGGCGGTACTGGTGTCGATGCTGGAGTCGATGCCTGCGTTGGTGGTGGATTCGTGGTGTTGTGACCCAGGCCCTTCACCTCGTGGTGCTTGACCTCGTGGTGCTTCTTCGGGTCTCTGGGTGGGGGCAGGGTGACTGCCGGGCATGCCGCGCAGCCCCTGCCCTTGCGCAGAACTGATTTCGATGGTGGATTCGATGCTGGCGTCGGTAGTGACGGTGGTGTTGACGCTGATACCGGTTCTGGTGCTGGAGTTGCTGGCGTCTTTGATGCTGGCGCTGGTGCTGGGGTTGATGCAGGCGTCGGTGCTGACGCTGATGCTGGCGCTGGTGCTGGGGTCGCTGGCGTCTTCGGTGCTGGCGCTGATAATGGGGCTGACGATGGAGTCGGTGCTGGCGTCGATGGTGGGAGCAGTGCTGGTGTGAATACTGCTGGCGTCGGTAATGACGCTGATGCTGACGTCGATGCATGCTCCAGTGCAGAAGTCTCTGGAGTCTTCGATGCTGGCGCTGGTGCTGGGGTTGATGCAGGCGTCGGTGCTGACGTCGGTGGCGGGAGCAGTGCTGGTGTCACTGCTGGAGTCGGTGCTTGCGTCGGTTGTGACACTGATGCTGACTTTAGTGGCTCTGGTGCTGGAATCGCCGGCGTGATTGATGCCGGCGCTGATGCTGGGGTTGATGCTGGCGTCGGTGCTGACGTCGGTGGTGGGGTCGGTGCTGGTGTCGATGCTGGCGTCGATGCTGGCGTCGGTGGTGACGCTGATACTGGCCTTAATGGCTCCGGCGCTGATGTTGCTGACGTCTTGTATGTTGACGCGGATGCTGGGGCTGATGCTGGCGCTGGTGCTGGCTCTGGTGCTGGAATCGCTGGCGTCTTCGATGCTGGCACTGATGCTGGGCCTGGTGCAAGCATCGGTGATGCTGCTGGCGTCGGTGCTGGCGTCGATGTTGGCGACGGCGCTGGGGTCGGTGCTGGAGTCGATGCTGGCGTCGGTGGTGACGTGGATGCTGACACTACTGCTGGCTCCGGTGCTGGAGTCCCTGGCGTCTTCGATGCTGGCGCTGATACTGGAGTTGATGCTGCCGTGAGTGATGTCATCGAAGGTGGGAGCGGTGTTAGTGTCGGTGCTGGAGTCGATGCTGGCGTCAGTGGTGTCGCTGATGCTGACGTTGATGCTGGCTCTGGTGCTGGAATCGCTGGCGTCTTCGATGCTGGCACTGATGCTGGGGCTGATGCAAGCGTCGGTGCTGGCGTCGATGGTGGGGGAAATGCTGGTGTCGATGCTGGAGTCGATGCTGGCGTCGGTGGTGACGCTGATGATGCCGCTAATGCTGGCTCTACGGCTGGGATCGTCGGTGTCTTCGATGCTGGGGCTGATTCTGCGTCTAATGTTGGCATAGGTGCCGGCTGGGGGGGTCCGGGCCTTGCTTCAGCACTGCAGGGGCCAGGCCTCGCTTCGGTTTGGAGACGCCGAGGCGGTGGTGACGCTGATGCTGACTCTGATGCTGGCGTCGGTGGTTACGTTGCTGGTGTCGGTGCTGTAGTCGGCCTCGTTATTGATGTTGACGCTGGCATTGATGCTGGCTCTGGTGCTGAGTCGCTGGCGTCTTTGATACTGTCGCTGATGCTGGGGCTGATGCTGGCGTCGGTACAGGCGCTGGCGTCGATGCTAGCGTCGGTGGTGACGCTGATGCTGACGCTGATGCTTGCGTCGGTGGTGGCGTCGATGCTGACGCTGATGCTGGCTCCGGTGCTGGAGTCGCTGGCGTCTTCGATGCTGTCGCTAGTGCTGGAGTTGATGCTGGCGTCGGCGCTGGCGTCGATGGTGGGGGCAATAATGGTGTCGTTGCTGGAGTCGGCCTCGGTGGTGATACTGATGCAGGCATTGATGATGACTCTTGTGCTGGAGTCGCTGGCGTCTTAGATGCAGGAGCCGATGATGGGGCTGATGATGGGGTAGGTGCTGGCGTCGATGGTGGGTGCAGTGCTGGTGACAATACTGCTAGTGTCTGTGGTGACGCAGATGCTGACGTTGATGCATGTTCTAGTGCTGGTGTCGCTGGCGTCTTCGATGCTGGCGCTGATGCTGCTGTTGATGCTGGCGTTGGTGCTGCCGTCGATGGTAGGGGCACTGATGGTTTGTGCCGTTGATGGGGTCGGTGCTGGCGTAGGCGGTGACGCTGATGCTGACCCTGATGAGGGCTCCGCCACTTGAGTCGCTATCGTCTTCGATGCTGGCGGTGCTGGCCTTGGTGGTGACGCTGATGCTGACGCTAGTGCGGGCTCCACTGCTGGATTCGCTGGTGTCTTCGATGCAGGCGCTGATGCTGGTTCTAATGTTGGCGCGGGTGCTGGCGTTGGAGCTGGCGTCGGTGGTGACGCTGATGCTGACGCTGATGCTGGCGTCGGTGGTAACGTTGATGCTGACGCTGATTCTGGCTCCGGTGCTGGAGTCGCTAGCGTCTTCGATGCTGTCGTTGCTGCTGGGATTAATGTTGGCGTCGGTGCTGGCATCGATGGTGAGGATGCTGGGGTCGGTGCTGGCGTCGGTGGTCACGCTGATGCTGACGCTGATGCTTGCTCCGGCGCTGAATCCGCTGGCGCCTTCGATGCTAGCACCGATGCGGGGACTGATGTTGGCTCTCTGCTGGCGTCGGTGGTAGTGGCGGTGCTGGGATCGATGCTGGAGTCAGCGTAGGTGGTGACGCTATGGTACTGCTTCCGGTCTGTGCTCTGGTGCTGATGCTGGTCGTGGTCGCCCTCCGCGGCTGGTAGCCGACCATGGGACAACAGACCCTGGGGCGGGTATGCCGTTCCAGGGTCTGAGTCCCTTTCCCCTAGCGCTGGCATCGATGCTGGCGTCGGTGGTGGCGCTGTTACTGACGCCGAGGCTGGCGTCGGTAGCGACGTCGATGCTGGCGCTGATGCTGGCTCTGGTGCTGAAAGCGCTGGCGTTTTCGATTCTGGCGCTGATACTGAAGCTGATGCTGGCGTCGGTGCTGGTGTCGGTGGTGGTGGCGGTGCTGGAATCGATGCTGACGTCAGCCTAGGTGGTGACGCTGGTGCTGACGCTAGTACTGGCTTTGGTGCTGGAGTTGCTGGCGTCTTCGATACCATCGCTGATGCAGGGGCTGGTGCAAGCGTCGGTGCTGGCGTCGATGGTGGGGGCAGTAATGGTGTCGGTGCTGGAGTCGATGCCGGCGTCGGTCGTGGTACGGAGGCTGACGTTGGTGCTGGCTCTGGTGCTGGCGTCGCTGGCGTCTCTGATGCCGGGGCTGCTGTTGGGGCTGGTGCTGGAGTCGGTGCTGGCGTCAATAGTGGGGGCGGTGCCAGTGTCGATGCTGGAGTCGACGCTAGGCTTGGTGGCGACGCTGGTGCTGACGCTAATGCTGGCTCCACTGCTGGTGTCGCTGGTGTCCTCGATGCTGGCGCCGATGCTGGGTCTACTGGTGGCAGAAGTACTGGCGTTGGTGCAGGCGTCGGTGGTGGCGCTGATGCTGACGCTGATGCTGGCGTCGGTGGTGACGCTGGTGCTGGCGCCGATGCTGGCTCCGGTGCTGGAGTCGCTGGCGTCTTCGATGCTGTCGCTGATGCTGGAGTTGACGCTGGCGTCGGTGCTGGCGTCGATGGTGAGGACGGCGCTTGTAACTGTGCTAGAAGTCGGCCTGGGTTGTGACGCTGACGCTGGCCTCGGTGCTGGCTCTGGTGCTGAAGTCGGTGGCGTCTTCGATGCTGGCGCTGATGGTGGGGCTGCTGCTGGCGTCGGTGCTGGCGTCGATGTTGGCGACGACGCTGGGGTCGGTGCTGGAGTCGATGCTGGCGTCGGTGATGACGGTGATGCTGACCCTGAAGGTGGCATCGCTGCAGGCGCAGGCCTGGGCGTGGGGCGGCGTACCAGGAGGGCGGCGAGGCTCGGAAGCCAGGGTCGGGAGGCTGTCGCCGTCGTGGTCGTAGGCGTGGGTGGGGCCGTCGCTGCTGGAGGCCGGGCTGGTCCTGGCCTCAGCGAGGCAGGCGTGGTTGTCTCTGATGCTCTCGTCGATGCTGGCGTCGATGATGAGGGCGGTGCTTGTGTCGATGCTGGAGTCAATGCTGGCGTCAATGGTAACGTTGGTGCTGACTCTTATGCTGGCTCCGGTGCTGGAGTCGCTTTCGTCTCTGATGCTGGCACTGATGCTGAGACTGATGCTGGCGTCGGTGCTGGCGTCGAGGGTGGGGGCGGTGGTGGTGTCGATGCTGGAGTCGAAGCTGGAGTCGGTGGTGACGTTGATGCTGGCGTTAATGCTGGCTCCGCTAGCGGAGTCGCTGGCGTCTTCAAGCTTGACTCTGATGCTGGGGCTGATGCTGGCATGTGTGCTGGCGTCGATGCTGGCGTCGGTGGCGACGCAGATGCTGACGCTGGTGCTGTCGTCGGTGGTGACGCTGATGCTGCCGACAGGTGCTTATGTACTTTCCAGGGCCAGCGGACCTGCCATGGAATATGGTAGTAGCCCCAGCAGGCGGGGCTGGTCCCCTTCGGGTTGGCGAAGTCCTCTAGGAGACGTGCCCACCGCGGGTCCGGGGCCAGCGCGCGCAGGGGGTCCGCGGGTACTAGGGCGGCCTTGGCTTCTGGCTCGAGCGCAGCTCAATTCAGGGCCACGTCGATAGTAGTGGTCTGGCCGCGGCGGGCGAGAGTGGCTGCAAAAGTCTGGAGTACCGCGAGCTGCTGAAGGGTGACAATGTTGCAGCCCCGCTGTACGTGGCGCGGGGCCGACGCGCAGTCGCCGGGCATGTCTCGGGATCTCCAGTTGGCCTCTGTCGATGCTGGCGTCGTTGCAGGCGTCGCTGTTGTCTGTTGTCGTCTGCCAGGGCCGCCAATTTTTCCGATAGGTCCCGCCATGGTCGAGCCTGGCTTCCGTCCCCGACTCCGTCGCGGTGGTGGTTGCTGACGCTGATGCTGGGGCTGATGCTGGCGTAGGTGCTGGCATCGATGCTGGCGTCGGTGGTCACGCTGATGCTGACGCTGATGCTTGCTCCGGCGCTGAATCCGCTGGCGCCTTCGATGCTGGCACCGATGCGGGGACTGATGCTGGCTGGCTCTCTGCTGGCGTCGGTGGTAGTGGCGGTGCTGGGATCGATGCTGGAGTCAGCGTAGGTGGTGACGCTATGGTACTGGTTCCGGTCTGTGCTCTGGTGCTGCTGCTGGTCGTGGTCGCCCTCCGCGGCTGGTAGCCGACCCTGGGACAACAGACCCTGGGGCGGGTATGCCGTTCCAGGGTCTGAGTCCCTTTCCCCTAGCGCTGGCATCGATGCTGGCGTCGGTGGTGGCGCTGTTACTGACGCCGAGGCTGGCGTCGGTGGTGGCGTCGATGGTGGGGGCCCTGACGCTGGCTCCGGTACTGGAGTCGCTGTCGCCTTAGCTGGCAGGGCTGGGGCTGGTGCTGGAGTCGGTGCTGGCGTCAATAGTGGTGGCAGTGCCAGTGTCGATGGAGGAGTCGATGCTGGCCTTGGTGGTGACGCTGATGCTGACGCTAGTGCTGGCTCCACTGTCGTCGATGGTGGGTGCAGCACTGGCGTGGATGATGGGGTCGATGCTGACGTCGGTAGTGACGTTGATGTTGACGCTGATGTTGTCTCTGGTGTTGGAGTCGCTGTCGTCCTCGATGCTGTCGCTGATGCTGTGGCTGACGCAAGCGTCGGTGCTGGCGTCGATGGTGGGGGCAGATATGGTGCAGATGCTGGAGTCGATGCTGGCGTCGGTGGTAGTGCTGAAGCTGGTGTTGGCGCCAGCACCAATGCTGGAGTCGCTGGCGTCTCTGATGCCAGCTCTGATGCTGGGCTGGTGCTGGGGTCGGTGTTGGCGTCAATAGTGGGGGCGGTGCCAGTGTCGATGCTGGAGTCGATGCTGGCCTTGTTGGTGACGCTGATGATGCCGCAGATGCTGGCTCCACTGCTGGAGTCGCTCGTGTCTTCGAAGCCGGAGCTGATTATGTGTCTAATGCTGGCATAGGTTATGGCGATGGTGCTGGCGTCGGTGGTGACACGGGTGCTGACTCTGATGCTGGCGTCGGTTGCGACGTTTCTGATGGCGCTGATGCTGGATCCGGTGCTGGTGTCTCTGGCGTCTTCGATGCTGTCGCTGATGTTGGGATTGATGCTGGCGTCGGTGCTGGAGTCGATGGCGAGGACGGTGCTGGTGTCGGTGCTGTAGTCGGCCTCGTTGTTGATGCTGACGCTGGCATTGATGCCGGCTCTGGTGCTGGAGTCGCTGGCGTCTTCGATGCAGGCACTGGTGCTGGGGCTGATGCTGGCGTCGGCCCACGCGATGCCGTCGATGTTGGCGTCGGTGGTGACACTGATGCTGACGCTGATGCTGGCGTCGGTGGTGACGTTGTTGCTGACGCTGGTGCTGGCTCCGGTGCTGGAGTCGCTGGCGTCTTCGACGCTGGCGCCGGTGCTGGAGTTGGTGCTGGCGTCGGTGCTGGAATCGATGCTGCGGGCGGTAATGGTGTCGCTGCTGGCGTGCGTACCTCCCTCATCGTGTGCTCCTCCGTCGTGGTCACCTCCTCCCTCGCGTGCTCCTGCATTTCCCTGTCCTCCAGGTCGTCCGGGTCGTCCTCCTCCTGGCCGTCCTCCTGGTCGTCCTGGTCGTCCTCCTCCTGCCCGTCCGAGTCGTCCTTCTCCTGGCCGTCCTCCCAGTCGTGGCCGCGCTCGAGGCTGGTCGGGGTGATGGGCGGCAAGGTGAGGAAGTCCTGGTCACGGTGGTAGTAGTAGGCGTAGTCGTGGTACTGCTGGTGGTGGCACTGTTGGTCGTAGTCGTGGTGGTGGAAGTGGCGGTGGACTGTGGGCACGAAGTCGGCGGCAGTCAGGTTCATCATGAAGGCGTTGCTCATGCTGGCGTCTGTCTGCGCGTTGGCCGTAGTGGTGCTGGTGCCATTGGCCAGGAGTATGGCAATGTCTTTGGCGGAGACGACGTGCCTTTTTCGTGCCGCGTATGCGATGCGGCACCTCGCAGGTGACGTGAGCTTCGTAGTCGGTGATGTCGGTGTTGGCGTCCTCGGCCCCATTCCACATATGGGGCCAGTAAGTCTCGGCCGCGGGCCGGTATGCTCGTAGCTCTTGGTCTCGCACTTCTTCGCGGGCTTCCAGGCCGCCATGGCGCGCAGCCCGGGCGCCGCGCTGGTCGCCGCCGCGGGCGGGTGGCTGGCGGGCCCCCCCTCTGGGTGCAGTGGGGAAGAGTCTCCGCATATGGCGACTCTCCTCCTCCTCCTCCTCCTCCTCCTCCTCCTCCTCCTCCTCCTCCTCCTCCTCCTCCTCTCCTCCTCCCCGACTCCTCCTCCTCGATCCTCGATCTTGGCAGGACGCAAAGCTGTCCTGGACCCTGGGGGCTCCGTCCAGGGCCAGATCTTCGCCCTGGGCCGTGCTCTGACGGCCCCCGGGCCCGTGGAGGGGCCCGGGAAGCCCGAGAGCACAGAAAACACCTCGAGGCCCGTTTCCCTCAAGACCAGCTTGCTTCATGACAGGCCCTACTGCTCGGTCCTCGATCCTCGATCCTCCTCCCCGCGAGGGGCAGCGCCAGGGGGGGAACCAGCACAGGGGGGGAACGTAGAGCTGGAACCTGCGATGCGTCGCCGATGGATCTGCAAGAGGCCCCCGATGGCGAACCTGCACGTCCCTGGGCGGAGTGGGGCGCCCAGGCCCAACTTGGCGAGCCCGCGCGTTCCTGGACGGGGTGGACTGTCGGGCCCCCGTCGGCTATGAATGGGTATGCGGGGCCGATGCGTTCCCCCCCTGAGCCGATCCCCGTCCCCACTTGCTTTCGGGCCGTAGCTCGGGCCTCTGGCGGCCGTTCGGGACGATCTGGGCACCCCCGGAACGCTCTCGACGAGGCGCAGCTGCTGGAGAGCGTCCCGAGGCTGGACAGCCGACGAGAACCGACAAAGACGCGCGAAAATCTTCGAACCTCAAACCTGTCGTCTCCCCCTGAGCGCATGCCCCCCGTAGGATTGCCTCTGATCCTCGACCCTCGATCTTCCTCAGCGGAGCCGTCTCGGAGGGAGGGAGGCCCTGGCGGTCAGGCTCCTTGGCGCCCGTCTCGTGGCTGTCCTGTCGCAGCCGGGCATCCAGCTGCGCGATGCGATCCTCGGCGCGAGGGTCGAGGAGAGGAGGAAAGGGGAGGAGGATCGGGGAGGGAGGGGGGAGCGGGGGAGAGAGGGGAGTCTGAATGCAATGCAGAGGAGCAACTTCCCATTATGTTCATCTTGCTGCTCTGCTCAGTCATGTTCTGCCGTGTTCTGTCACCGCCGCCCACTGGCTCGAGGTGTGGGCGGGCGGGCTTGTCTTACGGACTGCAGCTGGGTTCAGCTGCCCAGATCGCGCGTCGGGGCCGCGATCGCTTTCAGAGAGGAAAATGTGCTCACATCGTCGGAGCTTGAGTTTCAGGAAAATCTATTACGACAAGTTTTGCGAGATCCGAGGAGCGAGGCTAGAAGTTCGAGAACTTCGGGGACCTCTTGAGGCTCTTCGGGGTCCAGATTGGTAGCGGAGCTCGTGGCAACCGCACCACGGGCTCCCACCAGTCCCGTCACGATGGCAACGTCCTCAGGAACGACAGTGCCGGCCAGAGTGGAAGTACCGTCTTGGAACGGTGAGGCAACAAAGCTGTCGAGCTACCGCTTCGAGGTGTCCATGTTCGTGAAGAGCATCAGGGTGACTGTCCGCTACGTCTGCGGACCACAGTTGGTCAGGGCGCTTGGGCCGCGGGTTCGAAACGCCGTGGAGAGTTGCCCGTCGATCAACGGCGTGGACGAAGTGGACGAACACGGAAAGCTGGTCGGCTGATAGAATGTGTTCAACTACGTGCTGGAGAAGCTGGACTACACCAGCCTCCATCAAACGGGCTTGCTGGCCGAGGAGGTCTTCCTGAAGATCGGCCGCAACTCCGGCGAGACGTTCCAGGACTGGGCGGCTCGGTTTGAGAAGAAGGAGAGAGAGCTGCTGACGCGGCTCCAAGTGATCGACCCGGACGTCAAGGAGGTGATTGCCAAGCCGCTACGCACCTGGTGGTTCCTGAGGAAGTCGAGGCTTACTCCTGTCCTTCGAGGCGAAGTGACGGCGACTGCTGGAGGGGACTTCGACTTTGCGAAGACCTACAAGACGCTGCTCACGCGCTTCCCAGCGGAAGCCCTGGCAGAGCTGGACGGCAAGGTGAAGCGCAAGAGAGCCTTGTTCGAGAACGACGCCAAGGAGGACGAGGACGAGATTGGTGGGGAAGCAGAGGAGATCTACGAGCTGGCCGAGCAACTGATCAACCTCGCCGACGAGGACGACGAGGTGGAGGCCGACGACTTGGATGCGGACAACGAGGTGTTCGCTCAGTTTCGCCAAGCTGGCCGGAGCTTCAAGGACGCTCGCGATCTCCTACGACAAATACATGTGGCGAGGGACTACTACCCGGTGGTGGTCCAGCGGGACGACGGGCGGCCAGCGCCGCCACCAAAGGCGCACGCTGAAGGGCGACCTCGAGAACCAGGTAAAGGCCGTGGTCGTGGACAACAATATCGTCGTGTTCGCTTCGACGGTTCTCGGGACCTATCAAAGATGAAGTGCATCGTCTGCAGGCAGTTCGAGCATCGAGCTCGGGAATGCCCCGACCGTGGCAAGGTCGGCAACAACGCGAGCGGGAGTAACGGCACCACGCACAACGGCTTCATCTTGTCGGCGCTAGACGAGCACGTGTACCTACTGGAACGCGACGGGATATGGGCCGTGCTGGACATCGGCGCGACCCGTAGCCTAGGTGGCATCGAGAGCGTGGAGAACCTCATGTACGAGATGCTGGTCAACCACGACGTGGAGTTTGAGACCCATGACGACGTGTGCTCGTTCACCTTCGGCGACGGCCTTCAGAAGAGCTCGATGGGGACAGTCTCCGGAAAAGCCTTACTGGGCCCCAAACTGCGGAACATCTGCCTCTCGGTAATGGCGAACCGCGTCCCTATCCTGCTGGGCATGGACATCCTGACTGATGACCTGAAGGTAGTGGTCGACTACGGCCGCAACTGGATCGGGCTGCCAACGCTGGGCAACAAAGTCTACCACTGCGAGAGGCTCTCGAGCAAGCACCCGGCAATCAACCTCTCGACGCCTCAATGGTGGCGCGAGGTACCCATTCCATTGTCTCTGGGGAACTGCCACGTCAACATGGACGAGCAGGACTCCATCGTGCTGGACGAGAAACCGGAGACGCCCGAGACGGGCTGCGCTGGCTGCCTCGCCATGCGCTAGGGACAGCACCCCCTGGTGATGGCGGCGAGAGAGATATCATCTCCATCGTCATCTTCATCATCGGGGGGGCCAGGAGAAAACCCGTCGGGAAGCACTGGACCGCGGGACGGCACGATCGACGCCAACTACCAAGAAACGCCAGGGGCCTCGAGGGGCCCAAAGATTCCAGGGAGAACCCCGAGCCCCAGTCGATCGAGACAGCCGAGACCGACACGATCACCGACCGAGAGCAGCCCGACGATGTCACAACGTACAAGCAGTCCGAGACCGACAAAAGCCAGGGATTCGCGTGGGAACAGACCGGGGACACCTCTGGGGACTTCAGAGGTGCCAGGGGGCTCGAGATCACGACCGAGTTCTGGGAAGATCTTGAGGACGTCTGGGAAGACCTCTGAGAGACCCAAAGCGGGATGCGAGATACACTTATGCCAGAAAGCCTCCGATCAAAAACCCAAGAGACCCTGCTGCGCTCCTCAGCCACGTGTGGCCCAAAATCGTGGTGCAGGAATCCTCACGGACCCCAGTGCAACAGCTATTCCATATCCTACATATACGTGTGCGTCGGATGCCATGTGGAGACTCTTCTTCGCAGCATCGGCCACCTTCGGAGCGACCAGAGTGGGCGCGACCGAGGACTCGAGCAGGATCTACACCTGGGACGCCGATAGCCTCTCCCTCAACGGAGGGATCAGCACCGGCTTCACCCTCGCTCCAGATTCCCGTGAGGTATCAACCTCCAGGCCGCTGACAGTGCTGTGGGGCAGTGGGTCGGACATGGAGGGGATGCAGCTGCAACGGGGGCCAGTCGCACTACTGCCTCCATCTACATGCTCGGTATGGAACTCATCCTGCTTGGCCACCTGCAGCTCTACCTCCCAGACCACCAGAAGCCTTCCTGGAGATGGGCTACACGGTGCCGACGACTCCTGAGGCAGCGTACCAGGCCGTATGACATCAGCCAGCAGGACCTCCACCGCATCCACCACCGCCGCCACCTGTGGCACCAAGCTCAACCGTCCGGTCAAGGTGCTCGTGCTGCAAGGCCCCCCATCGGACGAACACGGGATGCAGCTGCCGCGGCGGGAAGAGTCACATGTGCATCAAGCTGACGACGAAGCTGGCGAAGCGCGACCCCGAGGGGCCCTGTGAGTTCCTGCCGGGAGTGGACGACAAAATGCTGGACGACTCGGAGGTGATCGAGACGCGGCAGAAGCGGGGCCGCTGAACCAGCTGGACAGCTCGGACCTTCAGACGTTCTACCTGGCGCAGACCCAGGTGATGGACAAGATCTACTTCGAGATCGGAGATGACACCGTCAACCTGACCAAGGCCACGCGAGCGGACCTCATGGAAGTCTGCTGCCCTCGAGAGTCATCCTTGGGGCAAGCCGTGGAGACGCAAGGAGGGACCGTGGTCAGATGCGGGCTCTTCAACGGCTACGACATGGGCACGGCAACTGGAGTCCGCAGAGCGATACACCTACTCCGATTGGCACGTCCAAAACGTCTGGTACTCAGTCCGCGATGTACCGCCGACTGTCCCATCCAGAACCAGAAGAAGCAGCTGGTCACCAAAGTCCGCCAGGCGAGGCGGATACAACGGGGCTGTCTTGCACTCTACGAGGAGGCCAAGAAGATCACCGACTGCCACACTGAGCTGGAACAACCATGGAACAGCAGAAGTTGGGTGCGATCACCACCCATAAAGAAGATGCGATCCGAGATGCACGAGATGATCGTACATGGCTGCGCCTATGGAGTACGTGATGAGAGATCGGGGTTGCCAGTGAAGAAGGCTTGGCACATTTGCTGGACCGACCCCGAGTTCGGCGCGAAGGTGAGCCGCCTCTGCTCGAATCGCCCCGGGCGCGGCGACAACCACCTCCACCGCGTCATCGAGGACGGGACCTTGGTCGCACAGACCGCGTACTCCCCGCCAGCGATGTGCAAGGCCTGGGCTAAGCATATCCTCTGGAACAATGTCAATAGCCAGTACGGCAAGGAGATCTTCGCAGGACTCGAACAGATCCCAAAGGAGGACGACGTCGAGATGCCGGACGAGACGGAGGAGCTGCTGAATGACGAGGACATCGAGATGGAGGCAGCCGAGGCCTCTCTTGGGCGTGAAGACCGAGGTCACGAAGAAGGAGATCTCCGAGATCGGACAACGGCTGGCTCGTCTACATCGGAACCTCGGCCATCCCAGCAACAAGACGCGTTGCAAGATACTCAAGGCCCCCGGACCGGCAGTAACGGTACTCCAACTGGCTCTCCAGTTTCAGTGCCATGGATGCCACATTGGGAAGTTGCCGAAGGCCGTCAGAGTAGCCTCAGGCGTGGAGATACCCGGAGTGCTGGAAGTACTGGCCACTGATGGGCTGGAGTGGCTGTCACCACAGCAGACGTCGCACATCATGACACTGAATCTGGACGAGGGCTCCGGATTCACCAGCGTGACCTACCACGGGCAGAAGGGCGAGCGCAGTGGCAACCGCTCAGCAGCAGAGGTGATTGCCACGTGGGAATCTTGGTGCAGCCACTATCGTCGACCCTCTCTCCTTCGCATGGATCCTGAAGGTTGCCACTGCTCACAGGCCGTTGCAAAGTGAGCCTCCGACCACGGGATCGAGCTCTGGATCGCCCCAGGCGAGGCACACTGGCTGATAGGCAAGGTGGAACGCCGCATCCAACTGTTCAAGAGGCTCATGACGAAGCTCGCCACCCTCGACCCCGAATGCGACACGCAGGAGCTGGTCACCTGGGTCGTGAGTGCGATCAACTCCATGGACAGGGTCGGGAACCATTCCCCGTTCGAGCACTTTCTGGGAGTCACGGGGATGCCGCACTCGAGCAATCCCTTCGCCATCATCGACGGGGACACCGGCGAGACGCAGGAACAAAGACGTTTACTGGCTCGGCAAAGCATGCGAATATGCTGAACGTCGGCGACACGCAGAACAGGCAAGGAACCGAGTGTACCAGACCTGGGAGGCCGGCGACCTCGTGTACTTCTGGCGCGAGGCAAGGGTCGTGAGAACCGCCCTGGGAAAAAGGGAGGCTGGTATGGGCCAGCCCGCGTGTTCGCCCAGGAGAAGCGCCGCGTCGACGGCTGGGCGCGCGTCACATCAGTGGTCTGGATCGCCCACGGGAACACGCTGATCAGGTGTGCCCTAGAACAACTACGACCTGCCTCAGAAGCCGAGAAGATGATCACCGAGCTCAAGATCCAGGCCAACCTTGGCAAGACCATGACGGACATCCTTGAGACGGCCAAGGCAGGCACCTTCGAGGACCTCGTTGACCAACGACGACCGGACCTCCAGGCCCACGAACCTCCTGCAGTACCAGCTGGAGCCCCACCAGAAGAGGCCGCTGAAGAACCACCAGCTGCCGCCATGGACGAGGAGACGACACCCCTCGAGTCCAGGCACACTACGCCACGGTCGGTTGCTCAACCTGAAGCAGAACCAGGCGACATCGCTGCAGAAGGTCGAGACCAGGAACCTGGTTCACCAAAGGAGGGCCACCCGAGGGCCCACCTCAACTGGAGCTACCTCCTGCCGCCGAACAAGTCCCTGCCGTAGCAGACCACGATCAACCCGGGGGACCTTCGTCATCATCAACGGCAGCTCGCCCGAGGTACCGCATGACACATCGAGGACCCGAACTTGATCTTCACCGACCACCAGAGAAGCGGCAGAAGGGCAACGACGACATGGATGAGAAGGAGCTCTGGGTGGACCTGCAGAACGACGATCTGGACATCCTCCTGGGAGCGGACGAACACCAGACGGTCTACTTCGAGTACATCAAGAACGAGAGCTCTGAGAAGCTGGACAGCAAGGGCCGGATGGGCACCATACTCAACAGCTTCATTGCCAACCAGCGGCGTAAGGATAAGCTCGAGCTCTCCTGGTCGAAGATTAACACCACAGCGCACAAGGAGTTCGAAGAGGCGATCAACAAAGAGACGAACAACTGGCTACAGCATCGAGGACTTCGCCCGGTTCCAGCGTCTCAGGTCAAGGACGCCGCGGACATCATTCGAGCTCGATGGCTCTTCACCCGCAAGGCGGACGGTCGGGCCAAGGCGCGCCTCGTACCCCTGGGTTGCCAGACCAAGGACCTGGGGAAGGAGCCGACTGCGACCCCCACAGCCTCGAGGCGGGCCCGCAACGTGATGCTCACTATCGCCGCCGCCAATCACTGGAAGCTGATCAAGGGCGACGTCACTTCGGCTTTCTTGCAGGCTCACGAGCTGGATAAAGACCTGTTCATTGAGCCCGACAGTGTGCTTCGGAAGGCGTTCAACGTCAAGGACGGCGAGCTACTCAGGGTAATGAAGCCCGGATGCGGCATCGGCGAGGCACCACGACACTGGTGGGAAACGGTGAAGCTCGATTTCAAGAAGCTGGGCCTTCAAGCGTGCGAACTAGAACCTTGCATGTGGAAGTTGCGGTGTTCTCAGACTGGGCGCCTCCTCGGCATAGCCATGGCTCACGTGGACGACTTCATTCTTGCCGGCGACAACGAGCACCCCGAATGGAATCAGCTCGTAGGACAGATCCACAAGCTGTACAAGTGGGACACCTGGGAGGACATGAATGACGGAATCACCAGTCTCAAGCAGTGCGGTGTAACCATCGAGGAGAACGAGAAGGGCTTCTTCCTACACTAGAGGGCCTACGCCGACGAGATCCTAGAAGTTCGGCCACCAGATGGAGGACGACATCGGCCTTCAGACAGTCTCCGCGACAAGGGCCAGACCGTTCTACGGGCCTTCTGCGACGAGGTCTACTGGCTGGGCGTCAACACCATACCCTTCCTCCTCGCCTGGGTGGCCGAGCTCCAGTCGAAGATACCGAAGGGCACGCACAGCCTGTTCACGACCGCGAACAACATTGTCAAGCTGATCAAGCAGAACCAGCACATGGGGCTCCAGATTCACCGCCACAGCCTCGACGACCTGGCCGTCTTCACCTGGTGCGATGCTGCCTGGGCCAGCCGCCCTGACGGGCGTTCGCAAGGCGGGTGCATCACGGCCATCGCCGCCACATGGAGGGTGAGAAGTCGCAGTTCACTGTGCTCGACTGGGGCTCCAAGAAGTTGCGCAGGGTGGCTCGATCGAGCCTGGCTGCTGAGGTACAGGAAGCAGGCGATGCTGAAGGAGAACAGTGCATGGTGCGCATGCTGCTGGCCGAGATCCTGCTCAACAGGTCTCCCGTCCGGGAGCGCATGGCGATGCTCCATCACATCCCCGCCGTGATCGTGACCGACTGCAAGGCGTTCTACGACGGAATGGTACGATCCCAGTCGGCTGGCTTGGGTCTCGACGAGCGGCGGACCGCCATCGAGGCGCTGGCGCTCAAGAGCGCGCTCGACGAGGGGCAGACGACGGTCCGGTGGGTTCACTCGCATGCGCAGATCGCAGACGGACTCACCAACTGGCAAGCGTTCGGAGCTCTCAAATTGTTCCTGGGCAAGCAGGAGTGGGGGCTGATCTACGACGAGAACTTCATGAACGCGCGGAAGCGAGCCGCTCTAGGGAAGAGCATCTGCGACACCACCAAGCCTGAGGACGCCGCAGCCGCCAAGGAGATCTTCGAGAAGCGCCGGCTGGCGCGGAAGGAGCTCAGTCAGAATGACGGGGCTCAGGCAGAGCCCAACAGTACGAGACCGAGCAGCTCTCAGTCGGGTCAGGACGACCGCATGAACACGGCAGCCTCTTTTCCGCCTGTCTGAATGCAATGCAGAGCAGCAGCTTCCCATTATGTTCATCTTGCTGCTCTGCTCAGTTATGTTCTGCCGTGTTCTGTCACCGCCGCCCCCTGTATCAAGGTGTGGGCGGGCGGGCTTGTCTTACGGACTGCAGCTGGGTTCAGCTGCCCAGGTCGCGCGTCGGGGCCGCGATCGCTTTCAGAGAGCAAAAGGTGCTCACGTCGTCGGAACTTGACTTTCAGGAAAATCTATTGCGACAAGTTTTGCGAGATCCGAGGAGCGAGGCTAGAAGTCCAAGAACTTCGGGGGCCTCTTGAGGCTCTTCGGGATTCAGAGGGAGGGAGGGGGAAGAGGCGGGTTAAAGCGGAGAGGAAGGGGGGGGTGGGTGGGAAGGGCGGGGGGGGGGGGGGGGGGAATAGGGGGAGAGGGGAAAAAGAAGGGGAGGGGAGGGAGAAGGGGCGACAGGGCCCCATATGGGTTCTTGCAGATTTTCGCTCCCCCGGGCACGCGCTGGGCCCCGAGGCCGCTTTGAAAAACCGATCGGAGGAGGTCAAGTTGGGCCAGGTCAAGCCAGTGTGACGCCAGGAGGTGGTGGCGCTCAGCAAAGGGGACCCTTTGCGACCCTGGAGGGTGATGCGGAATTCGCCAAGGCCAGCGACAGGACGCCACCTCCCAAATACACTGGGTCTCCTCCGCACGGGCCTCTCGGAGCCGCGCCCGAACTTGCAGAGCTGCGAGGCGCTGCTCATACACATAACTGGGGGAGGCCGAACACGCGGACTGGACGGAATCCAGCTTCGCACGGCGCCCTGCGCCACGCCTGAGCCACGCCTGAGCGGTTCCCCCAACGGTCTCCCATCGGCAACCTGGAGACCCACGGCTAGGATCCGCTTGAGCATGGCAGGAGATACCTGGGGTCGATGATTGTCGACCCCATCTTGGTTCCTCCCGCGCCAGCTGGCGCGTCGCTACAGCGGGCGCGCGCAAGGCACGGAGGAATCCTGGACATCGGGCCCCTGGTAAGGACCCGCGCCTCGGAGGGACCCGCACTAACACACACCCGCCCAGATGCGTTCTAGGTCCGAGAAGCTCGCAAGAGCAGGCTTGAGGACAGAGACAGCTTGCCAACTCATTTGGCGCTGCTGCAGAGCCGGCCCCCTGGCGCGTCGCGGGGCAACCGCGCAGCGCGAGCTTGGCTCGCAGGCTCGCTCGCCTCGCCAAGCGTCCGCGAGACGGAAGTGGCTGCCCGTCGGCGAAGGGTCAGCAGCTCGCGGCCGTCACCCCCGTTGACCGTCGGCCACGCTGGCCCGCAATATTGGCTCCTGCCGCGTAGACTCGCCCAAGCCTATGAATTGCTTTCCGCGCTGGCTTCGCCCCAAACGCCTTTGCCAAGCGCAGGCTGATCTTGCGGGCGCGAACCCTTCCGGAGCATGACTCCACCACTAGCACTGGTCTGCCACCTCGGCGTCAAGCTTGTCGCCACTCGCCACCACCGCCACCCCACCGTTCAACGTCGCCTGCGCAGCTTCGAGGCAACCACAAGACGAGGCCGGCCTGGACGGCCACGCCCACGGCCGCATTCTCATCGGAGCCATACGCCCGCACCGTCTATGTTGCACATAAAACCGACAGCGGGGCTGCGCATCGCAAGCCAATCGCACTCGCGCACTCACGCCCAGGCGCGCACGCCCTGCTGAAGCGACCCGCGCACCGCAAACAATGCAATGCCGCTGCGGGGGAGGCCCAACCTGATGAAGCGAGGGCACTGCCGCGCAATCTTCACCGACTTCATCAGCGGCACTGGTGCACCGAGCGCCAGAGCACGATCCCGCGGCACCTTGGGCGGGATCCCTTCGTAGACCGTACAATGCCCCATGATGAATTTGACGCCGCGGAGTCGCTGGTCGACTGCGACCTCGCCGCGGGCCGCTTGCGGCCGCGATGGGCCCCGGGCGCTCCGACCAGCGCGAGCACCCCAGAAGCGTCGGCGTCGGGAATCACGCGCGGGGGGGGGGGGGGGGCGAGCGCGACTCGCGTCGGCGGAGCCTCTGCCGCGCGCGATGCGCGCCAGCACGCAGCATGCCGCATGATCAATCGTTGTCCCTGATCAGCCCCCTTGGCCTGCATAGACATTACGATGGGGCGCAGCCGTCGCGGCAAAAGCCCTAGACTCTCGCAAGCCTGGAACCCGCCGGTCAGCGCATCAAGTCCCGAACCAGGTCGTAGAACTAGGTGCCTCGGGCGCGCGCGGTCCAAGCTCGCCGACGCCGCGCGCGGGAAGCTCTCCGCCGCTGCCCCGCTGTCGCTGCCGTTACTCGGAAGAAATCGATCGATCGGGGATACTTCACAGGGCACTTGCTTGTCCTGATTGCAGGCCCCGGCATCGACAACATCCTGCGGGCAAGCCGCTAGTCCGCCATCACGCCGCACTACAGCATAATGAGGGTCGCCTGGCAATTCGGCGGTACGATGAAGGCTTCAAGAGCTGCTGGCGGTAGCTGCGTCGCACCTGACCCTGATAGGCCTTCAGCGGCGCGCTCAAGATTATGCGGGACAGCAACTTCCGACGAGGCAGGCCTCGCGGCCGCGTCCACAGGCCCTCCCGTGGCGGCGCTTTCCTGCAGCTTCCGCCACAACAGGAGGGAGGTCAGGACATTCTTCGGCCCCGTGCACCAATGGCCAGGGACTTGCATCGGACCGCGGACCAGGCCGGGACGCAGCCGAGGCCGAGCCGCAGCACAGGCCATGGATCCCATGCCCGCCGCATCCCACGCCAGGCCACAGCCCATGTCAGGCCGCAGCCGATCCTGCTCACCATCATCAACACCAGCACCATCATCATCAGCATCCGCATACTCATCATCATCATCATCATCAGCAGCAGCATCATCAGCATCGGCATTATCATCGCCAGCACTATCATCATCATGATTCACATCCTCATCACCAGTATCCTCATCATCGTCATCATCGTCATCATCATCATGACCATCAGCATCAGCATCAGCATCAGCATCATCAGAATCAGCATCATCAGCCGTATCAACATCATGATCATGATCATGATGATGATCATCACTGTCATCAGAATCATCATAATGACCATTACCATCATCACCATCATCATCAGGATCATGATCATCCCCACCAGTAGCACGATCGGCAGCAGCATTCTCATCATCATCATTATCACCATAATCATCAGCATCATCATCCTCAGCAGCATAACCACCATCGCCACCATCACCACCAGCAGCATCATCACCACCACCGCAGTCATCATTACCATCATCATCCCTAACATCACCAGCATCATCACCATCATCACCATCGTCATTACCAGCATCACCCTCAGCATCACAATCATCATCACCATCAACAGCACCATTATCATCAGCAGCATCAACATCATCATCATCATCGCTACCACCACCATCATCATCATCATCACAATCAGCATCACCACCATCAACATCGCAATCGCACTCGCTATCACCATCACCATCACCATCACCATCATCATTGACATCACCATCGTCAACGGTTACCATCAACATCACCAGCATCACCACCACCATCTTCATCATCAGCATCATCATCGTCATAATCACCAGACTCATCACCATCATCAGCATCACCATCATCAACATCATCATCATCATCGTCATTATCAACACCAGCAGCACCACTATCATCAGGATCATCATCATCGTCATCGTCGACACGGGCCTCGTCCATCCAGCTCGGTCCTAGCACGCGCGGGGCCGCTCCTGGTAGATGTCGCTGCGACGCCCCGGATCATAGCGCAGCACTTGGTTTCGAGGGTTACCCAGTCAGCGGCCTCGTCGAGCAGGGCGGTTGGAGAAACCTAGAGCCCATCACTTCCATTCGACCAGCGCCGAATCCCCTCCCCCAGCGCTCTGCTGCTGACTCGTGGGATTCGCTACTGGGCGCCCGGAAGAAAGCTCAGATCGCGCAACTACCCGCGCCAAGGCGCGCCCCGCAGCCACCCGGGCAGCCAGAGCGCTGACGCCGAGGCGGCCGCGCAGCACCTTGCCGAAGTACTCCGCCAGCGCGAAGGCTTCCGCATCCGCCTTCAGGTGCGACGCGGTCGAAGTGGGGTAACCCAGAAACTGCGCCACGTTGCCGACGCGCTGGTCGAGCCAGCACCGCCGACAAGCAACCGCCCTGGTGCTGCTTGGCAACCCAGGCCCCCATGATACATTCCCATGCGCCCCCCCATGTCAGCGAGCGCTCGCGCAGCCAGCTCCGCCGCCGATGCAAAGGGCGCCCGCGCCCTGGGCAGAAAACCCAACGCCGCACGCGCAGGCGCAGTAGCACAGATGTCCGCGGCCTTGTCGACATAGCGCTTCGCAGGTCCCCCAAAGGGGCCCCGCGCAAGCGGGCCCCACAATGCACCCCGCAGGCACTTTGCACGCCGCTAAATAGTCCCGGTGCTGCTGCGTCATTTCATCGGTGGCCAGTCCTACCGTGACGGGGCGGTCGGACCGCGTAGCCCACTTCGCATCGACATTGACGTGCTCGATCATGGCTTCGCCGCCGCGCTCACAGCGCATAAAACAATAGTGCGGCTAGACGCAGGCGTGATGCACGGGGGCGGGTTCGGCGCGACGATAACTATCTGCGCCTCGCGCGCGATGCCTGAAGTCACCGCCCAAGAGAACAGGTCTACCCATCCCATCAGGACGATCACCGCTAGCGGCAAATATGCGATTTTACGGACTGTCGCACCTTGGTTGACGGCCAGGTACAGCGCGCGGAGGTGGCCACTCTGGAAGGTGCAGGTGCTGCACGGCATGGAGGGTTCGACTCGACGGCGGTGGCCCACTGGGCCAGCACGACCAGGTCTACGTAGGCCCACGAGGCTGCGGGTGGGGAACGCGACCGCTTGAGTAGGGGTGGTCCCTGCGCCTGCATGCCCAGGGTTGGCCTTGCACTTTTTCCCCGTCGCCATGCCCACGCCGCATGCCACGTTGTCATCAAGGTCCGCGTCTGCTATCCCCACTTCCTGCGCCATGAAAATCTCTGCGCGCGGGACCTCCAGTTTTTACATCAGCACGTCTGCCACGCTTGGCATTGAAAGACTCAACTTGGAACATCTGACGAGGTTCAGGATTGGGTGTTAGCGCCACGTGGCCACGAAGGACGTGCATACTAGACACGAAGACTTTGGGTTAAGTGAGATACGCGTGCACTCAACGGAGGAGGAGGAGGAGAGGAGGGGACGAGAGAGGGACCAGGACAGGGCGAAGGTATTTTCATGGCAGCGTGGCGACGCGCATCTCCGCCGAGCGTGGGCCCTGATGGCCCCACGCTCAACGCGAGCGCGTGGGCCCTGACGGCCCGCGCGCTCGCGCTCTGGCACGCCTGCGGCCGCTCGGCCGACGCAGGCGTCTGGGAGCAAAGCGGGGTGGGTGGGCACCCGCGCGTCGGCCAGAGCCGAACGCTACGGACCCAAAATGGCTACCTGAGCCCACACCCCCTCCCACTTAACCTGCAGTCTACAACCAATCAGACTATACAAGTTAAGTGAGATACGCGTGCACTCAACGGAGGAGGAGGAGGAGAGGAGGGGACGAGAGAGGGACCAGGACAGGGCGATGGTATTTTCATGGCAGCGTGGCGACGCGCATCTCCGCCGAGCGTGGGCCCTGATGGCCCCACGCTCAACGCGAGCGCGTGGGCCCTGACGGCCCGCGCGCTCGCGCTCTGGCACGCCTGCGGCCGCTCGGCCATGAGAAAAGAAAGACGCAGCCGCGCGCGCGGGGACGCCCCGCCCGAGTGCGAGGGCGGAACCAGAGGCTGCAGGAGCCTCGCGCGCGCGGCCACTTGCCTGCAACCTTGAGGCCTTCCGCGCCCGCGCACCCAGAGCGCGGGCGCGGCGCGTGCGCGATGCGCGCAAAAGAACCGAAAGGGGGCGGCGCACGAGGCGCCGGGCGCAGAGCGCAAGTGTGGCCCCGACCGCGCGGCGCGCAAGACGCGCAGCACGGCCGGGTCCAGGAAGCACGCGACGTGCGCGCACGTTAAACTCCTCCCAAGAGAGAGGATCGCAGGCGCCACCTGCGTACCGTAGGCTAAAAGAAAGAAGATCACAGGCGCCACCTGCGTACCGTAGGCTAAAAGAAACAAGATCGCAGGCGCCACCTGCGCACCGTAGGCTCAAGGATCGCAGGCGCCACCTGCGCACGGTAGGCTGAGAGCAGGGCTGGCTCACTCACAGGCCGCCGCCTTCAGCCCGCGCCCGCGATGCCGCGGGCGCTGGCGTCGGGGCACGGGGGGGAGCTCCACGCCTAGATGGAGGGCGTGTTCCCCCGGCGGTCGCGGCTCTCGTCTCCGCTGCGGTCTCCGCCGCGCTCACTGGGGTCCCGGGGGCTGCCGCCATCGCCGCCCCTCGACGCGCGACCGTCCGCGCTGGGCCAGTCACGCTCACTCCGGCCGCGGCTGCCCTGGTCGCCCTTGGAGTGGCCGCCCTTGCCGCTCTTGTCGCCCTTGCCGCCGCTCTTGGAGCCCTTGGCGGCCTTGCCGGAGTACTTGCCCTTGACCTTGCCGCCCTTGCCGCCCTTGTCGCCCGCGCCCTTGCCACGCCAGGCTGGGATCCCACCCCCGCCCGCGGCAGCCTCCGCGGCGGCAGCCCGCCGCCGCTTTTTCTCCTGCTCGTGCCAGCCGCCGCGAGGAGCGCGAAGCTGCCCAGCGTGCTTCCCGGTCTTACGCCGCGTGCGGCCGGGCGGGGTGTCGCCGCGCCTCGCCCACGCTGGGTCCCGCGCCAGACTGTGGCTGGGCGACCTCTCGCGCTTGGGCCGGTGGCGGCTGGGCGACCTCTCACGCTTGGGCCAGCTGAGGTCGCCCGGCGGGCGGTCCCCCTCAGCCTCCGCACCCGTGGCACCCGTGCTGGGGCGCTCGCCATGGCCGGCACTGGGGCCCGGCGCCTCCCGCACGGTGTGGCCGCTCCGCCGGGCCTTCTCCACCACCGTCTTGGGTTTGCCGAAGGCGACGCGGCAAGCCTCGCAGTAGCTCACGTCGCACCCCTTACAGTGCCACCGCAGGGCTCCGCTGTTAGCTCCGCCCGCGGGGCACATCTCGCAACCCCAACCGTCTCCCGGGTCAAAGGAGCTCCAGCGCATCTTGAGTGCGCACGTCGGGCAGGCAGGCGGCTGGATGGTCGGGCCATCCTCCCCGTCGCTGCCTGGGTCAGGGCCGCGAGGCCGGCTCGCCCACTCCGTGACCACCGTGCACGGGTCCGTCTTGTAGAACCGATAGTTCGACCTCATGCACTCCCGCGCGCGCTTTGCGTCAGCGCGGCGCTGGAACTCCACCAGCACGCACGGCTCCCGCTTGTGGCGGTGGTCGTACAGGAAGGCGATGTGTTTGACGACCCCAAAGGGCACGACCACCTGCCTGACCACCTCGGCATCGACGTGGTGCGGTACCCGCTCGATGCGGATGATGGACTCGCCCTCGTCGTGCTGGTCACTGGGCTGCTGCTGGGCGCCCTGGCGCTGCTCCTCCTTGCGCCTACGGCGGCTCCTCGAGCGCGGCTGGCGCTGGGGCGGACCGTCCCCCGCGCCTGGCGCCTCCTCCACCTCGGTCTTCACCTCGAAGGACCGCGGCGGCGCCCCCCCGCTCTTGGGCTTCAGGACGGCCTCACGCTTCACGATGTCGGCCTTCGGGGGGGCGCCGCCCGTCTTGGGTTTCAAGACGGCCTCCTCCTCCTGTCCCCTGCGCCCGCGATCGCGAGGCGCATCGCGCTCGCGATCGCGGCGCCTCGCGCGCGAGGGCGAGCGCAAGGCGCAGGGCGCCTCTCGCGCTTGCGGACCTCTTCGGCGAGGCGCTCCTGGCCCGGCGACCGCGCGGGCCGCGGGCGCGCCACTGGAGCGCCTTTGCTCTGGCGCCGCGCGGCAGCCTGGATGGCCGCACGCGCCAGCGCCGCGGTGACCGCGTCCTCTCCCGCCTCGAGGACCGGGGCTGGGGTCGGCCTCCCCTCGCCCCTGCTCGAGGCGTCGTCGTCGGTGAGCTCCACGACCGCCTCCGCGTCCACTGTGCGCATCATGTCGAGCAGCCCCCTGTTGTGCTTGCAGAGCTCGCGGAGCTCCGGCATGGGCTGCCCCTGGAACTGGGCCAAGGCGAGCGCCAGCTTGGCCGCCTGGCGCTGGACCTTGATATTCGGCCCCGCGCCCACCCCCCACGCGCCCCGCTTGCCGTCGACGATCACCAGCTGGCCGTGGTCCTCGCTCGCCCCCGCGGCCAAGCAAGCCGCCGCGATGCACGGGGCTGCTTCGTGGTCGTGGTTGACCACCTCGACGAGGTCCTCGCTGTCCAGCTCGTTCACCACCGTGTACAGGATGTTGTGGGCGGCACTCCGGAGCTCGTCCGACAGCGCGGCCCCCGAGACGACGACGCCGAGGGGGTTCACCGCCATGATGCTGTAGTCATGGCCACGCGCCTTGCTCTGGTCCGGGGCCACCAGGCCCACCAGGAATCCCATGATGCACGCTGCCGGAGCGCGGGGCGAAGGCGCGGCTGGCGCGCGAGGCTGGGGTGCGCGCGCTGCTCGCGTGCCTCGCTCTGGAGTGGGAGATGGCTGCGGATGAGAGGACCAAGAGGAGGTGGGCGTGCCTGGGGCGATCGGGAGCGGTAGCGAAAGGGGGGTCGAGGGCGAAAGGTCCACCGGGATACCCCCACAACGCGAAGCCCCCGCCCTGACCTGAATACCCGTGGGGCCCGCCTGCTGCTTTCCCACACGCCCGTTAACTCCTCGCCCTGGCTCGTGTCTCACCAAATCCTCCTCTCCTTCCCCCTCCGTAGTTGACCCTGCTCGCGCCGAAGGGCGCGCCCAGGGGGGGCGCCCGGGCGCCCAGGCCGGGCGTTCCGAGGGCCTCAGATCGCTCCCAAACTGGGGCGGGTCGCTCCCGGCCAACTGGTCGGGGCGGGCGCCGGCCGCGGCGCCGTCGTCACCGCGGGCGTCCGGGGCCAATAAGGCGTGGCCCTCCGCCATGCCTCGGGCGAATGGAGCCTGACGCCGATGGTCCTCCCAGAGGTATCCGTGGAAGGCGTCCGTGGACCACCTCCCGAACCTCTTGACCGCTTCCAGGTCGCGACAGGCGTGGTACAACGCCGTCGCGCCCCCGATGCGCAGGGAGTGGGATCCCATCTGGCCTGCGTCCACGCCGCAGGCGGCAGCCGCGAGTTGGAGGAGCCCCTGCACCTCCTCCCGCATAATCGGGTGGCCATCGGGCCGGCGGAACAGGGGGAGCCCCGCCTCGGTTCCTCGTCCAAACCGGTCCGGCAGCTCCCTCTGGAGGTCGGCGAGTGCGTCCACGACACACAACTCCACCCCCGAACGGTAATGGTTGCGTACGCAACCTGCGTTAAACTGGTCCGTCTTGGACGACGTGATCGTCAGCACTACCTCATCGCAGTCGCTGAGCCTTGCGCTGGGTGTACCTCCGCGCATCCCCTGTACGTCCTGCCCACGCACCACCCGTCCCATACTCCAGGAGCGGTCCTCTTGGACCAAATACTCCGACGCGCGGAGCATGAAGAAGTACCCCGTCATAAGCGCCGCCCATAGGATGGTCGCCTCCCGGCGCGTGGCCGTCCCGTGGGCGAACAAGTACTCTCGGAGCCAGCGCAACATCCGGGGCGTGGCCGGCAGCTTCCGTTTCGCCTTTCCGTCCCAGCGGCGGAGTCCCTCGATCGTGGTCCAGAGCCGGCGCCGATCGGAGGTCACATCCCCAAACCCGGCCAGGGTGTGGGCATATCGAATGGCGAACAGGCGCTGGCGGATGGTCGTGGCCCGCCTCTTCATCACCTTGTACAGGTACACGACATACCGGATGAGGTCATCCTCATCCGTAAGGCGGGCGTCCCGAGTCTCCCCCTGCAGGTATGGGCTCCGGCCTCGGAGCCTCCGCCAGAGTACCCAGTTACGCCACCCGGCGCTGTAATTGGCCCGCGTCCCTTCGGCAAGCTTGGCCAACATCGCCTCGGTGGCGGTCGCATCCAGCTCGCGGGGGTCGGTGAGTTCACCTTGAATCCCTTTCGGGGCGCCCCCGCCGGCGTACCGCCAGGCGGCGGGCTTCACCAGCGCGGGAGCAGGGGCGCTGCGGGCACGCCGACGGGCCTTGCGCGGGGGGGGGCCTCGCCGCCCACGCCGTCCATGGCGCTTGGCCTGGGCATGCCCGCGCCTTCCGGAACAGCGAAGGTCACCGCCCCAACCCGCTCCCCGCCTGCCCCGTCCACCCCTGCTGCGGTGGACCGCGCGGTAGCAGGGGGGTCGAGCTGGTCCGCCAACCGAGCGGCGTCGTCCGTCGTCTTCCCCGCCTCCAGCGCAGCCTCGAATGGCCCGCTTGGGCGATCAGGGGCCTGAAGCCAGGCCTTTAGCCACAGCTTAACCATCTCGTCGTTAGCGAGTCGGTCGTGGTCGGGCCCGACGCCAGCGCGCGCCCCGGGTGCCTCGCCTGCGCTCGCTGCCTCTACGGCCTGCCTCAGCAGGCGCTCCGCCCACTGGAGCACCCAGCGGGCCGTGCGACGCGGGAGTGCACGAGCGGCCTGCCGCATGCGCTCGGCGATCGGCATACCTCCAAGGCCCAAGGCATCCCACAGCTCCGCCGTGCCCCCCTGGGCGCACCAGATTTCTTTCGGGTGCAGGGCTCGCACGGTCCAGCCGCCCTCGGACCCTTCCAGGATCAGGGTGTTCGCATAGCCCTTCAACGGGTCGGGCTTCGCCCGTGCCGTATGGCAGGGCCCGCGCGGATCATGAATCACCACGCGCTGGGCCCGCCCGCCTCCCGCGGGCTGCCATGTGCCCCGCGGCCAAGGCATCATGCGATCCCCCGTCGTCGAGATCCGAGGGTCCACGAGCAAGGTGCCGTTGTCGAGGTCCAGGCGGAGCTCATCCAGCGGTGGCCGCCCTGCCTCCTTCCAGAGCTGGCAGAGGCCGCGTGGCTCCACGCAGGGCTGTCCCAGGGGGGGTACGGGGCTCGGTGCCCGAACCCGTTCCCCGCAACCCCAAACCTGGACCGCCCGCGCGCGTGCCGTGACGTCGCCGAAGTGTGTGCACAGTAGGCGCGTCTCTGGGGAGAGTGCCACATAGCCGAGGCGCCGTAAGCGCGCCCCTAGTCGCGCTGCAGCGTAGTTGACGGGGGCGTCGAGCAGCACGGCCAGTGGCCGAGTGATGATCAGTAGCCGCTCCAGGCCCGTCGCTTCGCGTCCACCGGGGTCCTCCGATAGTGACACGCACAGCCAGCGGGTCCGTGGGGCCCCAGTGGGGTCCTTGGGGTGGCCCCCGTCGTCCGGGTCCCATCGGTCACCGACATCCCACGGCGCTAGCAGCGCCGACCCACCGAGGCTCTCCCATGCCTCCCCAAAGGGGGGCCACGCGGTTCCCACTTCTAGCAGCCGCGCCCCCTCGACCTGCAGGGGGGCGTAGCGTGGTAGGGCCTCCCGGGCTCCTTTGACTTGGAGTGCAGCCGCGCGCCAGGGCCCGTCGTCTCCTGGCATCCGCAGCTCGCGCTGGGCGGCCTCCTCCACCAGCTCGCCCCACGGTGCTGCCGGCGACAGCTCGGTCCATCCGGCCTCCGCCATCCGCTGGCGTACCTCCTCCACCGTGGCACGAGTAATGAAGTCGGCCAGCTCGTTGTGGTAAGTCCGTAAGTAAAGCCCGTCCAGGACCCGGAACTTGTACCGTAGCTCCAGCATGGCCAGGACTCGAAGCAGGTGGCGCGCCACCGCGTTCCGTGCCCGGCGGCGTCGCAGCCAGCGGCTGACATTGCTGTTGTCAGTGACGTACGGCAATAGCAGCTGGAACCAGTCCGGGCCCTTCTCGGCCGCCAAGGCTATCAGGCAGAGGAGTTCGACCACCGCGATGATCTCCCCCTCCCCCTGCCAAGTGACCCCAGGGGCGGAGCGGAGCGTCTCCAGATAGGGAGCCGCCTCCGCCACGATGTACTCGCGCGAGGACCAGTCCAGCGCACCGATCCGATCCAGGGTGGCATCGCCTCCCAGCCAGCGCAGCTTGCCGAGCGCCCCCGGGAGTGCGAGGGCCTCGCGAAGGCCTAGCAGGCCCTCGAAGGAGGTCTCGAAGTTACCCTCGACCGGCATCTCAAAGCAGACGCGCAGCCAATCCAGGGTCTGGTGCCAATCGTCCCACGCAGCCTCTACCATCTCGGGGTCGCCCGGCGGATGGACGTAGGCCTGACCTGGGTCACCCGACAGCATCCGGTGGACCGCTGGGAGCTCCAGGCTCAGGGCTGGAGCTGCGCAGGCGCAGAACTGGCCGAGCCCACTTAGCTCCCTCGCGGTTCGCAGCCGGACCATGCGGCAGCCGAAGCTCAGCTCCGGCTCCGCCAGTAGGAAGCGCATCTTCATGGCCTTGGGCTCCGGGAGTCCAACTCGCTCACGCTCGAAGTCCATACTGAGCCCCCAGATAATCTGCGTGGTGGAAGGCTCCCCCTCGGCGTCCCTCTTGCTGACGTTCACTGCTTCGGACCCAAACACCTCACGTATGGAGGCATCCAATGCGTCGCAGGCCATCCACGGTCGGACCCCAATGTCGGGCTCCACCACCACAGGGTCATCCATGAGCCACTCCGAGTGGAAGTGGGTGGTGTCGTGCCAGAGCGGCTCCCCAGGCCGATAGCTCTCGTGGAGCTCCCTCGCCGCCAGGGCGAGCATCATGTAATTGCCTGGGGCTCCCGTCCACCCAAACACCATGGCTAGGTAAACGACTCTGACGTCCCCCTCGATGCCAGCGTGGGCCCCCGGTAACGAGGTGCCAAAGTCCCCGACGTCCGCCGGGGCGATGTCCAACCACTTGAAGGCCCGCGAGACGTCCCGCTTGGCGCAGAGGAGGCGCGCTCCGGGGTGGCGCGCGCGATGCCATACCGCCGTCCTCGCCACTTGCCGATGGCGTGGCTGGACGGCAGGCGGGTGGTCGCGCTTGTGTGTGGCGGCGTTGGCTGAGAGCATCGCATGGATCATACGCCCTTCGGACGATAAGGTTCTGTCCGGTAGCTGCTTCGGTACCCTCCCCAGGGGGCTTCCACCAGCTCCGTCAGAAAACCCTCTGCCGCCTGGGACGCCACCAGGACGATCCCCCAGGTCACATCCGCCCATACCTTCTGGTAGGCCTCGTCGATGTGGGCTCGCACGCTGGGGTACGGCTGGGCTCGCTCGCGCCTCCGCGGCGCGCCCCGCCGCGCGGAGGCTCCCCCTTCCGCTAGCTCCCGAACGTACTCGAAGTGCTCTCGGCTTAAACACCGTCGCACCTTGTCCCCCAGGACACCCCGAAGGGGGTTGCCTAGGCGCTCGTGGCGCGCGCGCCTAAGCAGCGCGGCCGCTTCCTTCAGGGACCCCGTCCGCTGGAGGAGCTGATCCCCCAGCCCTACCAGGGTCCGCATGGCTTCGGGGTCATACTTGGGGTGCTCCGTGCAGGAAGTCAGGTAGACCGTGGCCAGCTCCGCCGGGCTGCACCCGTCGAGGTCCTCTGCGATATCTCTGGCCGGATCCTCGCAAGGGGGTCGAGTCTTGCCCGCACTCACCTCCCCCTGTGCCTTGCCCAATGGGGGCTTAGGAAGCCCCGCCAATGCTCGGTGCATGGCTGGGCTAAGCCTACCGCATTTTGAGCCGTCCCCTGAGGCCTGCAGGCGCTCGATTCCAGTGAAGTCGACGCCCTGCAGGCGCCCGGGCGCCTCCGCCCGGGCGATTTTGGGGGACGCCCCCGGGCCATCCTCCCATATAGGCGCCAACTGCCGACGCAGTTGGCTCACCGACCAGCGGTGATAGGCCCCTTTCAACACCTTTGCCCACGCGGCGCAAAGGCGGGGGGCCCAAACCTGCGCCTCCTTGGTGCGCTTAATGCCCGAGCCCGGCACGTGATCCTTCAGCTCGACGTGGTGGTGGTCACGGGGGCAACGTCGCGCCAACAACAGAGCGTGCAGATACAGCCGGGGGCTGACGAGCCACCAGCTGCCCTTGCGATAGCGGCTCTCTGGCGCGTCGGACGGGGCCTTACCCCAGGCGCACATGTGGATCGGGACGATCATGGCCCCCGTCGCTCGACGCAGCTCGTGCATCGGGGCCTGGTCCCAAATCTTGGGGTAGCGGCCCGAGGGGCAGGAGGACTCGATGAGAAACTCCTTGCCAGCGTCGTGTAGGATGCGGCAGGTGTCGCACGTGAACTGTGTGTGGCTGTTACCCACGCGCTCGAACTCTTTGGAGCCATCCCCCTCGGGGTGCTCCCACGTGCGGGTGCCCTGCGGGGTCCCGCCCGGCTGGGTCATGAGCCCGAGGTCGGTGTACGAGCCACACGGGGTACCCCAGCACCAAACGTTGGCCACGTCGGGGCCCATGGGGGTCCGTGCGGCCTCCTGTAGGCGCGCGCGAACCGCTGGGTCGAGGGTGTCATGATCCGGCCGTGGGCCGGATTCTCGGAGGGGGTCGTCGTAATATTCGATCGGCTCCAGCACCCGGATGCCCTCGGCGCGAAGCGCGGCCGACCAATTTCCCGAACCGGCGTACACCTCCTGGGCGATCAAACCGTACGCGAACGCGGGGTCGTGTCGAATTGGCATCGCGTTCGCCTCCAGGAGGCGTGCCTGGACGTCGGCTGGATGTTCCCCGAACGAGGCTGGCGCGCGTCCCACTGCGCGGCCCGCCCGACCTTCCGCTGCCTTGCAGTGGGTGCAGGGCGCGCTCTTGCCCGGGACGGTGGGTTCAACGTCCGGGCCCTCATCGAGCATCTCGCGCCAGCCGACACTTACGATCTCGCGGGACAGGCGTCCTGCGTGCCCCCAGCGCTGGCCTAGAGCCGCCGCCTCCGCGTGGGAGCTTGGGCGCAAGGCGCGCATATGGCCACGCCAGATCAGGGGCGGAATTACGTGATCCTCCGCGCCGACGCCCGTTCCCATTAGGTGGTCCACGCATAGGCGCCCACTACCGTTGACGCGATGCACCTGGAGCGTGACGGCGTCGAGGTCGGCGACGGGGCATGCTGCCAGGCAGCGATAGTCCTTGTCGTGGTGCGGGTGCACCGCATCGTGGACGTAGGAGCGGACATCGGCCTCCAGGGCCGTGATCCACGGCGGGGAGTCGCCCAGGGCACGCAGGGCCTCATGGGCCTCCTCCCATAGTGCATGGCGATACGTCGCGGCCAACTGCTGCACCGCGTCCGGGCTGGGCTCACCTGTGCCCTCGCCCGCGCGTAGCAGGAGCACCCCCGCAGCTACGTGCAGTAGCAGGCACTGCCGCTCCTCGGTGTCGCCCACCTCCAGGCCCATCGCCTGGCCCATCTCCTCTGTAGGGCCGAGGCGGTCCCGATAGTCGATGAAGTCCCACTGGATGCGGGTGTCCCCGTCCCAGAAGGTATAGGACCCGCGGCCTATCAGCCCGCCGGGGTCCCACGCAACCGGGCCAACCTCGGCCCCGCCCTCGGTGACGTATCCTGCGGCGCAGCTAAGCGCCTCATGCAGGTCGGCTGCCTCGCTGCTGAGACCCCGATGGCCTCGGTCCACGGCTTCCTCGAGGGCTCGCTCCAGAGTAAGCCGCTCCCCGCGCAGGCGCGCCCCCAAGACGCGCCCGCGCACGTGGCTCTGCAAGTACTCGCTGGCCCCCTTCAGAGGTGCGAAGATGCCCTCGGCTTCGAGCTCCTGCATGAGTTTGAAGCGAAGCTCCGGCCCATCACCCGCGGGCTGGGCGTCCCAAGTGGCCGCCGCGCGCGGGCGGTCGTGGTCTTCGAGCCATCCGAAGTCGGGGCCCTTAACCGCTTCCCGGAGGTCAGATTCCATCGCGGTAAGCTGGAGCGCGGTGTAGTCGTCCGGGGCCTGCCCCGGGCCCGGGTCGCCCGCTGCTCGCGAGCCGCTGCCACGGCCCCGGCCCTTTTCCTTCTGGGAGTCAGGGGGAGCAGGTGGGGACGTGTCCTCGCCAACCTTCTCGGCCTCGGCTGCCTTGGCTTGCGAGCGCAGCTGCGCAATCATCCCATCCACCTGCTTGGGATCGATCCGGGGCGTCCCAAGGAGCCCCCCGCGCCTCGTGAGCTGCATGACTACCGAGTAGTCCAAGCCGCGCGTTGACTTGATGGGGTCATGGGAGTTAGGGCAATCGCAAGCCTTCCGCGAGCAGCCCATGTGCGTGGTGGCCCCCCAGCAGATAGGGACGTTGTCCTTATTGCGGGGCGCATGCGCCACGGATCGCGTCCGCTCCGGGCGTGTTAGTTCCTTGCCCGCTGGGTACGCCCTCTTGGGGGCTGTCCCCGCTGGGGCCCCGGTGCCCGCCTTGGGCCCCGCCTTCGGCTGGGGCCCAGCCCCCGCCTTGGGCCTGTCATCCCCCTGCGCCGTGGGCCGGGGATCGCCCATTTCCTCGCTCCCTCCCGCTTTGGGCGGTCGCTTCGTGAGGTGGGCGTTCAGCTGCCCATTGAGGAGGCGCGTGAGCGCGGCCTTGCGCCGGGGCACGACCACCTGCTGGTAATAGGCGTTCGGGTCCCCGAGGTCGAACGTTCGGGGCAAATCGTAGCCGTTCTCCGGCATGAGTAGGATGTACTTGATGTCCTCCCTCCTCGGGTTCTCGGTGTCGAGCTCTCGGCAGAGCCGACGCCTCAGCTCCCGTAACTCCTCGACCCAGGTGCTTCGGAGCTCTTCCCACAGATCCTTGACCCAATGGTCTGGGAACTCCGATGGGTCCCTCTCGAAGGCCGCCTCCAAGAACCCTAACGACCGCCGACGCTCCGCCCCGTGTGCGACCCCTATGATGGACTCGAACATCTGGATCTCGCACCGGGCCCTCTTGAACCAGGTCGCCATGTGAGTGGCGGGCCGTTGGCGGGGCTCCAGCTTGTCGTCCACAGGGAGCCGATAGCCATCGAAGTCCTCGTCACGCGCGGGGACGCAGTCGTCCACCGCCAGGTCGTGAGGGCCCGTCCCGAAGGCGAGCGCCGCGTAGCCGTGTGCCACACGGTTGGTAACCAGGCAGGGAAACCCGATCGTCTTGAGCGTGCTCTTGGAGTGCGCACACATGCGCTTGAGTGAGTCGAACAAGTCCTTCCCCGTGATCCCCTCGCAGGCCTCAACCACGAAGGTGTTGCATCCCCGGGCTATGTAAAGATCAAGTTCCTCGTCCCGACCGATCCCTGCCCTGGTGCCCCGGGCCTTCTTGTCGCCCTCGGTGGCCCGCGCCTGCCGCTCGGCGGCGAGGACGTGGCGTTCAGTGAGGCGGTTCTGGCGATCCAGGCGCTCGATAATCTGGGCTTCGGCCTCGACTGCAAGCCCGCCCAGGGCGCCCGCCGCCCCGGCGTCGTCTGGACCCCCAGCTCGCTCCCCACCCAGGCCGCCCCCGTGGGGCGTCTGGCCAGTGAGGTGGCCAAGGACCGAGGCCCCGTCGAGGAGCGGATTGGCCCCACGAGCGGCCCCCCCGCGTCCATCGCGTGCCAGCAGGTCCCGATCACCCAGCAAGCCCCGTCGTGGGCCCGTGGGTTGGATGGGGGGCATGGCACCGAAGAGCTCGCGTCGGGGTCCCTGCTTCGGGCTGGGATCCCGTCCCCGCGCCGAGCGACTCCGCGACCCCTCACGTGAGAGGCTCCCCTGCAGGGGAACCTTGTCGGCGGCCGCAGCACGCTCCCGCGCGCGCGCTTCCAGCTGCGCATCCTCCAAATCCGCGAGGGCGCGCTCTAGGTCGGACCCCAGTGGGCCCGCCGCTGCCACCTGTGCGACCCTCCGCCGCAGCTGCCGCTCCGCCTGATCAAGCGGAACCCCGAGCAGGTCCGCGGTCATACCTAATGCACTGAGAGCCGCCGCTTGGCCCCCCCGTCCTTTGAGATCCTCGGCTCGCAAGGAATCCATGAACATTTCGAGTGGGTCGGGCTCCTCAGCATCCTCGCTCGCGCCGGCGGCGGCCGCCGCTAAGCGCGACGGTGCCGCCGCGGGGGCGGGACGGGGCAAGCCCTCCATCCCGGGCGCAGGCGGCGCCCCCTGCGCGCCGCCCCGCCGATGGTGGCCGAGTGTGCGCACCGGGTCGTGCTGCAGCTGCTGGCGCTCCGTGTTCGTCAGGTAGCGCCGCCTCCACCCGCTCGCGCTTTCCACGTCCACACCGTCCCACTGCTCCTGGCGTAACATCGCCAGCAGATCCTGCGGGATGTGGTGGGCGATGACACGCAACCCCACTTCCCGAGCCCCTTGGGGGACCTCGTACAGCAGCCGATTGATCCAATCTATCGGGTAGCGCCCGTCCTCCAGCGGAGGGGGGTGCCGCACGACCTCGCTGGCTGGGACCTCCACCCTGACGCCCTCGAGGCTAGTCCCGATGATAAGTCTGGCGTCCCCGCCAGTGCCCCGTACGTCGAGCCCCTCGCATTCTCCCAATAGAATAAACCAAGGACTCGCCGGGGGCGCGCCGTACGCCTCCTCGGCTCCCCGAGGGTCGCCCGGGAGTATCGGGCAGACCTTCACGAGTAGGGGCTCCTGAAGCCACCCGTGGTGGGCGATCCGATCGCCCGGGGCCCCGCGGTCGGCAGACCGTGAGCGTCCGCTGGCCCTTGCTTCCGCGGAGCGTGTGCGACGCGGCTGCGGCCCAGAGGTTAGGGCCTGCGCCCCCGTGGGCTCCGCGTCGACAGATGGGGCCACGGCGGGCGGTGGCGGTGCAGCGGGGGGAGGTAGAGGCGGGGGGTAGACCGGCCCGGGCGCAATGCCAACCCCATCGGCAGCGTGCGCGGTCCAATCGCGCGCCCTGGCGGGGCTTGGAGCCCGCGCCCGCATACGGCGGCGCAGGCCCCCGAGGATCCCAGGTTGGACCGTCGCCTCGACGCGCACGGTGCGACCCTCGTCCCGTCGGAGATGTTCCCCGCACATCGGGGCCCCCCCGCAGCTGCCCTTCGCCATGCGGAGACAAGTGGGGAGGCTGCACTTGCGGCCGATCAGGGTAGACCGATACTTCTGCGCGTGGTGGGCGCAGAGGTGCACCTGGGCATTGAGACAATGCCCCGGCCGGGGAACGTCCGACACCTCCGCGTCCTCCTGTAGCAAGACAGTAGCCTCCTGCATCCCTCGGTCGCCGCACCCCTCCGGCTGGAGGGGGCGTGCGCCACCCGCGAGCTGCGCCCCAACTTGTGCGGCTTGGCAGGGGCGCTCCTCCGCCTCCACCTCGCTCTCCGAGTCGATGTCCAGGCGGCGATAGCCCGTGGCGTCGGTGATGTAGCGGGGCTCCGGCCGGCCCCGGCACAGCCATCCGAGAACCGACCAGGGTGAGCAAAGCAGCCACTTGACGACCCCGAATACCTTCCGGAGTCCCACGCCGACTGCCCGGCAGGCCGTGGCCCTTCCGTGCTCAGCCAAGTCCACGATCTGTGTGTGGTCAATGGCCGCGTACTGGTCGACGTGCATGGGATGCGCCACTGGACAGGAGGCGCACTCGACAGCACGACATAGATGCACATTCCCTGTCTCCTCGAGGTTCAGCCGCCACTTGCGACTGGTGCACCCCAGGACCTGCCCGATCTTGATGTTGAGCCCGTGGCGGTCCAATCGGTACCGGTCCGCAAAGTTGCAGCTGATGCGGGCCACCTGCCCGTGCTTACGCAGCAGCACGTGGTTGTACGCCCGATTGGTCCCTCGGCCGCGGACCCCCTTTGTGTAGAACTCTGTCTCCACCACGCCGCCCAAGCCCGGCCCGCGCCAGCGCACCAGCAAGGGGGTCGGAGGGGGTGGGGGAAGATGGGCGCCGGGCCCATCGCCTCCGCGTCGCTGGCAGCACCGGGTAATCTGGTACCACGCCCAGCGGAGTCCCCCGGCAGCCCACAGCATAGGCTGGGCTGCGGTGTTGACGATGAAGGCCAGGGCACCCAACACGAACGTGAAGATGCCCAGGGCAAAGCATAGGACCGCGGTCTCCCACCAGTACCCAAGCATCTTAACGCCCAGGCGGTCGACGGCGGATCCAATCCATCCGCCACTCGTGCGGATCGTGCCCGGGTGGTCGGGGGAGCTTACCCACGCTCCATAGCCCACGAACTCGAAGACCCAGGCTGCGAAGCCCCAACCGGGACCCGGCCCCGCCTCCGGGGGCGGGGTAGGTGGCGGCGGCGGCGGTGGGGGTTCGTTCCGGCCAGCCCACCAATGGGGCAGGTGCGGGACCCAACCACTCCACCCCCAATACCCGTCCAGCCCCCGCGGCAGGTCAGGCTCACCATCGCCTGTCCGGTTCCCCGGGGCGGACGGCTGCCCAGGCGCGCCCGTGGGCTCGTTGTTACCTCCGTATGCCGGCGTAGCTGGGCTGCCCATGGGCTCGCCCTCGCCTACGCGCCCGATGCCCGCGGTCGTGGTCGTTGTAGTCGACCCTGACCGCGGCGGCGGTGGGACGCCCGGCGTCCCCGGGGGCTTGGCCTGCGGCCCTCGCCCCTTTCCCCCTGCAGGCGCGGGCTTGGCGGGCGGTCCTCGCCCCTTGCCTCGCCCCCCACCGCCTGCCGGCGGCGCTGTCGGCCCGGGCAGGGCTGGCGGCGTCGGCGCTGGGACCTCCTGTCCCCCGCGCCCGAACGGCAGCCAGCCGAGTGCCCCTTGGACCGTAAGAGCGCCGCCCGTAACCAAGATCATCAGGTGCGCCCCCAGGAAGCCCACAGCCATGGCACCACAGGCGCGCTACCTAGTCCGCAGACTAGCACGGCTGTGGTTATGGCCGCCCCGCGGCCCCCTGGAACACCCGCGCGTCGGCCAGAGCCGAACGCTACGGACCCAAAATGGCTACCTGAGCCCACACCCCCTCCCACTTAACCTGCAGTCTACAACCAATCAGACTATACAATTTTCCCGTCAGGAGTGCGCTCTAGGCTTCTTGATGGCGAACGCATCTGCCGACCTCAATGAACTCTTCCAGGAGCTTCTCCCGGCCAGGTACTCCCGCAGCACTTGCGGCGAGAGCGAAGAGTCGCTGCAACTCTTCATTGGACAACTCATCTGCTCCCCCACGCTTCTCATCGCAAGAGCCTGCGCCACCCGAATCGGAAGCACGAGGTGGCGCATCGCCACCAGCAAGACAACCACCACCTGCAACCCGCATGCACCGTCCAGGCACCGGGCTTGCGCTCAGCGGCGGCTTTGCGCACCGAGGCCGTCGATGGCAGCCCGGATGTCTTCGGGCAGCTCTTCCATCTGGATCTCGAACTCCACTTCGGGTTCTGACTGAACTTCTGGCACCAGTACTGCCACCGTCTGCGCACAATTGAGCTTGTCCTGAGCACGCCGGTGGGCCGGCACAGGAGCGTGGCACTTCTCCAACTTAGTGCGGGTTACCTCCAGCATGGTCCGTGCGCTGCTGCTTGACTGCTGCTGCGAGGCTGGGTTCCTTGGGCGCCTTCATACTGCACGAGGGCCATCAACTCGGAGCGAGCGGGCACGTTGCCTGAGACTGGCGGTGCCTCAGTCTGGTCAGGCTTAGGGTTCCGATCGCCCGAGGGTGAGGGAGCCTCACGAGCTGGGCGTCCACTGCCAAGGCCAGCTCCACCTCGGGTCGCATCTGGATCCAAGAAGGCTACGGACGGCTCGGGGGAGGGGAAGGAGGCGAGGGATGGGGGGGACACTGCTTGCCCCCTCCTCGCCCGCGGCGGGCCGCAGTGACGTTTTTTGTTGGGGGGGTGGGATGGGGGGAGGGAGAGGCAGGGAACTCGCACACCTGGGCCACAAGGATGGGAGAGGTGCGAACTATGGACGGACCGTAAGGCGACCTCGAAATCCTCAGAAACCTCACCGAAAGGTCCGTCACCGCACAGGTTTGGGTGACCCCAGAGGCCCCAGTCGCCCGAGCGACCCGAGTCCCAAAACCGTGCGGCCACCCCGAACCCTCAGTGACTCACTACACCGACACTTCTCCGAATGTGTTGCTTCTTGGCCCCATAACTCGGGCCTCCGGCGGCCGCTCGGGACGATTGGGAGCCCCCGCATAATGCATCCCGAGGTAAGAAAACCAACAAGAGCCAACGAAGACGTCCGAAGACTCCGACTCCCCAATGACGCACCACACGGTGTGGTCAACGCACCGTTTGGACGACCCCCGAACTGTGCTCGACGCTCGGCACTCAGGCCGCTGCCGCCCTGGAGGGGGAGTGGGTGGCAGGCACCCGACGTATCAAACAAAAGCAAGACGGAAATGTTTCACCATTGTCGGCCTCGACGAGCCCCTGGACCGTCACAAAACGACTCAGGACGAGAAGCTGGCCCTGGGGAAAGGGTGGGCGGCAGGAACGCAGGAACAAAGGAAGAGCGGCCCCACCACCACCAGAGCGAGGGGCCCCTCCTTGTGGTGTGACCCCCCCTCCCACGCTCGAGACACCCCCTACTGGCTTGCGGAAGCGTCGTGGACCTCCTCGCTGGAGGTGGCAGGTAGCACCCAATGGTGCTGCTGGTGTCGCTTTTCTCCGAAGCCGGAGGGGTGCTCAATGCGTAGCGCTCAGCTGCCGCCGCCCCGAGGGCGGCGCCATCACAGCGTGCGAGGCACACCAGCCCACGAACGAGGACCCGCTGTCGCACGGTGGGGGAGCGTGGCAATGAGAGACTTGCAGGCTGCTGAGCGTCATGGGGGGAAGGAGAGGGCAATCGTGGACCCTGGCGGTCGCAGCGCTTTTTATAGATTTCCTCGGTCGTCACCGTCTTACTGTGCAAGCTCAGACGCCAGCTCACGACGCCAGCGCGGCCCCAATCGGGGCAGCGCGCCAGCGGCATCGGAGCTAACACGATACATCTGCCTCTCATCGAGCCCCCTCGGGCAGGACGCGGGACTCCCGCTGCAGCGAGAATTAAGGAGGGACGAGGCGGGACTTGGCTGACCCAGACATTTGGCGTCTCGATTTTTCGAGGTACAGGTCCCCGACCTCTCGACCACTTCTCTGGGACCGGTCTTTCATCCCAAGCTGTTTCTTGGCGGTTCCGAGGCCCGGTACGGGCCACGAGAGGTTGAAAACGATGATTATCCCAGTGCGACCCTACCTAGGAGTTGGAGCATTCAGGAAAGCAACAGCTAAGCTAAGCTAAGCTAAGCTAAGATGGGGTAAGCTAAGCTAAGCTAAGCTAAGCTAAGCTAAGCTAAGCTAAGCTAAGCTAAGCGAAGCGAAGCGAAGCTAAGCTAAGCTAAGCTAAGCTAAGCTAAGCTAGGCAAAGCTAAGCTAAGCTAAGCTGAGCTGAGCTAAGCTAAGCTAAGCTAAGGCTAGGCAAAGCTAAGCTAAGCTAAGCTAAGCTAAGCTAAGCTAAGCTAAGCTAAGCTAAGCTAAGCTAAAGCTAAGCGAAGCGAAGCTAAGCTAAGCTTAGCTAAGCTAAGCTGGGTGAACCCAGGGGGCGCAACTGGGGGAACCAGGGGGGCGCAACTGGGGGAACCGCCCGGGGTGGGTTCCATTGCCCGCCCCCTTTAGCACACAAAGTAAGAACCCTTCTAGGCAGAGCCTAGGTAGGGAAAAACCCTCGTCTCGATTTGTCGAGACGCCAGACGTCTGGGGATAATAAGTCATCGGGCCTCCGCTCCGCCGAGGCTGCCAGGGAGCGACGCCGCGCGGCCAGTGAGTCCCCCCAGGAGCGGCCGGGAGGTCCGGGCCCCGCTCCATCCTATACTATGCGGCAAGTGCGCGCGGCGACGGCGTGGGCAATGGTTTCCGACAGCGCGTGGATCGCTCGGATCCTCGAGCAGCCGCGGCCCGAGCGACCGCGGCCGAGACGTCAAGCAACATCGCCACGCTCCGGCCGCGCAGATCGATGGAGGACGAGCCGATTCCGGGCCGCTGGCGGCGATCAGCCCTGCACGCCCGCGGCCCAGCGTCCCAGACATCCGACGTCTGGATCTCTTCAACGCGGCGCCCCCCACGCTCTGCGACCCATTCCCCGCAGGGCCGGCGCTCCGTCCGGAGCAACTGGTCCTTCGACGGTGCAAGGGGCGCGAGGTCCCCCAGAGGCCGAAAGCGACGAAGGCCCGTCGTCCTGGCTTGCTCCCTTGCATCGGATGCCTGGGGTCGCCGCCGTGTCGCACCCACCGTCGGGGACGGGTGGCCCTTCGGGCCCCGAGGGAGGCCTGCGGAGAGCCACTCCTCCTCCTGCCCGTGGCCAGAGGCCTCCCAGACGGGCTCGGAGCAGACGGGGTCCGGGGGTTGCGCGGCAACGTCGACGCATCACCGATGCAACGGCGATGCGTCGGCGACGTCGGCGTAGAGAAAATCGGGCTCCACGTAGAGCCCCATCGCCGATGCGGCGCGATCCTCCGACCCCAGATGCTCGGACCACATCTGAGAGGCGGCAGCGGCGGCGTGAAGTCAGGCCAAGAAGGAGAGGCCGGCGGCCCAGCAGTGCCGCTCCGAGAGGCGATCTCCGCGCTTCGACGTCAACGCTGAGCTTCGTTGAGGGGGCGAATGGCGAAATCCCAGACGTCCGACGCACCGGAGAAAAATCAACACGGAGCTTAGCTGCCTGGATACACAACGCGCAACACGTAGCGTATTGAGACAGAGTTCAACACGTAGACTGAAAACGTAGGTATGACGTGATACGCTCGCCAACACGTGGACCAATACGTGCCGAACCAACACGCAACATGTTAAAACGGACGTTTTTGACACGGCACGTGTTGCGTTTCAAAACGGACGTATCACGGCAACCAAGACGCGGATATTTTTGTTCGCCATCTTCAACCTCCCGGGGGCCGTCGCTGGGCCCCGGGACCGTGAAGAAACGGCTCGGGGCGAAAGGCCGGTGGGGCAAGGGTCGCGGGGCCCATCAGATACCCCGCGTGTATAAAAAATAGGGCATCGGATGTATGGGGGGTGGGCCAAGGTGGACGTGGGGGCGAAAATAGAAGGGAACTGGGTGAGCTGGAGAGGGGTGTAAGAGGCAGGTGGTGTTGGGGGGTAGAGGGGGGGACGGGGACCCCCCCATGCTCATTTACCCTCAACGCCCACCCAACCCCCGTCACCCCATAATGAGGCCCTGCTATCCGCCAGCTGCTAATACTGATCAGTTCAAGCGGAGAGGGAGATGTGATCAGGTAGGCGAACGGCCCATTCCTGAACAACTGAACTACGATGGGGGGATCAGATCGGTTCTGGGCGGCCGGGGGGGCAGTGGTGATCTGGTTGTGATTCATTTCCAGCTCGGGAACGCCCCATCAACGTCACGTCGGTGCCAAGTTCGCTGATGTTCGGAGATCCACCTGGGAGACAGGCCGCCGACATAGCCACAATCTCTTGCCGAGCCACACCAGGCGGTACCAAATCCGCTGCTCGTAGAGATGGCTTAAAACATTGGTTGATTCGTGTCTACATTAGGTAGGGCCTGCTCCCTGAAACTCATGCTAAGCCCAATCAGCCAACTCTCCAACGTAGGCATTTTATATCTTCCGTGGTGGGACCCAAAGTGACGAGGCAAAAGGCGTCCCAAGCCATGCATCTTCACACGTTCCCTGGACTTCTGCTCTGCCAAGGCGCCTCTCTGCGTGGGAGCACGAAGACACGCTGGGTTCCAAGATCGCCAGGGCCCCTGTGCCGCCACGAGGTGGAAGCACAGGAGAGCACCCAGGTGAGCGACAAAAAGAACGGGGTCTTACGCACGACGATATAGCGACCTTGCGCGGTGGCTTTTGCGGGCCGTCAGCGTGGCACACCGCGCGGAGAACAGGGCGCTCACGCGCGACCTTAATCGGGAAGTTTGCGCGCGAATGTCGGCGCGATCGACCCCGTTTCTTCCGTCGTTCTCCTGGGCCCAGGCGCGACCCTAGTTGTAGGCACGGGGGGGGCTAGGACTCCAGCCTCCCCCATTTCGTCACTGTCAATTTCCAAGTGCGCTTCCACGGGGCCCCACCACTACCCCAAGAGGCCCCGAAAAGGCCTGCGCAGGACGGCCCTATGAACCCCAAAACGCCCTCCAGACGAAATAATCCGAGGGTGACTCCGAAGAGCTTGGCTCTTGCGTAAGACACCTCGCGAATGTGTGATCCTGATGCTTGGAACTCTTCAACAACTACACGGACAGAGGGTGGCTCCTCGTGAAACTCAAGCTCTCGCCTGCAGGCGGTACCGGGCTGTGCCAGACCAGCCCAATCCACGCAAGACTAGACCCGACCCGGGACCAGACTGGGTCGCGCTTGACCAGACCAATCCCACGACCTGAAAAGGATCCCCAGACGCTAACCGAAGGAACGCGATACTAGTCCCACTAACACATTAGGGCGAAGGTGATTTAGCAAAATAAGTATTCAGACCTCCTTCTTACCGTTTGGGGGGGAGAGGATTGCTCACCTTTCCGCCTGCCTTCTTCCTGGGTCCGGATGGGCCCGGTCGCGAGGCGCGAGAGCGTCCAGGGCGGTCCCACCACGCCTCCAGCTCAGGGTCGTTCAGTGTTCTTGTAAGTACCTAGCTATGTGGTGCAACGCTCCTAAAATACGCACAATGTTCTTCTGAGTCGATCGCAAGATGCCCCTCATGTTAACCAACGTGGACCCCGAACAGCAGGACCTCGCAGACTACGCGGTGCAACCCTTGTGGTTCAATGTGTGCGACGCACCCTACGCATGGCAACCTACGTTATGCAACCGTCTCAGGACCGGCGTCGGCGCGTGCGATGCGTATTTCTTTCTGACGGGGGGCGGCGACGGGAGGCGCTGGTTCTTTGACGCAGCGCAGCAACACGCACCATCTTGCAGCTCACGCTCGTGCAACGCTCCGTCTGCTCTCTGGGCTCGGGCTGGCGACGCAAGGCTCTGGAACGCATCGGCATGTAACGCTGCAGTGATCACGGCTCCTGCGCATCCCTCGCTCGACCCGCTTTTGCGAGCGCGCGCCAGAACAGATATCGCGGTATCTTGTTCGAGCATGTGAGTATTGGGGCGCGCATCTCTGCCCGCCGCTTGTAGTTGCGTCGGTCGCATAAGCCAGCTTGCTCCAAAATTGCACAATGATGGACGATAAGAAAGGCCCCGATGGCAACACAACGCAAATTCATTGAATGCGTCACATTTGTGCAAGTAGTCGTCCCTGATTTCCTCCAGTGCGAACGCGTGCCCAAGATTGCTCACGGCAGAGCTTCATCCAGCCTGCAAGTTTTAAGAATTCGCCTTGACCACTTGCGCTGCATCCTGTAACGTCGTAGGCACGCGCGCACCTTCCAATGCTGGCTGTACAACTGTGCGGTCCAAGACTGCGTGCTCGGTAGCAACGTCGTCTGTAGATTCGTGCTGCTGCGCAACAGAACCCAAGTCTGCCTGAGCTGTAGCAGTGAGCGTCGGGGCCAAGGCCGCGTGCTCTGCAGCAGCGTGGTGTGTAGTTTGGTGTTCTTGCGCAACAGTATCCATGTCGGCATGCTCTGTAGCCAGGGGCGCCAACCGTGTAGGGAAGCGGCTCCGAGACATTATATGAAATCTCTAACTGTTGAGCGTGCTGCGAGCCAACGCGGCTACGGAAAATGACTCGTGCGGAGCGCGAATAAACAATGTATTGCACAGACTGAAGGCGCAGCAGCCAACATACTCATCGACGTGGTGCGAGCTATGTGGTGCGAGCGATTTGGTGACGGATGGGGAGGTGAAGGAAACGAAAGCGGAGGAGGAAGAGGACAAGGAGGAAGAGAAGGAACATAAAGAGACATATAATGAGAAGGAGAATGAGCTAGCGTACTCAGAATATGTGGTATGGGCTTTGCGGTGTAGGGAATGTGGTGTGCGTATGTCATACATGCATGGCTGTAAGTGTATGTGTATGTATGTGTGTAAATGTATGTGTACGTATGTCTGTGTCTAGGCATGCATGCGAGCCACACGCATGCATGTCTAGACACGTACATATGACACACACACACGGTGTGTGTGTGTCAGATGTACGTATGTGCGAACGCATGCGTGTATTTATGTACGTATGCATGCGTGCATGTGTGGTTGCATGTACCTATGTATGTATGCATGCCTGTTCGATTGTATGTAAATGTGTATGCACGTGCTCAAATAAGCATGTGTGCATGTATGTAACAATAAATGTTAGGTCGTCTGCTACATTATCTCATCAACTTAAAGAAATCATGCAAATAAACATATAGAGTAAAGGTATAGAAATCAACGTGTCAGGAAACATGAAGGGAAGAAACGTAAAGCAAAATTGCGTAACTTAAGGCAAAGCAGGGTAAAGCATTGTAAAGTAAATTGAGGTACTAAGAATAATGTGATGTCACATAAAAACCAGGTCAAGTCAAGTTAAGTAAAGTTAAGTATAGCCAAGCAAGGGACAGTAAAGGAAATGAGCGAAAAAGAAAGGAAAGCATTGTAAAGTAAAGCACATAAGTAAAGCAAAGCACAGTAAAGCAAAACAAAGTGAAGCAACGCAAAATAAAGCAAAACACACGGCGGCGACGGGCGGCACGGGCGGCGACTGGCGGGATTCGCGGCGACGGGCGGCGACGGGCGGCACCGGCGGCAATCACCCCGACGGGCGGCGACGGCGACGGGCGGCAACGGGCGGCGACGGGCTGCAATCACCCCGACATCGTTGACGCAAGAAAAAGCCCCTAAGTGCAAGCACCTGTTTGGGAAACTATATCAAACATGTGCACGTGCTTCTAAATACTTATCAGACTTAGCCAGTTGAGAACCCAGCCAAGCACTTAGCCAATTCTTGTAAGTAAATAGCTCGCCGTGTTAAGTACGTAGCATGTCTCTTGCAAGTGAAAAGTGCACATCGACGTATCTTCGAAGTTCCGATAATTAATATGCTGTTTAGTCCTTAGCTCGATAAGCTAAGTATGTTAGCACCGTGGTGACAGGATGATGTAGAATGCGTTGCAAGAAAATATGCCAACCAAAAACAATAGCCTGACGACAGCCCCAGGAAAATGGGGTTGTGAATGCCGCCGTTGTGAGAACCGCCTTCTGTGGAGCTCCGCAAAGGGGCCACGACACCTGTGAAGGGAGCGCCGAAATTGGGCGGGCCCCCATGCGCTGCCGCTGGGGCCGCCCGCAGGGGGCGTGGAGGTCAGACGAAACGGGTCACATGCTGATGTAACGAATTGTGGCTGACAGGCACCGGGGGACGCGGGAAAAAAACATGCGGGCGCAGCCACTGGGGCCTTAGGTGGAGCTCCCTATTGAGCCGAGAAGCGCGTAAGGGGTGTGCCAAAGTAGGGGGGGCGGCACGCGAACGCAGCCACTGGGGCCTTAGGTGGAGCTCCTTATGGGGTCGCGAAGCGTGTGAGGGATGTGCCAAAGTAGGCGGGGCGGTGAGGCTCTCTCTCTTCAAAACGAGGACCCGGCTCAGAACTGGATGGTTGGGAATCAATCAGGACTGTAGACTGGGCGCCTTTCTGTTTTGTTTTGTTTGTGACACTTTGGGGCTGCGCAGTGTGCCACGTTTGAAGAGTGTGGCAAAGTGGAGGGGGGGCGGCATCCGAACGCAGCCACCGGGGCCTTCGGTGGAGCTCCCTATGGGGCCACGAAACATGTGAGCGATGGGCCAAAGTGGAGGGGGTGGCGGCATCCGAACGCAGCCACCCGGGCCTTCGGTGGAGCTCCGTATGGGGCCACGAAACGTGTGAAGGGTGGGCCAAAGTGGAGGGGGTGGTGGCATGCGAACGAAGCCACCGGGGCCTTCGGTGGAGCTCCGTGTGGGGCCACGAAACATGTGAGGGGATGAACCAAAGTGGAGGGGGTGGCGGCATCCGAACGCAGCCACTGGGGCCTTCGGTGGAGTTACCTATGGGGAAACGAAACGTATGAGGGATGTGCCACAGTGATGGGGGTGGCGGCATGCGAACGCAGCCAATGGGGCCTTCGGTGGAGCTCCTTATGGGGCCACGAAGCGTGTGGGGCCTTAGGTGGAGCTCCCTCTGAGGCCACGAAGCGTGTGAGGAATGTGCTAAAGTGGAGGGGGTGGTGGCATCCGAACGCAGCCACCAGGGCCTTCGGTGGAGCTCCGTATGGGGCCACGGATCGTGCGAAGCGTGTGCCAAAGTGAGGGGTGTGGCGGCATGCGAACGCAGCCACTGGCGCCTTCGGTGGAGCTCCGTGTGGGGCCACGAATCGTGTGAGGGATGTACCATGGTAGAGAGGGGTGGCGGCATCCGAACGCAGCCACTGGCGCCTTCGCTGGAGCGCCATGAAACGTGAGGGGTGTGCCAATGTGAGGTGGCGGCGGCATGCGAACACAATCACTGGGGCTTTCGGTGGAGCTCCCTATGGGGGCACGAAACGTGTAAGGGATGTGCTGAACTGACTGGGGGGGGCGACATGCGGACGCAGCCACTGGCGCCTTCGGTGGAGCTCCGTATGGGGCCACGAAGTGTGTGTGAGGGGTGTGCCGAATTGAGGGGGGTGACGGCATGCGAACGCAGTTACCAGGGCCTTCGGTGGAGCTCCGTATGGGGCCACGAAACGTGTGAGAGATGGGCCAAAGTGAGGGCGGTGGCGGCATGCGAATGCAGCCACTGGGGCCTTCCGTCTATGGGGCCACGCACCTTGTGAAGGGTGTGCCAAAGCAGAGACATGCGGATAGCAGGGGCAAGGATGGGAGGAGGGAGGAGCGGGGAAGGAGAGGAGTGACTCGGGGCGCTGTCTCTTCAAAACCAAGGCCCAACTCAACACATGAAGATGGGGAATCAATGAGGACTGTAGAGTGGGCGCGGCTGGTTTGGTGTGTGACAATTAGGGGCTGCGCAGTGTGCCACGCTTGAGCTGCGGACAATTGCCAAACACAAAGAAAGACTAATTCGGCATGATATAGGTCAACCGTGTACGTGTTAACGCAACTTGTTGGAGGGAAGCGTGATGTACGAAGCTGATAGCATTTAGAACGTAGTTGTGTCCCATTCCCTGCTGATGGTGATTATGACGGTGCGAAGGAGGAGGCATGAGAGGTACAACAAACGGGAAGATGCCAACCGAATTGCAGCACTATCGCATTGCAGCTTGATGTCTGTGTCGGCCCCAACTCATATTTCCAAGGGTTCGCACCTCGTGCCTTCAAGAATGATGGAGGGTCGCCCCGCCGCAAGCTCCCCAATTTGAAATGGGGGCGCTTCGTCGACAATGCTGGTGCGGCGGACAGGTGGGAAGGGGTATGATGGGACGCGTGGTGAATGATGCGGATGAGTTGTGGTTCTGAAAGCGGTTGCGGAGGAGATATAATACGCAGTGCTATAGCACTTCGTACTATAGCTCGATGCACCACCACTGCGTACATGGATGCATGCATGCGCTGCGAATTATAGCTGGCACGTCGTAAGCCGCGGCTGCAGTCTGGCTTATGATTTGAAACAAGCGGCGCTGCAACGCTGATAATGTCATGTTGCTGCTATGGGCATACGCGTAGCCGATTCGGGCTTCTGTCCTGGCCAACGTCGCCCTGGCAGCGCCGCGCGCCATCCGCGCCCGCGCCGCTTGCCCTGTCGAACCGTCGCGGAGCTCAGCGCGAGATACGAGATGGACAGCCCGCGCAGCGAGCACGAGCCCACGATCCCACGGAGAGAGTGACTGCAACCATGGAGAACACCAATGATGATGGCAAGCTCGTCCAAGGGTGGGGAGCCATATCGGTGGTTATCGTGAATCACGGCTGGGCATGTCACTGGCACCTCATTTCTGATTTTATCGCCACGCACCCGCGCGACTGGTCGGGCGACGGTGCGATGCCCGACGAAGCGCACAAGGTCGGGCTGAAGGTCGCGTCGCTTGGGCATTCGAAGAAGCACGCCAGCGACGCCACTTGCGTCGAGGCGCCCATGGGCACGACGCAGAAGAACCAGCATAGCATTTCGAATTTGCAAATCGCAGTGCAAGTTTGTCGAACGTGCTGTGTCCCGCATGGACGACGCCGCCCAAGTTCCACAGCCTCGGAGGCAGCAGCGCGAACGCGCGCTGGCGCGCCGCGGCCCGCAAGGCGCCGACGCCCCACGCGAAGCAAAGGGATGATCGAGGCAAGATCAACCAGGTCAGACTGATGAGTGGCCCCGCCACCAAGACCGCGTGTGAACCGAGCGCTGCGCTCGCGCGTTCCCAGCGCTGCTCGAGTTCATCCAGAACGCGACTCCGAGGCGAAGGGCCCGCAGACTGAGATTGAGATCATCCGTTCGGGCTGCCGCAACGCCCATGCATGCGGTATAACGAATACAACTGCACGCGTTATGCTGCAATTCTAGAGGTATGTGTCACATGCGACTGTTGTATGACAACGTTCGTTGTCGCGACCCACGCGCATTGTCGCGCTGTTGCGCGCTGGTGCGCCTGAGCCACGGCGCGTGGGATTGCCCGCTGTCGACGGGCCAGCGTTTGTTGGCAATATACATCAAGGCAAGTGTTTGGAGTCGGAGCCTAGAGACGGCGAGTTGACCTACAACCTCAGCAAGGTCGCGAAAGCTTTCGCCGCGCCCACCGTGGACTCCGAGATGTGCATGGCTGTCCAGAGAGTAGCAATTTGTCGCACATCAATGCAGCGGGCAAGGCGTCCGGTAGAAGGGAATGTATCCGTATGTGCTGAACGCGGCCACCTCGGCCAGCCTGACAGGCGGCAAGTTGGTGGATGGCACCTACAAGACCTTCCACCAGCAGTGGCTGATCAGCCTGCTGGACAAGAAGGAACGGCACGACGTGAAGACGGCCGAGGAGTTCCTGGACCACGCGCGCGCCCTGTTGCGGAAGATAGTCGATAGTCGTGGACCAAGCCGAAGCATTGAAGCTGGTTGCCAGGTCCAATGCGAGGGTGGTACACGTGCCTTTGAACATGCAGAACGGGCAAAACCAGAACTACACGAGCACCGACGACGTCAAGGCGCACTGGGTGTCCGCCGGGTGGCGCAATGAAGGGCGCGCGCCGGCGCGTCCTTCCTCGCGTCGCCGAGCGGCGCGCTCTGGCGCGTCCCGCGTCGAAGGCACACTTGAAACCGATCGAAGACAGGCTGGCGGACAACCCGGCGGCGTTCGGAGTCGCCGCAAACCGCCCACTGGCGAACGCATAAGAGAAAACCAGTGTACTTGTGGATGCTATGACAACGGACACTCTAGCAATCCCATCATTGAATTACTGATGCCTTTTGACTGGCTTTTAATGTTCCACGCCTCTACCCTGGAGGTGTAAAACAAGTTTTTTTTTTAAATCGTGTGCCATCGAACGCGCTCAGCGACCCTCGCGCGTGGGCCGCCCCGCTTGGGGAACTCTCCTATGGGGGATCCCATGGGGGGGTCCCGTGGGGGAGTCCTTTGGGAGAGCCCTAAGGGGGAATCGTATAAGAGAGTTCTATAGGGGAGCCCAAGTCCAATGGGGGAGTCCTATGGGGGAGCCCCATGGACGAATTCTCTGGGGGAGTGCCATGGGGCCCTCCTCGTCGCTCCTCCCTTCAACTATGCAGGTCGTTTCACTTGTTTGCCTTTCCAGATTCGCGGATTGAACAGGAGTTGTTGACTGGAACTGCACCTCCACTGAACAACTCATCGATCCTCTGGCCCACCAAAGCCGCGAACACCTGGAGGCGATGAGGATGATAAGCAGGATGGGGATGATGCTGAGGGGGGGGGGGGGGGGGGACGAGGGAAATAATTCAGATTGTAGCTATCATTCTGAGGAGAAACAGGAGCAGGATAACGAGGAATATGGGGGGTGGGATTGCGACGGCTGGCCGAATTAGAAGAGAAGGCGGCAACGACGGAGGGTGACAAGAGCTGACCAGACCAAGAATGGAACCCCTTCATGAAATGTACCCATCATACCCTTCAGGAGCCCTCCTTATACCCTTGAGTGAAGTCAGAAAACCTTGAGATGCCTTCTCTACCCGAAGTACGGCCCTCCTGAAACCCTTGAATGTACATAGCGAAGTACTTCGCTCATAAACTTAGAGCTGCTTTCAAAACACTTGGCAACGCGAGCTAAGTACTTAGCCGAGTACTCAACATTGGCTTAAAGGGATTCTGAAAACACTTAGCGAAGATACTCAGACGAGACATCAATGAGGGATGGAATTCAACACGTAGGCTACGGCGCCGATCCGAAACTTTCCTCAATTTCGCCACCGTGTTCGCCGCGGCCATCTGGAGTGGCGCGCGAAAAATAAGATTCGCGGGGCCCGAGGGCGGATGGGGGCGATGTCGCGAGGGCAGAGTCGGCGCGCCGATGGGCAGCCCAGCCCCCCGTTTGGCCGGAGGGGCCCACTACAATGCAAGGGCAGAGCCTAGCCCCCGCCCAGGGTCGCGGGATCGGATCCCCCTTCCCAATTTAGGAGTTTAAATCCCAAGCTGTGTACTGACCCGAAAATGAATAAACGGCATCGGACTTCCTCGAAACAAATTTTCGGGTTCGGCCATGCGACGACCCGAAAAGTTCAATGGCCGACCTGGTAGTGGGCAAATCCCATAGGACTTGTGCCAAAACAAATTTCGGTCCAGTCCGAACGACCCGAAAATGTACAAACCGCCTGGGGTTCCTCGAAAAAAAAAAAAAAACATCGCTCTCGAGGTCGTCGGGCCCACTCCGAAGAACCCGAACAGCCGCCGATGGGCAGACCGCTCAAGACTTCCCGCGCAAGAAACGGTTTCCCGGGTGAGCCACTGTCAACGGGAACATGCCCCGCGCGGGATCGGGGTTCGCACGGGGGCGCGGCTGCTCTCGCCTGTCCAGGGGGCATACATTGCCGAGCCCTTCCCGCAGAGCGTTTGCGCTGCATTCGCGCGGCGCCGTGCCTTTCAAATCGGAATAAGCTTTCGGAGCGCCGATGTATGCTTAGCAAGTCTAGCCAAGTATTTACCAATACTAGCTAAGTGTTTAGCAAAGTACGGAGCTCTGGCTTGGAAGATACTCGGCCAAAGACTTCGAAGGATACTTAAAATATATTTAACAAAGCAATTGGGAAACCACTTCTCAGTATGTGAATGCGTAGCAAGTCTGCTAAAGTAAATGCAAAAGCCCTGGGCCACCCAAGAAGAAGCCCAAATACCGCCCAAAGGCAGTTCCAAGTGGCCACGGGGCTTCCCAAGAACCTCACTGACAGGCCAGAACCCCAACACCTACGGGTCATCAAAAGTTGTGTTTGATGAGTCTTGCCTATAACGATATCTTACTTCTTGAAGAAACCAGATGGTGCGAGGCCTGCGCCGGCTGGCGTTCCTCGGGTCGCTCGGTTGCCCACTTGCCGAATTGCCCAATTGCCTGGCCTTCCTCGGGTTAGCTGGTTGCCCAATTTGCATGGCTGCCCAATTTGTCCAGACTGCCTGATTGCCTGGGTTGCTCAAGTGCCCGGATAGCCCGGACTGCCCGGTTGTCCAGGTTGCCCGGCTCCGATGGCCGGATGCTCGGTTACCCGAGTTGCCCGGGTGCCCGTGTTGCCCGGATTGCCCCGATTGCCCGGATTGCCCCGATTGCCCAGCTGCCCGGGTTGCCCAGATTGCTAGGTTGCTCGAATTGGCCGAATTGCCCGCTTGCGCAGGTTGCCCGGGTTGCCCAGTGGTCCTGTTACCAAGCAACACGAAGAAATGGTAAGCAGCGCCAGGAAATGCTAAGCACTGCTGATCAACGCCGAGCAATGCCAGGCAATGACAAACAATACCAAGCAATGCCAACAAATGCCAAGCAACACCAAGCATGCCAAGCAATACCAAGCAATACCAAGCAACGCCATGCAATGCACAGCAACGCAAAGAAATGCAAGGCAATCCAGAGCATTGACAAGCCATACATCCTTGCCAACCCAGACCAATCAATGCCAAGAAATACGAAGCATTGCCAGGCAATGGCAAGCAACACCAGGCAATGCAAAGCAATGCAGAGCAATGCCAAGCAATGCCAAGCAATGCCAAGCAATGCCAAGCGATGCCGAGCAATGCAATGCAAAGCAAAGCAAAGCAAAGCAAGGCAAAACAATGCCAAGCAATACTAAGCAACGCAATGCAAAACAATGCAAATCCGTGCAACGCGAGGCCAAGCAACACCTAGCAAAGCATAGCAATGCCAAACAAAGGAAAGCAATACAAATCAATGTCGAGCAATGCCAAGCACCGCCTATCCATGTCAAACCATGCCATACCACGCCAAGCAATGTCAAGCAATGCAACGCAATGACACGCAATGCAAAGCAATACCAAGCAAAGCAATACAAAGCAACGCCAGGTAATGACAGGCAATGTCAAGCAATGCCAAGAAACGCAGAGCACAGCAGTGCCAAGCGAAGCAAAGCAACGCCAAGCAAGGAAAGGCAAAGCAATGCACAGCAATGCAACACAAAGCAAAGCAATGCCGAGCAACGCCAAACAACGCCAGACAAAACAATGTCAGGCAACGCCACGTAATGCAAAAAACGCAAACCAACGCTTTACTTGCGTAATTACTTGCGTAGGAATCGTATTCTTCAATTGGGGTCGCGCCGGGCTCATTTGCCTTCTCACCTTTTCGCTTGCGATGGGCCCTCCGAAGAGGGAAGGACCGTAATGTGTCACCCCCCCTGCTTTAATCGCTGGCCTCCAAGACGGCCCCAAGAGCGCCCGCAAGGCCTCCAAGACGGTCCCAAGGGAGCCCCAAGAGCCCCAAGAGGGCACATAGAGAGCTCCAGAGCCACAAGGCCTCCAAAATCCCACCAGCCCCTTGGGCTAAGGTGGTCTAACAAATTCGTTCTTCCCCCGTCCAGCAAACTCCTCCGTTCCAGGAGGTTAACCTCTGGTGTTTTCTGTGTGGATGAATAAATGAATGTGAGTGTGAATGCGACTGCGACTGTCAATGTGAAAGTGAACGTGAAAGTGAATGTGAATGCCAGTGTGAATGTGAACGTGTGTTTGTGTGTGTGCGTGTGTGCGTGTGCGTATGCGTGTGTGTGTGTGTGTGTGTGTGCGTGTGTGTGTGCGTATGTATGTTGGGGGGGGGGGGGGGCGATCGGTCAGCGCGCGCCAGATGGCACACGATGGCTCCAAGAGGGCCCCTGATGCTCCAAGACGGCCTACCAAATGGGTCAAGATAGCCGACGATGGTTCAATATAGCTTCTGGCATACCGCCGAAATGCCCGACGAGGGCCACAAGACAGTCCCCAGTGCTCTCGGAGCCCCCTCAGGACCACCCCAAGAGGCCCAAACCTTTTCAAAACCAATGGGAATCAATGAGTGCTGCTTCTCGCCTTTTCGCTTCCGATGACCTTTCGAGGCCTCAAGATGGCCCCAAGATGGACCTCTTGGGGCCCAAGTGGGGCCCAGGAGGCCACCAAAAACCCAAGAGCCCAAGATTGGCCCAAAAGAATCTCAAGAGGGCCCCAGGAGGCGATATTGGTGGCCCAGGGGGGGGGAAGGGAAAGGCCCCAAGAGGCCTCCAGGATGGCCCCAAGAGGCCTCCAGGGCTCCCAAGGGACCACCAAGAGGGCTCCAAGATGGTCCCAAGAGTGCTCCAAGATCCCCCAGTAGAGCCCCAAGAAGATCCCAATATCTCCCGAAAAAGATCCCCAATAAGGCTCCAAAAGGCGATGTTGAGGGCTCTGTCCTCGTCCGCGTTGTCCTCCTACTCCTCCTCCTCGTCCTCGTCCTTGCCCTCATCGTCTGCTGTTCCTGTTCCTCCTCTTGCTCGTCGTCGTGGTCATCGTCGTCGTCTTCCTCCAACCCTTCTCCTTCTGAATTACTCCTCCCTGTCGCACCCCGGGACTGGTTGAAAGGGCGGGCCAAGCGTTTCGTCTATGACTCCCTAACCGTTTTAGGATCTTGACGCTAAGAACTCGCAAAAGCTTCACGGATGTGGGGCGGTCCGTTTTCAAAATGTGGCTCTCGCCTTAGCGCCGCGTACGTTCGTTTTCAAAACTGCAAGAGGTTCACGCATGGAGGGCGGCTCGTTTTCAGAATGTGGCTCCTGCCTTAGCGCCGCGAGCATTCGTATGACAAATTGTCAAGGTTGTACGGATGCATGACGGCTTCTTCTCAAAATTTGGCTATCGCCTTAGCGCCGCGCACATTCGTCTTAAGAGGTTGCAAGAGCTTCAACGATGCTCGTTGCTCACGTCCCAGAAATGGCGTTCGGACACGATGTCGGAAGGTCAGGGCGCAACCGCCACGTTTGCTCGCGGTGTTGAAGTCCCAGGAATGGCACTCTGGCACGACTCGGGATCGTCAAGACGCAACACGAAGTGATTCCCCGCGTTGATGTCCCAGGGATGGCGTTCTGACAGAATTCCGGATTTTCGAACGGTTGCCTTCCAACGGGGCACTTCCCTCAATGAAAATGATTCCATGTAAGGGCCTATGAAGAGGGAACTTGGAGGGAGGGTGAATTGCAATATCGTTGATGAGTCTTGGGTTTACACTGGTCATCCTCCTCCTCCTCCTTCCCTCGCCCCCACGCGAACCCCAGGGATGGCCCAAAGTGGCCCTCCAAAGCCACCCCTTGTTCCCATAGATTTCTCTGTTCACCCTAGTTGCCCGATTTGTTTCACTACATATGTCTCTTCGTCCTTTTCCAATCAACTCTCATGGGCAGGGTTTTTGAATGGGCTGGTGGGGAGACGCGAAGCGTGAAGAATTGTCCTCAGAGGGCCCCAAGAAGAGGAGCCCAATTGGGCACCATTTCGGCACCACAATGGCCCCAGGATGCATATGAGAGGGTCCCAGAGCGTGGCTACATGCTGCTACACATCCCGTATCAGGGCAAACCGCCTGGTGATTGTGTCTGGATGGCCTGGTGGGAACACGCGAAGCGTCAGGCAAATCTGTTTGGGCTGGTGGAGGCACACGAAGCAAACAAACACAATAATGGCAAGGACGACACCAAAAGTGAAGGAGGCGGGTGCAAGGGAAGGCGAGGATCAGAAAACACATAACACTCACTGACAGATCAGGCCTCGTGTTTGAGCTTCCATTCGAGAGATGGGAGCTGGACAGAAAAATGATGGGAGCACAGCCGAGGGATACAGGCAAACTTATATACTCTACAATAGTCGCGTGCTGAAGCACAGCGGTTTGGCTGACGCTCTCTTCGATCGACCGTGCTACTTGCAGAAAGCTGACCGAGAAAGATGTGAGCAAGGAAACAACAAACGCGCTGGTTTCGCGCTCAAAGTGCCCCCGACGGCACCCGCACCTCAACGTTTTTCTGGCTCCGTTCCAGGAACATCTTATACTTCTTGTAGCCCCCATTTGCCCAATCGTCGACGGTAATGCAACCGTTCTTGTCCGTGTCCATGTCGTCAAAGAGCTGGCGGAGGGCCGGCTCGCTTATGTCGCCGTCGCGCACCTTGAGCCTCGTTGCAAGGCTGTCGTAGTCCACAGTGCCGGACTTGTCCTTGTCAATGGTGGCGAAAAGCAGCGGCCGAAGCGTTTGGTCTAGGCCGAAGTCGGCAAGCTCATCCAACGGTTTGCAAATGAGCGGGATCATGGACAATCCCAGGACAGTCGGGAAGTATTCCGCGACGACGTTGCCAGCCTGTGCTTGAGCCTCACAGCCGATCTCAGCAAGAGTGACAAAACGGTTGATGGTGAAGCCGGGCAGCGCAACAGATGCAATGGTCTGCCAAATTAGCGCGTCCCCACCTGCCACGACCGCTGGGTTACTGAGAGGACCACTTGAAGGCGCAGGCTCCTTAAACTTGTCCACGATAGCCATAAGATTATCATCTTCCTTGTCAAACAGCACCATGAACTGTTCCAAGTTGATAAGGCTGTTCCCATTGACAGAGACATCGGTCTTCGCAAAATCCGCAACCGTGCCTCTGGGTACGAAGTGGGCGTGTCCTCAGGTCCTTTGTCTCATTTTCTAAGCTTCGATCCTCACTCCAAAGGGGTCAAGTAGGGGCCGAGAGCCCAAATTGCCAAATCTACGCGGGCTTCCCGCAGTTTCCCTGGGCTCCCCCGCGGATTGTCGCATGACTTGTTCGGAGCCCAAGGGGGTCCTCCAGACGGACCAAGAGGGCCTGAAGAGCTCCCAAAACGATCCAAGAGGGCCCCGAGTCGCCGAACAATCGCTCCGAGACACTCAAGATGGCCCCCAGACGGCCTGAGAGGCCCGCAAGACGCCCCAGGAGGCCTCCAAGAGGCCCAAATCAGTGATATTGCCCTTGGGTTGTTGAAGGCTTTCGGCGTTCTCGACGTTTCGCTTTCCCGACGCTCTCAGACGACCCCAGAGGCCTCCAAGATCGCACCAAGACGGGCTCAGAGGCCCCCAAGAGGGCCCCAAGACGGCCCAAGAGGGCCCCATGATGGCACAGGAGTCGCCCATGACGGCGCCCAAAAAGGCCAAAAGACGGCTCCAAGAGGGGACCCAGGTGGGGAACCCGAACGGACATTTCGAGCCCTCGGCCCCGAGGGGACCCCAGAAGGCCCCAAGAGGCCCCCAATAAGCCCGAAGAGCCCCCCAATAGACCCCAAGGGGCCGGCAAGAGGCCCCAAGAGGCTCCCACGAGGCCCCAAAACTGCCTCCAAAAGGCCGCCGAAAGCGCTCCGAAGAGACCCCGAGAAGCATTCCTGAGAACCCTGATCCACAACACAGGCACGGCGGCGGGATAGGCCGAAGGCCAGTCGATACTCTTCCAAGTCTGCCTCTGGCAGGGGCGTCTTTAACTTCTCAAAAGCACTCCTGACATCGCTCTTCGTCAAGAACCCTTCGCATCCCGAGTCCATAGAGATGAATAAACTCTTTGCTGTGTTCTCGCGCTTCCTCTTGTCAGCACGACCACCTTTGTCAACCGAGTCGGCCAGGACGTATGAAAACGCCAGAACATACGATGCTGCGTAAGCTGCTGGGAAAATAGGGCGCAGAGCTTCACCAAGTTCATTGCTGTATCCGAGATATCGCAAAAGAGAGTCGCGCCATATGTCGTAGTCCTCCTCCTGGACGACCTTAGAGGAGCCAAAGAGCTGGATTTCGCACTCCTGCGCTGAAATTTTCCGTGCTTCCAAGTCGGCTAGCAATATTGCCCGCTGCTTCACACGCTCGGCCTCCTCCTTGGCCGCCTCCCTCTCTTCCTCTTCCTTCTCGGCCGCTTCCTTGGAAATGAGGATGTTACCAGCCACGACCAATAACGATGCAGCAAAGCATTGAAATCCCACCAGCCCTTTTTAGGCGATAGTGGAGTAGTGACTTATTGTTTCCTTTTTTCTCCTGAAACCTCTTCATCATCGTCGTCACCATCACCTTACCATCGTCCTTTTCAGCATCACCACCATCATCAGCACCATCATCATCACCGTCACCATCATCATCAGCATCATCATCATCATCAGCAGCATCATTATCATCGTGCCACTTGCCCTGGCCAAGAGACTCTTTTGTGTGTCTCGGGCCAGGCAGGTCTGATGAACAGGGAGGCACCTGGGCTGCGCTCGGCGGGACGAGAGAAATACAGAGAGGAAGAGGGAGAAGGCACACACCACAACACAACACTGCACACACGAACGAGGAGGAGGAGAGAGAGAGAGAGAGAGAGACAAACAAAAAAATCCTAGACACCCCGAGCGGGCTTCTGGCATTTGCGGCACAATTATACTGAAATGAAATGTCGGAGACGGCACAAGCGGTTCGCATCGATACTTCGTTTCAGAGCCCAGGCAAAGCAATAGCATAAACGAGGGGGATAAGGCTCAGCAGCGCGAGTCCACAGTTTGCCCGAGCTCTGCTGCACTCCTCTCAGGACGACATGAGGCTTCAAATAATGACTACAAACACCCCCATCGACCATGACAGAGAGCGGGAAGCCGAACGGAAGAGCTCGGAGCCCAAATTTGCACCCTGGTCCTTTTACGCCAACGAGCCCCGAAGCCGCAGTAGTCCACGGTCCAGGCCTGACTGGTCGAGTGCTGGGCCAGGCGCCCGAGCGGGGGGGCCTTCCACAACAAGATGGTCCCGGGGTTCTCGAGGGCCACGGGAGTGCCCGCGCGAAGGCAGCCTCGAACCGCCCGCAAACAAAAACGTAACTGGTCGTCGCCACGTTTGCAGGCCTCGGAGGCCCTCGGGTCCAGATTGGGGAGGCCCCGCACATGCCCGGCATTGCGCAGACGGCACCAACTTGAACCGCGGGGCCCGTGGCGGGCCTTGGACCAGGTGCAGCAAGGGGCCCCCGCCCGTGCAGCTGAAACGACATTGCTAGAAATCCACCCCAGAATCGTATTCTGAACGACCTGTCGGTTCAGGTCAAACCCAGGCTGCTTCATAATGTCAACAGAAATCGAAGCGAGCCCCAGGGCCTTCATGGCCCTGGAAGTCCCCGCTTCACCAGCGAAAAGCTCCAGGACAACTTGGCTGCGGCGATTCGCTGCTGAACCTAAAGACCGCCGCAGAACGCGGCGAAGGCGAAGCCTCGCTCCTGAGCCCGCCAGCGCCTCTGCGCCAGCGCCACGCAATCCAACGCGACGCTGGCGAGGCTGGCCTGCATCGTGCTGCCGAAGTCCAGGACGGCCTGCGGCGCCTTGTGAAGCTCCGCCAGCGCGCGGGCATCGCTGCCGCAGCGCTTGATCATTGCGTCGCTCCGCCATCTGCCCCCCGCCTTGACCTCCAGCGGGCTTCGGCGCTTGGCCGGCAGGTCGCGCGGGGCCCCGCCGCGCCGAGGCCGTGGGCGGTGATGCTCACGGCAGCCGCGCCCTGCGCCTCCGCCGCCCCCTGGATCCTGACCGCGAGGTCGCCGGCCGCGAAGCTCCAGATGCGCTGGTCGGGCAAGCGGGACCTCTCCTTCAGCTTCGGCGGGGAGGGGCGCAGGAAGGCCAGATCGTCCAGCACGACGCTCTCGCCCCAAGCGCCGACCTCGGCGGGCTTCTCGAGTTCCACCGCGCCCAGGAGGAGGCCCCAATACATCGCCTGAGGGCCTGCCGCGGCCACTGGGGGCACCGGCTGGAGCGAGGGCAGCGAGTCGCGCTCGCCGGGCCGCAGGTACTTGTGGAACGACAGCAGCACGGCCGCCGCCTGCTCGACCAGGCTGCGCGACAGCAGGTGGCCGACAACGGCCAGCGTCAACACGCAGGGCACGGGCAGGCGGGTCTTGCGAGGCGCCACCTTCGCCCAGCCCGCCAGCGCTCTGACCGAGCGGGGCAGTCTCTGGCCCCCGTAGCGGCCCACCTCGGGGTAGTAGAACTTCACCGCTGCCACCGTCTTGCTGGCCACGTCCCCCGCCGTGCCCATGAAGAGCACCTTGTCCAGGTAGAGGGCCAGCGCACCGTCGAGACCTTTCACGCTCGCCCAGTTGAGGCCCGACTCCTGGGCCCACTGCAGGAACGACCTCACCTTCTTGAAATAGTCCTTCCGAGTGGCCTCGGCCGCCGAACGGCTCTCGAGGCACGTCATGTCAGACGAGTCCAGGAGGGGCTCCGAACTCGGCGATGACGGGCGGCACCGGGTGCGCCGCGCCGCAGCCGCCACCGCAGAGGGCGCTGCCAGCCCGACCAGCCAGCCCCCCTGGGTCGTCACCAGGATCCACATCTCGTTGGGGGCTGACCGCGCCAAGGGCTGGGAACCCTGGGACGGCTGGAAGAGGCTGAGCAGGATCTGCAGCAGGAGCAGCAGCGTCATCCCTGAAGGCCGCGTCGAACGCCTCTTGCCGCTTGATGTAGGATATGCCTCGGAACGGGTTGTCCGCTGGATTGTTGTCGGACGGGGCCCAGCGAACATGGACATGGAGACGACGCCCAAGAGTCAAAGCTGCCATTTCACGAAGGACGCCCCGAAGCTGAAATGCCGCCGATCGGCCCTCGCCAACCGCCGGGGCGAGCCTCGCGTTGTCTACCAGGGCGAGAACTCGGCGTCCGAAGGCCCGCCGATCTCGGAGAGCATGGCGTAGGGCGTTCGAAACAGCAAGACACTCATGGCGCATGATGTTCGCTGGGCCCCGCCATGGAAAGGACTCTACGATGTGCCAAGCCTCATGGTCGGTGAAGCTCGCGTCGATCATGTCGTAGGACTTCTTGAGCTCATCGGCCCGCCGCAAGCTGTCAGGAACGTCATCATCACAAACTGTCTCGGCCACGTCAGAGGCGAATGCGTGGACTCTGGCTGCGGCAGCGCCCTGCTTGCAGCGCCACTTCTCCGCGGCGCGGCCCCGCCGAGCGACCAGCTCTGGGCCGGCCTGGCGCGCGCGTGCGCCATCGCCCAAGGGCGAGGCGTCGCTCGCCGTCGCGGAGGGCAGCCACTTGGCGCCCGCGCGAGCCGCGAACAGCGGGAGCAGATCCGTCGCCAGCCTCAACTCCTGAACCACCTGAACCACCGAGCCCCAGAGGGGGGCGACCTGCCGCTTGCGCGCCTTTCCGAACGCGTAGACCGAACTGAAGATGGAGAGGGTGGGCCGCTGCAGCAGCATCAGCCACGTCGCATGTCCCAGCGCCGCCTCCAGGACGCCGCTCGAGCAGCGCCCGCGCTTCAAGAGCTCCTCGATGGCCAGTCGAAGTCGCCGCATGCGGCGGGTCGAGACACGCGCAGCGCGGGCGCGGCCGTCGAAGGAGAGCCCCATGAAGTTGGCGCGGTCGCCCGCCTCAGAGGCGCCCTCGTGCACGGAGAAGCCCTGGTCCTCTTGGCGGGCGGCAGCCTGCTGCCCTGCGGCGGCGACGCGCTCCTTCGGGGCGCCCTGGGCCATGAAGTTGTCGACGTAGCCCGCGGCGCCCAGAGGCCGTTCGGGCCCGAGCGGGCGCGCGGCCGCGCGGCCCTCAACCGAGGATTCTGCCCCCGGCCCACCGCGCGGGCAGGTGCAAGGCCCAGCTCCAACCCATCGGCGAGACCGTCAGGATGGGCGCGAGCGCCGCCGCCGCCGCAGGCCGCATGCCGTTCGCCAGCGGCCGCCCCGCCAGCCCAGCACGCGCGGGAGGTGAGCGGAAGCAAGACCCGAGCTCATGCGGAACGGGGATGGCGTAGACGGCGTTCTGCAAGTCGCCCGCGGAGTACCGGGCCACGTCGGACTCGCTGGCCTCCATCCCCGAGAAGACCGACGCGGGCGGCAGGCGCGTCGACGGCGGCGGTTCGAAGTCGCAGTCGGCGAAACGCACGTCGAAGATGATCCGCTGCTGGCCAGACTTCTTCTGGGCGAAGATGAGTCCGACAAAGGCCTCGGCCTGAGCAGGCACGAAGCGAACAATTCCGCGCTACAGCATCCCCTGCGCGAAGTCTGCGTAGACGCGCCGGTGGCGGAAGGCGGGGCACGCGCAGGGCTCGCAGAGTCCGAACTCAGACCGAAGGGCCGCCGCTGCAGCCGGAGGTCGTCGCGTCTTGGCCGTCAAGCCCCTTAGCCAGGAGGTGTGCTCGACCGCGAGAGCGCTGGCCAGGTCAACTGGGGGGGCTTCCGCGGCTGGCCAGGGCGCGAGGTCCTTGCTGTTGGGCGCGACAGCGGTTGAAGTCTCGCCGCGCATCGCGGCGGAGCCGCAGAGCTCGCGCAGGCCCCCGCGGGGGTGAACGTCGGCAGGGCAGGCCCCGGCTGTCGCGTAGTTGTGCTCCAGGTGCTCCAGGCGAGACTGATGCGCGACCGACGGCGGCCCAGCAGAGACGCCGCCGCGACCGGGGAGGAAGCTCAGGGCAAGGATGCCGTCATTGGCCCCCTCCAGAGCACGATGGCGTCGGAGAGCGCGGCGATCGACAGCTCGAGAGCGGCCGCCTCCACGCCGAGGAAGTTGAAGAAGAGGGAGCGGGAACGCATCGCGCTGGCGACTCATCCCGCAGCGGCCGAAACGAGGAATGCCTGCAAGCCCGGGGCCAAGGAGCGACAGGCAGCCGAAACCGTGGAGGAGCGGCCGAAGGCTACTCGCCCTCCTTGCCGCCCTTGGCCCCTCTCTTCTTTGGGCGGGCCAGCGCGCGTTCCTCTCTCGCCTTCCTCTGCCCCATTCGCGATGGCGCTCTCGCGGAAGATCTGCTCGCTGATCCAAGTGCTGAGCCCTGGCGCCACCATGGGGCCTCGGGTGGCGGCCATGCCCGCGAAGTAGCAATGCTCGCCCCGATGGCTCTCATCGCCCACTCTCGTACCAAGGATCCCGTCGCGGCAGCGCCCCTCGCACAACTGCAATTGGCGACGCGCCAGTTCGAGGGCCTCGAGGCTGCTGATGTCCAGCTGGTCGTAGCGCAGCGCCGTCTTGAAGATCTTGCCGAACTCCAAGTGCGTCGACGCCGTGATGTCATCATGCGTGGGCCTGATGTTCGACCTCCATTGCACGTGATGACCGAGAGCGCTGCCGCCATCCCCCAGCATGAAGCGCGCCACCCAGCCCGCCGTGCGAGGCCCTAGCACGGGCCTGTCGGCCCACTGCAAAGGCGACAGGATGGCGACGGCGTCGGCGAACGACCTGTGGCGCTGCCCATGCGCGTCGTAGAGGACGGCCAGCTGCCAGCTGCGGGCCCAGAAGCAGCCCCACCTCCTTCAGCGCCCGCGAGAGCCGCAGCGAGCCCAGCATGCCCTGGGACAGGCGCCGCGAGCCCAGCGGCGGCTGCTGCTCTGCCTCCGACCGCTGGGGCCGCCACGGGGGGGCCTGCGGGCGCCAGGGCCGCGCCCGGCACAGCGCCGCCGGCCGCGGCGGGTGCCGCGCCAGCGGGTACCACGGCGCCAGCGCCGCCAGCAGTCCCCGCGCCGCCGCCACCGAGGAGGGCAGCCAACCCTCCACCAGGTCCGCCAGCCTCTCCGAGACCTCCGCCACCGCCATCACCAGCAAGAACTCCTGGCGCCGCCGGCGTCGCGGCTCCTCCAGCGCCGAGCTGCGCGTCGTGGGCGGCGGTGAGGCGGTCAGCCTCCTGCGTGAAGCCGAAGAACTCCTGCACCGTGAGAGCGGGCTGGAAGTCGTAGATGGCCTGGCCAGCTGCTGCAGCAGGAACGACTCCTCCTGGTCCACAGCGGTGCCAATCCGCGATGTCCGAGTTGTCGGGCGTGAAGTGCTCCACGAAGAGGTCGTGATCTGGCGAGACCACTGCCGCATGGAGCGGCTGAACGGCGCTGACGCGCACCACCAAGCGCCGATGAAGCAGCACAGCCCCAAGCACAGCGTACGCCACCAGCAACTCATCGCCGATGTTCATCAGGTGTCAGCACACGACCGCGGCCCCGAGGTACACGTCGGTCAGGGGCGTCCTCCAGTGCAGGCCGAGCAGCCTCCACGTGACGAGGCGGCCGCAGGGCGCTCCCGAGGCCGCCTGTCAACTGGCGCGCCAGGCAGGCCGCAGGCTACGGCCACGCAAATGCTGAGGACCTCCCAGACCAGCAGCGCGAGCAGCCCGAAGACCAGCTCGCTGCCCCAAGACAATGGCCCCGCCGCCAGCTCGGGGCGAGCCGGGCAGGGGTCTGGGCAGATGTCCCTGATGGGCAGGGCTGGGGCGGGCGCGCACCGAGCCAAGCCCGCGCAGAGGTCCTCGACCTGCGCGACGGGCGGCGGCGCGGCCGCCGGGCAGCCCCATTCTCGCGAGGCAGGGGCGGGCGCCGGCCTCGGCGCCTCGGGGGCCGCCGGCGCGGGCGGCAGCGGGCGGGCGCCGCCCCACAGGCGCCCCAGCCAAGCGGCGCAGGCGTGGAACGTAACCAGAGTCACGCCGCGGGCCACCGGGCGCATGCGCGGGCCCAGAGCGCAGGCCTCCTGAGGCCTCCACAGAAAAAGGCTTGAGCCGTGATTCGCAAGCTCGCAGCCGCACGGCCCTCAAACGTTCAACGATTAGTGTTCAAGATCAAGGACCCCATCATCACCACCACCACCACCACCACTTTCATCATCATCATCATCATCATCATCATCATCATCATCATCATCATCATCATCATCATCATCATCATCATCATCAGCATCAGCATCAGCATCAGCATCATCATCATCATCATCTCATCATCAGCATCATCATCATCATCAGCATCATCATCATCATCATCATCATCATCATCAACATCATCATCATCATCATCATCATCATCACCATCACCATCACCATCACATCATCATCATCATCATCATCATCATCATCATCATCATCAACATCAACATCAACATCAACATCATCATCATCATCATGACCATCAGCACCATCACCACCATCAACAGCACCATCATCATCATCACCATCCTCGTCGTCATCATCGCCGTCACCATCACCACCATCGTCACCCATTCCAGCACACCCCTCACACGTTCCGAGGCCCCGTAAGGACCTCCACCGAAGGCCCCAGTGGCGGTGCCCACACGCGTCTGCGCCACACGTGTCGGCACACCCATCACAGGGTTCGTGGCCCCATAGGGTGCTCCACCGAAGGCCCCAATGGCGGTGCCCACATGTTTCCGCGCCACGCATCTCAGCACACCCCTCGCACGCTTCGTGGCAGCGTAAGGAGCTCCGCCGAAGGCTCCAATGGCGGAGCCCACATGCGTCCGCGCCACCCGTGTCGGCACACCCCTCACAAGCTTCGTGGCCCAATGGGGTCCGCGCCGGTCATGCCGGCACACCCCTCACACGTTCCGAGGCCCCATCGGGAGCTCC
>CAUYUJ010016344.1:170000-220000 GCA_963575745.1 Prorocentrum cordatum
ACGGAACATGTGTATGCAATGTGGTGCAACCGTCTGGTGTAAGCTATGTGGCGCAAGCTATGGTGTGCACGCTATGTGGTGCATGCTACGCAGTGCAATTCATCAAAACAATAACGAGCTGACAACTCCACCACTCGCGCTAAAATACCACCCTCCCTCCCGCACCTTGGTTTGCAAAACCCATGCGACCGCGATTGCAGTGACTACTTGGCACTTGCTGGCGCATCGCAGCAGCCGCGCTGGCGCCGGAACCCTCGCGCGCAGAGCGGCCGGCTTGATTGGTACAACGGATGCGGCCGCAATGGCGTTTACCGACGGGCACTTCTCAACGCGTCTCAAAGGCCGCGCTGGCGCACGGGCACTTCAATGCGGATCGGTGGCTCGGGCGGACGCGGTATCATGATGACGTCAACAACGGCGGCAATGATGATGATTATGATGATGATGATGATGATGATGATGATGATGATGATGATGATGATGATGATGATGATGATGATGATGATGCTGCTGATGATGAGGACGATGGTGATAATAGCGAGTTTGGAGGCGATGGTGGCGATGACGGCGGCAAGGCCATTGACGCCGATGCTGGTGACGATGATGGCGATTATGTTCCTGCGTCGGTGATGAAAATGGTTGTGGTCGATGATCCTGACAATGGCGGCGATTGACGATGACGATGGCGGCGGTGATGCGGTGCGCTGATGAGGGTGAAGGTGAGGAAGTGTGCGCGCGGGACCTCTAAAAACTTGGCTTACGCTCTACGGACAGACATGCGGTGTTCCAGATGTTGCTGATCAGCTCGATCATGACATGCTTCGAGAACGAATGGTTTGAAAGGATTTCCATACGGGCGCGCGGCGACGAGCGCGCGTGGCCCGATTGGTGCATCTTAAAAACGCTTTGGGAGCTTGTTAGCGCATTCTACTCTTGGCACATGGTAAGCTGAACGCACCTTTGAACAAACGCACATGCTCAATCCCACCAGCCCTCTGGGCGTAGGTGGTTTAAGAGTGGTTCCTCTTCCGCCCCCTTTTCCCCTCCGGGGAGGGGTTTATCACTGTTCCCTATTGATAAACACCCCCTCCCCCAAGCGACTGGTAGCCAACCAGGAACCATAAGGGCACCCCCCACCATCCCTTGCAACAAAAACCATGCATAACACACTCTGCCTCAAAATTCGGAGCATGCGCAGCCAACCCGATGCGGCCTCCCCCCACCATCCCTGTCAACAGACAATACCAAGTACACTTGGCGGCGGGGGCTGCGGCGGATGCGGCGGCGGCGGCGGCGGCTGCGGCGGCTGCGGCGGCGGCGGCGGCGGCGGGGGCGGCGGCGGCGGCGGCTGCGCGGCGGGCGGCGGCGGTGGCGGCGGCGGCGGCGGTGACGGTGGCGGCAGCGGCTGCGGCGGCAGCGGCTGCGGCGGTGGCGATTCGGCAGCGGGGGCGGCGGCGGTGGCGGCGGCGGCGGCGGCGGGGGCGGCGGGCGGCGCGGCGGCGGCGGGCAGCGGCGGCGGCGGCGGCGGCGGATTGACCCCCAGTAGCTGCCCATCCGAAGACGACTGCTGAATATGCTGAGGCTCGGGCCAGACTCGGGTGCTACGTATGTGTTGGGAGGGCGGGTGGGAGTGAGCGGGACGGCTTGCGGGCGGGGAGGGAGTCTTGACCCCTTCCACTACCCCCTCCCCTGGACCTGAACAGGAGGTTTCGTGAGGGGTTGGAGCGTCCAAGATGGCCTCGGCGAGGAAGCCAAAATCATGGGTTTTACCACGGTTTTGGCCCCATTTCGGCCTCTCCGAGGGGGGGGGGGGGGGCAAGAGACCCCCTAAGAGGCGTCCAAAAGGCGTCCAAGGCCTCTCCGAGGGGGGGGCTCTCCGAGGCACCCAAGACGCTCTAAGAGGCGTCCGGGGGCGCCAAGAGGCCCCCAAGACGCTCCAAGAGGCCTCCACTGGGGGACCCTTCCTCTGTGTGTTGCCCGCTTCCCCGATCGAGGCACTTCCTCTGGGCATCGTTTCTGGATGGGCTGGTGGGGTTACGCAAACCGTTGAGAATTGGCCGTTTAAGTCAGCATTGGCTGTTTCGCCGTAACACCCATAGATAAGAGAGAGCGTGATCCACCGCCGCTTCACTGTGGAAAATTCACCCCTTCTTCCTCCGGAACCCGGGGTCCCCCCCCCTCCGAAAATCCCCCTCCCTGCTGGAACCCCCCCACCTTCCCCCCCGGCCCCCCCCCCTTAACCACCTCACCCCCCCCGGTGTCACTACCGGTTCGAACCCCTCCCCCCCCCTCCAGAAAACCGGAGGGGGGTCACTACCCGTTCAAGCCCGCTTCGAACCCTCCTCCAGAAAACCACGGGGGGTCACTACCAGTTCGAACCCCCCCCCCACCACTCACCGCCGGCAAATGACTCCCGGGTCCCCAGCACCATCCGCACCACATCCCCTTCTGCTGTCCCCAGCACCACTATCCTCACCACCATTGTCCCCACTGTTCCCACCACCGTCCCCACTGTCCCCTCCAGTGCCCCCACCACTGTCGCACTGTCCCCACTGTCCCCACCACTGTTCCCACCGCGATCCCACTCTCCCCACTTTCCCCACAGTCCCAACCACTGTCCCACTGCCCCCACTGTCCCCACTGTCCCACTGTCCCCGCCGCTGTCCCACTGAGCTGTCCCACTGTTCCCACCACTGCCCCCACTGTCCCCACCACTGTCCCCAGTGTACCTCTGTCCCATTGTCCCACCACCGTCCTCGCCACCGCCCTCACCACTGTCCCCACCACCACTGTCTCCACCACTGTCCCACTGTCCCCACCACATTCCCACTGTCCCCACACCACTGTCCCCACCACCACCGTCCCCACCACTGTCCCACAGACCCCACCACTGTCCTTTGGACGCCCGAAATGGGTACGGAAAGAATGGGCACAATGCCCAACAGCAAGTGTTGTTTCGAACCACCTGCGGCCGCTGTTGGGCAGGCGGCCTTCTGTCTCAAATGGACACAGGCCGCGGCGACACCGACAGCGAGTCCTGTTCTCCTGTTCAGAATGAACAGGATCCGCTGTTGGGCATTGTACCCATTCTTTCCGTACCCATTTCGTTCGTGCAGATGTCCCACTGTCCCCACTGTTCCCACCATTGTCCCCGCTGTCCCACCAGTGCCCCCACTAGCGTCTCACTGTCCCCACTCTCCCCACCATTGTCCCACCACGGTCCCACTTTTCCCACTTTCCCCACGGTCCCCACCACTGTCCCACTGCCCCTACTGTTCCCAACACTGTCCCACTGTCCCCACTGTGCCCGCCGTTGTCCCACTTTGCTGTCCCGCAGTCCCCACTGTCCCCACCACTGTCCCGCTGCCACCACTGTCCCCACCACTCTCCCCACTGGACTACTGTCCCACCACCGTCCGCACCACCGCCTTCACCACTGTCCCACCACTGTCCCACAGTCCCCACCACTCTCCCGCTGTCCCCTCACCACTGTCCCCACCACCACCCTCCCCACCACTGTCCGCACCACTATCCCACTGTCCCCGCACCACTGCCCCCACCACCACCGTTCCCACCACACCACTGTCCCCGTATCCCCACCACTGTCCAACTGTCCCGAAGAGCGGGAATCGTTTGCCGACAGCGAGGGGGGGGGGGAGGGTTCGAACCGGTAGTGACCCCACCGGTTTTCGAGGGGGGGGGGGGGGTTCGAACCGGTAGTGACTCCCTTCTGTTTTCGAGGGGGGGGGGTCCGAACTGGTAGTGACCCCCCCCTTTTCAGGGGGGTGGGTGGAGGGGTTCGAACCGGTAGTGACCCCCCCCCCGGTTTTCGAGAGGAGAGGGGGAGGTTGGGAATCCCGGTTTTCCGCCAGCAGCGGTAGAACACGCTCTTTCATAGATAAAGGGCCACGGCTGACACCGGTTCCCGGGCGCAGAGCTGAACACGGTAAAACGGCGCTCTGACACCAGTCTGGCACCTGTGCGAAACAAGCCTGGGAGCCCACGGCCCGTCCGCGGAGGGCTCCGACGATTGAGAACACCAGACCTGAAAACGCTGAGCAACAAACGACACCATTGCTTAGCGGTTTCGGTTATCGTGTTGAGACCTGAAGACGCTACAAACAAACACGTGTTCAAGACGCGGAGTTGATACCCGCTTATTTGGTGCTGTTTAAGGCATACTGGAGATGAACCATGTTCGTCTACACGGACGAAGTAGGTGATACGGATTCGCGCACTTGGGGCATGCTAGACCCCAATGCGGATGCGCAGCGTAGTAAGATGGGAATGCGGGTTCATTCCAACTCCGTCGACCCTCGAAGGCGAGGCCCTTTCTGGAACGCCCAGTGTGGTGCACCACCCGTGCCGGCCCCTTTCCCACCCGTCGGCGTCAGGGAGAGGGGTCCTGGCGGAGGTGGGCCCTGGACCTCGGGGCTCTCCCCTTGACCAACTGCTGCCTGAGTCGCGTTATGTGACCGGGAGGGGCCGACGACGGCGCAGAACATTGGGACCCGTTTCCTGCAGAACCCCGTTTTCTTCATGGCGACGCTGACCACGCAAGGCGTGCAGCGCAAACTCAATTGAAGCCCATGCGGCGACGTGACTGACAGGAAACATCCCCAGGAAGAACCCAGACTACAAGTGACGGGAAGAGCGTGGAAAACCACAAACACTAGAAACAAACCAGATGCATTAAGTATCAAACTGAACGACCATGATACCGTTTGCTGGGCGCCTGCCGGCTGACAGCCAATCCCTGGCTGGCCGACGAGCACGGTTCGAGGGCCTGGTGGGGAAGGGAACCCCGAAGGCCTCAATCTCAAACAACCCATGAGCCGCTCGGGCCCCACAAAGGCCACAGAATAAGAACGGTCTGGCCCTGGAGCCTATGGCCGTCGCACTCGAAGAGATCTCCTCCTGCCGCCGCCTCCACACAAGCATCAACAGCGGCAGGGCGACTTCCTCCTCCCCCTGGACATGCTGGTGTCAACCCAACCGTCCGGTGACGGCGGCTAGCTGGCTCAACATGGGCACGGGCTAGCAATGAACCCGTGGCTCTAGAAGCGGCTTGCAACTGCTGGGGGACCGAGCCACGGGCAAACAGCGCCTGCACTGCACCCCGCCCCCAACCAGAGGCACGGTTCCGTGGGCAACCACCACGCGCTACGGTCCACGAGGCCTCTCGACCGAGGGGGGCGCATGGTCAGAAGGGGCCGGCACCTCGAGCTGGCACCTCGAACCCCGGGCCTCGCACAGCACGGGGCAGAAACTCATCAACTTGCAGTCGTTCCTGGCAGCCGACGCCATATAATATATATATATATATATATATATATATATATATATAATATAATATATATATATATATATAGATAGCCCGCCCCGGTTCGACGAGTGCCAGAACAGAAATGATGACAGCAACCGACGTGACCGACGATGGGCAACTCGCTTCTTCTCCACCATATGCGCGAAGCACGAGCCAGGCGCCGGCAGGATACACTGCCGGAGACGAGAGGTACAGGCATTGACCACCGAAACGTGTAGCTGGCGAGGCACATACAGATGAGGTCCCAAAGAAGGAGGACGAAATTGAAGGATTCAAGTGAGGGCGGCATGCGGGTGGGTGCACTTGAGCACAGATGCCAGCGGAAAGCACGGGCTGGCATTCGGGAAGTGTGGCACTCTCAACGGGCTCTGCAGAACGTTGTGAAAACTGTCCAGCCCGCCCCGATTCGACGAGTGCCAGAACAGAAATGATGACAGCAACCGACGTGACCGACGATGGGCAACTCGCTTCTTCCTCATCATACGTGCGAAGCACGAGCCATGCGCCGGCAGGATACACTGCCGGAGACGAGGAGTACAAGCATTGACCACCGAAACGAGTAGCTGGCGAGGCACATGCAGATGAGGTCCCAAACCCCATAAGGAAGTACTGGTCAGGGAGCGGTAGCGACAGGGCCGAAGAGGTCAAAAGGCAGCTCGATGTATTGAGGAAGACGACTTGCATATTAAGTCAGCCATGGCCTGCCTAGGTCTCTGCAATACAGCGTCTCTGACAATTCTAGCCAACACCGTGCACAAGTCTAGCGGGGTAGGCGGCAGCCAATGCAGTGTATTTACAGCCCTCAGGGGCCTGGCCTGTGAGAATTGTATGTCTGTTGCCTGTGCGAGAGCAAATCCCCCTGCGGCCTTCACAATGCCGATCAAGACCGAAGAGCGGTCCTGTCTGCCAAGCCGCGATCCTGGTGCGTTTCTGCCAAGAGGTCCCGACTTGACATTGGTCAAAATCGCATACACGAGCGTTCTTTGAGATAATGAAGGGCGCAACAGGCTTGGCATGCCACATTAAAGAGCTGGCGGGATTTTCAAGCAGCACTGGTATGTTAAGCGCGCAGCACAAGCGGATGATGCGGCATGCGAAGTAAAAAGAAGCGCTGCCTGCGGCCAGCCTCGTGGCCTCAGAACTCGAGAGGCCGCTGATGCCCATAGCCTGGGAGCGAGTCCTGAGCGACTTCCGGAGAGCCCGCGACCACGTCGTGCACGGCGTTCCGAGGAAGACTGCCGCGACTGCGCGGCTGCGGAGCCAGCCGGTCGCCACCTGCTTCACGTCGCGGCAGAGGAGGTCTTTCAGAGGCGACTGCCGAACGTCCACGCCGAGTGCCGGAGAGGCCCAGGCGACGGGCAGCAGCTGCGAAATGCCCGCTGCCGCTGAAGAGCTCCAACACGACGCGCCGCCGGCGCAGGGGGCCGCGGCTGACAGCAGCTCTGATGCGTCGCCGCAAGTGATCGGCACGCTCCGAGCCCCGCAGCGGCGGCTGGGTCCGCTCGGCGCAGGCGCCGGCCGGCAGGGCTGGCTGCGCTCAGGCGCGGCCGGCAGGGCGCCGCCTCACCCGCCTGGGCTTACTGTCTGGCCCGGACAGAACGGTCGGCGCCAGGCTGGCCGGGATGAGCTGTTGCAGCCCTGCGCCGAAGAGCCCCTTCTCGACCAGCAGGCAAAAGTGCTGGGCGACCAGGTCGCCGAACGCGTAGACGTCTGAGTGGGCCCCCGCTGCCAGCGCGAACGTCCTGTTCAGCTCCGAGAGGGAAAAGCTCCACAGCGGCGTGCCTGGACCCCCCCTGCAAACGAGGGCCATGAGCACCGGCACCAGGTACAGGTCGAGGTCGAAGAAGATCGACTCGTCAAAAGAGCCCGTCTTGCCCGCCTGGCCGCGGTCCGCCGGGCGCAGCAGCATGCCCCGAAACTGGTAGGCCGGACCTGCCAGAGCTGACGGCTGCACAGCGCCGTCCGTCGTGAGCCGCTGAGCCTCGGCGGGCCTGAGGTAAGCCGAGAACGCGATCGTCAGCCACGCTGCCATGGGCGCCTGCTGCCAGGCAATCAGGACTCCAGCCAGCGCAAACATGACCGCCCGAGGGATCGGCAACCGAGTGAGGGTTGGGGTCCGCCTCCGCCACGCCAGCATCGCGCGTGAGGCGCGTGGCAGGAGCGAGCTCACCTGCCTCGGGAGCCCGGGAGTGAAGTGCGCCAGCGCCGCGACCGTCTGCGACCCGACACTCGCCGCCGCCCCCGAGATGCACCGAGAGGTGAAGTACTCGGCGCGCAGGTCGTCTAACTCGCGCAGGCTGCCCCAGTCCCGGCGCCGGTCCGAGCGGTACGTGATGAATGTCTGCAGAAACTGGCGATAGAGGGCCTCCGTGGTCGGCCGCGCCGCCAGCTGTTCCAGGAGCGTCATGGAGCCCACCAGCGTCCGCCCGCGCGCCGCTGCCGACGCCAGCTTCGCGCGGTGGCGCGTCCGGGCTGAGGGCGTAGGCCCCGCCCGCCGAGGCATGGCCCGCGCCTCGCGCAGGCGCGCGAACAGCAGCACGAGCACCACGGCGCCCATGGCGAGTCCTCGCATGACTGAGCTGACGATGGCCGTTGAACCAGCCGAGCTTCCCTCGGCCGAGGGCATGAGCTGGGTTGCGCTCTGAGGCGATCCAGCGCACAAAGAGCCTCGAGCCCGTGGCGAGCAACAACGCGCACAGCTGATTCAAGCACGAATTCAAATGTTGCGACCGAGCCCTCCCCTTCGCGCAGGCGAGAGCCAGCGGGAGGTTGTCGACGAGTGCAACCAAGCGTGCCCCATGAGCGCCCAGAACTGCGGAGCTGATGCCGATATGATGTGACCAGAGCCCCCCCCTCCAAGTAGAGTATGTTGGCCCCCGTAGAGACCGACTTGGCTGATACCGAGCTCCAAGCATCCTCCCGAGCAATATGCCCGGGGGCCTCGTCCATCTCCCAGGGGTCGCCCAAGACTAGATCAGGATGAGCCCACGTAGCGCCACTGGGAGGCTGAGCGAGCACCCCGTTGAATCCCATGAGCTCCTGGTAGGGGTCCCCGTGCTGGCCCATGGAGTCGCAGGGGTCCTCGTGCTGGCCCGTGAGCTCCTCGTAGGGGTCCACGTGCTGGCCCATGCGCTCCCCGCGTGGGTCCCCGTGCTGGCCTTGCGGATCACGACGGGCGTCGAAAGTACCTGGAAAAGGCGGACATGCATGGAGGCCCGCAGGGCTGTCATGTTGGACATCTGTCTTCAAGCGTTCCGAGGTAGAGTGGGCGTTAGCAATGTCAACATTTTCTGACACAGGTCGGGGCTGGTCTAGACCGCCCTCTCGCAGTGAACGAATGCGTGCCTGGTGCCCGCCCTCAACTTTAAACCTCAACCTCTCTGAGCAACTGCCCATGGCGGCACAGACGGCGCGAGTTGCGCGGCGCCGCATAACCCCGAGTCCGAAAGGCGAAGCATCGCCGGCAGTCATCGTGTGATGCCAGCCGGAGGCGAGGTCGCAGGACAGGAGGGGCAGCAAATCCCGAATGGTGACCAGCTCTTTTGCCACTGAAGCCCATATTCTGCCCTGTCTCTCGCCGTACGCCGCCACGAAGCTGTAGGCGCTGTGGAGCACAGTGAGGGCTTCGCGGCGTATCATAGATGACCATGTAACGTGTCCCAAAACTGCTCGCATCATGTGGCCGCTGCACCAGCCCCGACGAAGGAGCCCAGAGATCGCTGCGTGCAGCCGCCAGATGTTGCGCGGCTTGATGCGTAGGAACTTCCCGTGCTTCAGGCTGAGGCCCAAGAACTCCGCGTCCTGGGCGGCGGGCTCGATCTCGTGCACTGGCAGCCCTCGGGCGCGAAAGGCGGCCACGAGCTGTCCCATGACCCGGTCGACCGCGCTCGTGTCAGCGCCGAAGGCCAGGATGTTGTCGACGTAGGCGCCGACCCCAACAGACACGGGATCAGTGACCACCGCGCCCGGCTGGCCGTCCAGGGCGGTCATGGCCCTCTCATGGCCGCTCGCAGCTAGGACTGCGCGCGCTGCAGACTGACAGAAGTGCAGGGCCCACGAGAAACCCATCGGGAGGACGGTCACCACGGGCGTCACGCGCGTGGACGGGTCGAAATCCAGGTCGATTAAGCCCATCTCCTGTAGCATGGCCACGGAGATCGAAGGTAAGGTAAACGCCGACTCCATCCCGCAAGGCAGCCGCATGTGGTAGAATGCGCACTCCAGGTCGCACGTTGAGATGAACATGCCATCGGCGGGGGCCTCGATCGAGCTGAACGAAACGGCCGAAGGAAGCCTGGTGGCGGGTGAATCCAAAAACTTGCAGTTGGCGGCCCTCGTGTCGAAAATGATTCGGGGGGCCCCCGACTTCTTGGGGGCGAAAAAGAGGCCGACGGAGTGCGGCATGCCGTTGTCTGCCGCGAAAGTGACCGTACATCTGTATCAACAACTGGCCGTAGATACTCGCGTCACGAACCAGGCCCGGGTCGCAGTAGGGCCCCCGCGGGGAGGCCGACTGCGCCGGGACCTCGGCGGCGTGCTGATCTCGGAGCATATGGCTCCGCCATCTCTCCAGCCATGCCCTGTCCTGAGGCTGCACGAGGTCGATCAGGTCGACGGGCGAAGCACCACCAGCGGGGCATGCGACACGGTCGCGGACGTAAGGAGATGGCGAGGCGGCGCCAGACCCGCACAGGTTGGCGCAGGAGAGGAGCTCTCGGAGGGCTCCGTCTTGAGCAGCACGAATGTCGGTGTACTCGGGGGGCGGTGCGCCCAACTCCCTGATGCTGCTCTCGATGTGCATGATGGCTTGGCGCTGCCCTTCGTGCGCCGGAGCAGTGGGCGAGGACTCGAAGCCATAGAGTGAATTCAGTGCATTGGTGGCGGCCCGCACGCGATCTTCACGATGGGCACGAAGACCACGGCGCCGAGCTGAGCGGCGGCCGACAGGCTCCACCCCGCGCGGAGCTGCAGCCGGCGAGACCGGCAGCGGGAAGACGTCGCGCTGGCGACCAGTCCCAAGCGGCCGGGGGCCTGCGGTCTGAGCCGCACTGCTGTCCCAGGGAGAGGCTGGCCCATATGCCCCCCCCTGGATCGTCTCAGGCATCCCCGCTGGGGGTTCCGCCGCCCCCACGGCCTCGACGCCCGCGGCCTCGGCTGCCGCGGCCGCGGCCGCCGCGCCCGTCGGCGCCGCTGGAACCCGCGGCGCCGGCCCCAGCAGCCAGCGCGCGCTCCTCCCGAGCCTTGCGCCTTTCCTTGGCGACGGCCGCCCCACGAGACTTCTCGGCCGCCAGCCAGTCGCGCAGCGCAGGGGCCATGCAGATGCTGCCGCCCGCGTCCTGGACGCCAGACAGCAAGGCAGCGTCATTGCCGTGGTCGGAGGACGGTGCAAACCTGTCACGGTAGAGCTCCTCCTGGGTCTGCAGCGCGCGGCCGACCAGTTCCATGGAGGCCAGGTTCGTCGCATGAACATGATCGTGCACCACGCCGTGCTCGAGCAACCTGCAGCACAAGAGGGGCACGTCCACGCCGGGGTCCTCCTCGTCGAGGTACGCCTCGGCCTTCCACTTCAGAAGTCGCCCGAGGGGCGTGCCTCCATTGCGGCCTATGTAATTCAGCACCCACAGCAGAGTACGAGGGCCCTTGAGGGGCCAGTCGGCCCACGGCAGCTCGTGCATGCGCAGCGCCGCAGCCCTGAAGTCGATAGAGCGAACGCCCTGTGGGTCCAGGGTGGCTACCTGCATCCTAGCGCCCCCGCCTGGGGCTGCCGCGACCGCTGCGAGAGCGTTCGCCCGCAGGCCGCCCGCGCCCAAGCACGGAGCGCCAGGCGCCCCAGCCAAGGCGGCCAGCGGGGCGGCGGCTGCGGCAGCGCCGGCGGCAGGGGCCGCTGCCTGAGGGGCACCAGCTGGTGGCGCCGCTACCATCGGCGCCAGGGCGCCTCCAGGTAAGGCCGCCGCGGGCGCAGCGGCGGGCACCAAGGCGCCGGCGGCGCCCCCACCAGCAAGTGCTTCTCCGGCCCCAGGGGCCCCTCCTCCGAGCGCCGCCGCGAGTCCCGCCAGGCCTCCAGCCGCTGGGCCGCCAGCACCGCCCCCTCCGATGGGAGCGGCCGCCGCCGCGGCGACGGCGGCGATCACGCGACCGGCGGTGTTCAGGGCCACGGGGGGGCCTGGGGCCAGGCCAAGCGACGCCCGGGTGGAGCTGGCGGCGTCCGCCACGGCGGCAGGCAGGGGCAGCGCCCGAAAGCGGTACACCTGATCAACACCTGTCGCTGCTGAGGCACCCCCCGCCGCTCCGCCCGCGGGGACACAAAAGTCCGCGACGTCAATGCCGCCGGTGGTGATGGCCTCGACGTAACCGCGACCGTCGGGCGTCAAGATGCCCGCGCCGAAGGGGGGAGTGGCCTGGAACGCCAGGAGGAGGCGCTCGTGCCAGATTCGCGCTCCTCCCACCTGGTACCTGATCAGCACGAAGTCGCCCTCGTCAAGCCCGAGGGCGGCGAGGGGGTGCCCTGCGGCGGCCGCGGCCGCCGCGGACGTCGAGTCACTGGCTCTGCAGCCGCGCCCTCACAAGAGGGCGATTTGTGCACGGGCCTCCTCCTCGAGCCTCTCGAATCGGCTGGCCGTCTGGGTCGGCGCTGGCGGCGCGAGCAGCCGCCCCGAGGCCGCGCCTGCCCCGAGTCCGCAGACCAGGGCCAGCAGCACGGCCGACAGCGGCCAGGCCCCCGCCGGCGCCGGGCAATCCAGCCGCAGGGCCTCCTGGCCCGCGCCGCGCACCAGCGAGGGCTTGCAGGTGCACGGCGGGCACTCTGCCCGCGCCGCCCAGAGGAGCGCCCCCTGTGACACGGTGTGCAGAGCCTCCTGCGCAAGCCACCCGCCGAAACTCATCGAGCGGCCTCACTCAATGCACTTGAGCACAGATGCCAGCGGAAAGCACGGGCTGGCATTCGGGAAGTGCGGCACTCTCAACCCAGGGCTCTGCATAACGTTGTGAAAATTGTCCATATATATTTATGTATATCGGAGGTTGGGGGGTGAGATCGAAGTGGAACGGAGAGCCCCCCTACCGGGAAATCGCTTTCGGTTTCGTGCTCGTGCGTGCCGTGCGTGCGGGCGAGGCGAAGCTGCGTGGCCGGGCGAGAGGAAAGTCTTCTGTGGCTGAGGCGCGGCCGGACCAAATAATTCTCCACCAGGGCGCGGGGCCGCGCGGTGTCCCGCCGGTGTCCCGGTGGTGTCCTCTGTGGCTGAGGCGCGGCCGCACCAAATGATTCTCCACCGGGGCGCGGGGCCGCGCGGTGTCCCGCCGGTGTCCCGGTGGTGTCCCGTCGGTGTCCCGATGATGATGTTGACGATGATGGTGATGATGATGATGGTGATGATGATGATGTTGATGATGGCGATGATGATGCTGATGATGATGTTGATGTTGTTGATGATGATGACGACGTCGATTGTGAGATCGATTGTGATCGGAGGTTGGGGGGTGAGATCGAAGTGGAACGGAGAGCCCCCCTACCGGGAAATCGCTTTCGGTTTCGCGTTCGTGCGTGCCGCGCGTGCGGGCGAGGCCCCGTGCACCCACCAGTACAGGCTAGGCTTTGCCAGCCGCTCTCTCCGAGCGCGCCCCGTTCCTTCGGGCGGCCGCGCGGGCTCGCCGCCGCGGCTGGAAGCGAATCGAAAAACTGGGGCGTCTGGGCGTGCTTCTGGCTATGCCTGGCAGCAGGCCTCGCCGAACGCGGGCCCGACGTTCTCGCCCGGGCCTTCCCAGGCAACGCTCCAGCACATCGAGCGGCAGGCCAACTGACAGCACAGGGCGTGCAGCGGTGCGTCGACGCTGACGTGCGTCACTCGCTTTTGGGCGTGTTGGCGGAAGCTCTGCGGGCCCAGTTCTGCGGCGGCGAAGCCGCCGTGCTGCTCAGAGCCGACGTGAAGAACATAATATACGCAGCCTTTGCTGGCCTGGATGTCCGGGGCCCCGTGCGCACCGAGGCGCTGTGCACTCGCTGGGTGCAGAAGCTGGCCACTAAAGAGCACGCGGACGAGTTGGTGGTGCTGTCGGTCGCCTTGGAGTTCGGCATCCGCGTAACTGTCGCCCCCTTCACTCCACCGACGGCGCTGGCGCAGTGGGCAATCACGTTCTATGGCCCAGAAAACGCCACCGTCGTTGTTCACATGGGCAACAATGATTTGCATTGTGTTCATCTGTCGCGCGAATCGTGATGGCGCCGGGCTTTGCCAGCGCAGCTGTTCCAGCGGGCACGGGCTGCGCCAGACTTTGCCAGCGCAGGGGCTTTCCCATAGGTTAGGAGCTTTGCTGTAGTGCTGCGAGGGGGCACGGCCTTTGCTGCAGCGCGCGGGCTTTGCCGGCGCACGGGCTTTCGAAGCGCACGGGAGTTGGTCTGTCTACATAAAAAGAAATACGCCGACAGGACGCCGGCGCGGAACGCTGGGAGGGGCGCCGGTCCCGTTCTGAGGTTGGCTCCGAGGTTTAGCAGAGGTTTCCTCGCCCTCGGAGGCCCTGCTCGCCGCCGCGGCTAGCAGCGAATCGAAAAACTGGTGCGTCTGGGCCCCTGGAGTTGGGCCGTCTACATAAAAAGAGATACGCCGACAGGATGCCGGCGCGGGCCCCTGGGAGGGGTCCCGGTCCCGTTTTGAAATTGGCGCCGAGGTTAGGTCGAGGTTTCCTGGCCCTCGGAGGCCCTGCTCGCCGCCGCGGCTGGAAGCGAATCGAAAAACTGGCGCGTCTGAGCCCCTGGAGTTGGTCCGTCTACATATAAAGGGATACGCCGACAGGACGCCGCCGCCGTCGCTGTCGCAGCAGTTCTCATCAATTGCATTTGCACCATGTGCAACCCGACAAAGGAGGGGAGAGGGGCCTCAGCAGGCCCCCGAGAAAAAATCTCCACTGGCATCGTCAGGAGAATAATCACCACTGTTGCCGATTGCTCGGCCCTTCCCCCCCCCCCCCCCAACCTCCTTATCACCCGCAGAGTGGTCGTATAGGTATATATATATGGATGTATTTATTTATTGGGGAGACGCTTCGCTGGGACAATGCAAAAATACGAAGGCCACATTCATGTGGACCTGCGGCTTTCAAGGTGTCAGCGCGGGCGGGCTGTCGACCGCGCGGCGAGGTCGAGCGAAGGCGAAACGCGCTGCACTGCGTGAGGGTCCTACATATATGCCGAGCAAACAGCGTGGCAAGACGCCCCACGCGACGCGAATCTGAAAAGACGGGCGGGCCCTGACTTCGAAAGCGCCCTGCATCCGCTCCTCCTGATGTTCCCTCGGGGGCGTCCAAAGTCCCGAAATGGTTTGGCTTTCTGGTCGACGATGACCCGAGGATGAAACAACACGGTGGTCCCCTGGATGACTTCGTCGGTTGGAATCGGATATTACCTCATGGCTTTTCGTGCAATGCAGCGGTTGCACTATGCGCCACTATTCGTTCTTTAACTTCAACAAGTGAAGCACGCAGTGCCCTACCCCGACATTGTGCAGAGATGCACCTTGCAAGCGTGAAAAAATAGGAAGTTGGATTGGCCGACCTGGCTGGCACTGGAGAGTAGAAGACGCCCCCAAACTTCCCGGAACGGACCAGATCCCACTCTGAGCCCACAGTGTGCATGATCGGGCGACTTCTCCACTAATTGCATACATGCTTGCTCGAGCTGCTGCTGCTGAGTGATATCATGAGCACCTGCGCGATGATTCTACAACCTTTGTAACACCGCATGCGTTTCCTCCCACTAAGAAGTAAGCCGATGCAATGAAAGGGAAGGTCCCGTTGGGATCGATGTTCCGACGATCTTGGGAGACGAGTTGGCGTTCCCCCCTCGGGGCGCCAGCGAAGGTGCCTTCCCGCAGGCGTCGGCGCGCTGCCGAAATCAACCTGGACATGTTGATGCGCACTGCTCTATTTTGGAGTTTGGAGGGCGATGGTCGACTGCCCTTCGAGCTCTAGTTAACCAGCAGGCCTGGGGCAAGTAAAAGCAACAGCTCTTTCAAAAGACATGAGATGCGACATGATGGTGCTCTCGAGAACTGGGCCCGTAATGATTGTCATCAACCTGTTAACGGTCGAATCCAACATATTTCCAGTCCGGGCGAAAATTAACAGCTGGGGCGACGAACCGCCTGCAACAGGATTGTTTCAAATTTGCGAAGGTAGCCTGCCGCTCGTCGTTCCCGCGCCGCACAACCACAAGGACGGCTGCGACGAATATGAAGCTGTCGGGCGAGCCAAGACCGCGCCGCGCGTTACCTTTTCCACGCGAGGAATCTACTCCCGGCAACGAGCACTCTATCACGGCAGAGCAGACGGGGTCGGACACCTCGAGCGCAAACTGACTGGCACATGCCGCCTCGAGAGGGTGGTTGCCCAGAGCGCTCACACCGCCGAGCTCGATGGCTAAGTATAGTTGTTTCTCGAATGAGAAATCCTCGAAAGCAAAACGCTTGCGCACCGAGACATCTGGCTCAGCTGCAGCGAGTGCGGCGACAGGCTTTTCTCCGACCTCGCCGAAGCTCGCTGCCCACTGCTGCTGCGCACTGCAGTTCAAGAAGCCGGTCGTCGATATATATATATATATATATATATAGAGAGAGAGAGAGAGAGAGAGAGAGAGAGAGAGAGAGAGAGAGAGAGAGAGAGAGAGAAAGAGAGAGAGAGAGAGCGAGAGAGAAGAGAGAGGGAGAGAGAGAGAGAGAGAGAGAGAGAGAAGAGAGAGAGAGAGAGAGAGAGAGAGAGAGAGAGAGAGAGAGAGAGAGAGAGAGAGAGAGAGAGAGAGAGAGAGAGAGAGAGAGAGAGAGAGAGAGTAGAGAAAGAGAGAGAGAGAGAGAGAGAGAGAGAGAGAAAGAGAGACGTTGCCTTGGACGCCACTGGGCCCTGGCATCGCTGTCTTGAGATATTTCATATTTCCCACATTGCATGCGTTCGGAGGAGGGGCGCGATGCTCGCGCGCGTCAACAAACACTCTAGATCTCGGACAGCCACGATTGGGAAGACTACGGAAACGGCGTTCACTTGCAGCACGTTGAATAGCGTGCAAGGCACCACATAAGACACGCGCAACATGTAACAAGCACCCTGGCAAGGATCCGAAATCCGCGATGAGGGATTGCGGGATTTGACCAGCGGGGAGCTCGCAGCGGGGATGAGGGATGCGCCTAGTGGGGAGGTCCGACCTAGAGATGCCCCCCGCCCCCCCCCCCCCCCCCCCCTTGAGAAGCGTCGCGGGCGAGCTCAGGGGGGGGGGGGGGGGGGGGGGGGCGAGGGGCGAAGGGGGGGGAAGGCGCGCCCAGAGAAACAGACGGTTGCATATGTCGGCCCAGACACTCACTGGCGAGGACGTGCGGACCAGAGCGACGAAAAACGCGCCGAACATCCACATCGCAAAATATCGCGACCAGCCTCGACGCCGCCAGGTCGCGGCGATCCGAGCACTCGTCGGTGCGGAACAGATCCATGACGTTATCTTGAAGCTGCATCACTGCCCTTGAACTGGACCCACCTTGCACCGCTCCTCGATCGACGAACGCGGGCCCCTGATCCCCCCGCAAGCTCGTTCCAGGTATGGCAGCCATAACTTGAGAATTGAGTGTTTGATCCCAGACCTCGGCCGCCAGACTCGCATCGTACGCAGGCGATGTGCTACGAGCGCGGGCGACTTGAAGAGTTTTCGAATTCAGCTCAAAACACCGCTCCTTCAACCCTGCGAGAGGTTCGGGGCCGCCGAGGCCTGGCCGGCCCCGACTCCGAAGCCCCCCGGGGACAGGCACCCCGAGATTACCTACGTGCAACGTTTCAGTCAACGGGAAACCAGCCAGCAAGTCACCCACGTATTCTGCATCCTCATTGCCCGCTGCCTGCAATAACTTGTGCAACATGAAAGGGTCTAATTTTCCGAGGACGTGCCTCTGCTGCTCGGGTAAAGAACCCCTCCGGGCCTCTAATTGCGGACAGTGTTTTTCTTTCTCTGCTCTCCAATGGCGCAAGGTCCTGGTTGTTCGGGCCGCGCCCGCCCCGGGGTCAGAAGCGAGCGAGCGGAGGCCCCCAGCTTGGCAAGCGGTCAAAGTGAAGACGCGGGTCCCCTGGCAAAAACTCGCTCTGCTCGCAGCGAGCGCGGGCGAAACTCAGGTGGCCCAACGCGTCCGTCACGCAGCCGCTGTCTGGCTCGACGACGCGATCTGGATCAGCACTGTCAGACGCCGAGAGAGCATCTTCATCCGTGCTAGCGTCCAGATCAACATCGTCTCACCATCGCCTGCCCTGGCCCTTGCCGCCTCCTAACGGAGCAAAGACGGATGGAAAGCTGGCTCTGTTCCGGGGAGAAGCCCAAGCCGACCCAATCAGCCGTTCGCACGGAAGAGACACAAGCAGCCCAGACGGCGCCGACACCGAAGGCCCGCGAGAAGGCCCGAGGGAAGGCCCCTTCCAGTGCAAGAGCACGCGGTTTTTTTGAGCGCCGCCACCAAAGTTGGGTCCAGGTTTTGACGGGGCAGCGCCGCGCGTCAACGCAAACCCCAACGGCAACAGGTTGGGCCATTCAACAAAGATATTTTTTCTCCTTCCACCAAAGAGGCGGCCGGCCGGGCGGCCGAGAAAGAAACGAAAACGACAACAACAGAGACGATTCCAGGAGCTTTCTGGATCCGTCATTTGCCCCCCTTCTTGCCGCCGGTGAAAACTGGCGGCGGCGGCCTCGGCGGCCTCTGTGGTGCACTTGCCGCCGGGGCGTGCGCGGGGGGAGCCCTGGCCCCCGCGTGGCCGCCCTGGCGGCGCTGCTGCTGGGGCTGCTGGGGCTGCCGCCTGGACTGCAGCAACAGACTGACTGCTGAACGAGCCCGCGCGCGCCGGTGCTCGTCGACGGCCATCAGCATGGCGGCCGGGACGCACCCGGAGTCCCGCCGCCGGGTCCGCTCCGCCATCTCCGACCACAGGTTCGAGTCGTACTCGCGCGCCACGCGCCCGGTGTCCTCCAGGGACACGCGGTTGAGGTCGAGGAACTGCGCGAGCAAAGCCTCGACGGTCACCGCCTCAACCCCTGCGCGCGCCTGCGCCGTGAGTTGGGCCAGCCCGCGCGCCCAGAAACCTGCGACCCACTGGGCGTGGGTGAGGTCCGCGCCCCTGCGAGGCCGCAACTCCGCCGGCATCCACTGCGGGCGCCATGCGGCAATGTCACCATTGACCACGTAGGCGCGCTAGTGTTTAGCAGCTTTGCGGGCGGAGGCGGCTAGCCCGCGCAGCTTGTCGCAAGCGGCGTTGTGCTCGCGGCGAAGGCTGGGGAAACCATACCGGCGCAGGCAGGCGCTGGCATCGAAGTCCTCGCCGCGCGAGCTTGTGGAGCTGCTGCGGGATCGGTCGTCCGGCTTCCTCTGTCCACGACGGATGGATGGCCTTGCCGACGTCCCTGCCGAGCTGCTTGCCCGACTCCGCGCGGGCGGCGGCGCGAGCGGCTGCTCTCTGCGCGCGCAGGCACAAGGTCAGGCAGCCGTCGTCCCCCCGCGCCGGGAAGTGTTCTAGCAGCAGCGCCTCTGGGGCCACTTCCAACTGCCAATCTGCGCCCAGATTGGTGCCAGCAAGCTTGGCCACGACCTTGTTCTGCAAGGCCTCGCTTCCGGGCGGGCAATTCCTGGCCAGAAATTGCGTCAGCGCTTTTGTCTCTTGGGCGGGGGACCTCCCGGCGGCGGCCCCAGCTGCAGACGCCCGTCTGGCTGGCGTCGGGGTCCGAAGGCGGGTCGGGGACCGCGGCCGCGGGTGCCGCGCCGGCGCCGGCGGCGGCTCCCGGAGCGACGCCGGTCACGCCGGCGGGAGCGGGATCGGGAGTGATGGGAAGACTTGCGGGAAGATTTGGATCCCGAGCGTGAGGCAGGCATGCCTCGAGCTGAGACGGCCGTGGATGGTTCCATGCTGCGCGCGGCTGGTGCCACACCAACAACGACACAAATGCAGATGGGAACATGAATGCGCGCGACAATACGAATATCAAAATCACATGCCCCTCTCTCAACTGGAACACAATGATAATGGATATACGAAGAAGAAGAGGAATGATAGTACCTGTGGGATGGGGAACAAGGGTGCACTAATGAATACCTGCGGCCCTTCCCATTCCTTTTTCCCCCATCACAACCGAAGCTTGCACGGTAAGGATGAAGGAGAACAGAGAGTCATTGAATGAGAAAGGCACCGTACCAGTCTCCATCGCTTGCCACGCGATGTCTTCAAGCACGTCAAGCGCACCCGGTGGCGAGGACCAGGCTTGGTACGGTAGGCGGTCCGGACCTGGAGCAGAGGCACGAGCGCGCCGAGCCACCCGCTTGAGGGCCGCAGCGGTAGGTAGTGCAAGGGCAGGCGGGTCAAAGGGTGGTGGAGCATGATCTCGGACAAAGCGACGCATTCCGACCTCATCGGCGGGTTTGGCGGCGAAGATCGGAAGCCAGTGCTTCTGCAGATCGTCCAGCATGCCCTGCGATGTCTTGACGATGGTGTCGGAGTCAGGAAGACGGATACCAACTAGCGCGAGGGTCCTCGCAAATGAGGCCCACGCTCTGGCAGGACGCTGCAGGATTCTGGCTTGCTTCTGTTGATGCTCAGCTTCTGCGGATCGATGTGCGAGAGCAGCACTCCGAGCGGCAGCTAGCGCTCGCTCCTTCAGCTTGGTCAGGTGCTGGTGGTGCGCGAGGCGAAACATCTCGGCAAACTCGCCCCTCCGAGCGCAGGGAGACGGTGCCATCTGCAATATCCAAGAATCGAGCTCCCAGCGTGTTGAACGAGATGAGGCCGACCGCGAGCTCAAAGTCCTGACGCCACACAGCACGGGAATTCGATCGCATAGCCAACAGCTTGACTTCGTCAGAAAACTGGAAACGTCGTCCCCCAGGAGGCTGGAGAAAATGATTACAAGTGAGCCTGGCTGCCTGCACCATGTTTGCTTTCGTGACGCGCCACAGTATCGATGACGTCGCTTCTTCGATCCGAGAGCAGGACCTGAGGTGCTCAAAGAACTGCTGGTAGAGCGGTGTCTGGAACACGAAGTCAGGTATCGGCTGAATCTCGGTGGCTTTGGGCTTGGCCAGGGCGATGGTAAAACCCAAGATAGCATGGTCACTGAGTCGTCGGTCACTGAGCAAGGTCGGTTCCGATAATACAACAAGCTTCAAAGAGAGGTTGGGAATCGCATGTGGCGGCAGACTCGTAAAGACTCTGTCGATGCGCGTTTGTCGCAAGGTATGCGGATCAAAACGTGTGGGCTCTCCTGTCGTAATTTCAGTGAGCAAACCAAAGAGCCGTCGCCAGAACGATTGCTGAAAGGAATCTCCTCGAACCGTAGGCAATTGGATGGGAGCAGGTGTCACACAGGAGGAAGCTGGCTCATCATGGATATTGAAGTCACCCATCGCCGTAAATAGCCTCGTTCTTGGTGAGGCCGACGCCCAGGAGGCGCAGCGCCTCCACTGATTGGCGATGTTCGCACGCTGGGCGTTGGAGAGGTCAATGTTGTGGACGTTCATGACAACCGCGATGCATTTCGAGCCATGGAAGAGCTCTGCCATTTGGACGCCGCCGATCGCCAAAACAGAGTGGGCGACGGTCAGGTTGGTGTCCGCAGCATGGTCGCGATCGCCAGGAGGCGTCGGACGCCCACGCCGAGGAGGAGGAGGAGGAGGAGGAGGAGCTGGGGAGGAGCTGGGGAGGAGGAGAAGCCCTCACCCTCCCCGCGGCACTCGGCACGCCCACTTGCAAGGTGGCGGCACGCGCCGGCGGCGGCCCGGTGCCGGAGGCGTGCCGCGGCGGTCCGTCACGGCCTGAAGCTCGCTGGCGATATGCGCGTCCCTCTCCTGCGCCGCAGGCGCCGGCGGGAGAGGGGCCGAGGGGAAACGTTAGGGGGGGAACAGCTCAGGGGGGACACATCGACCTGGGATCGGCGATACATCGCCGCCAGGATCTCAGGGTTGAGGGGGAACGGAAGGGGGGACCAGCTCAGGGGGAAAGACATCGACCTGGGATCGGCGATACAACGCCCATGGATCTGCGACAGGTCCCCGATAGCGAATCGGCACGCTTCTGGGTCGGGTGGGCTATCGGGCCCCTATCGGCGATGAATGGGCGACTGGGTGTCAATGCATCCCCTCATGCACCGCAGGCGCCGACGGGAGTGGTTGCTTTATAATCGACCCCTACAGAATAACATGCCTTCCCATGTTGGACATCGATTGCAACTCTCTGTCGCCAGATGGTCAAGTATGAGCCACATCTGCATCGCAGAGCGGGGAGGGGCGCTGGGAAGAGGCATGCTACTCCTTGGCATAATTTGCCAAGATTTGTGGCCGCCGCCATCGCCGTGGCGACCTCACAAACCGACCTGGAGGTTTGGTTCGGGGCCGGATACCGCGCAACGAGGGAGAAGGGGATCGGGAGGCGTAGCACTCGGCTGTGGAGGACTCGGGCTGGCCCGACGGGGCCGTCAGGAAAACGACGAGATACAGCCTGAGTTCTGCCGCGAACTTCCGCGGCAAACATCACACGGAAACCGAAGCGTCAAACTCTAGGACGGGCCGGCCAAAAAGCGTCGGCCGACCCGAGCTCTGGCGAACTCGACTCTGGCGTTTCCCCGACAACTGCGGGCCCTCCTCGATCCCGGCCGTGAGCGCCCCTTGTAGAATATGGTGTTCGGGCTTGGGCCGCGGGCCGGAAGCAAGCCCAGTCCGAGGCCGCGCGCTGGTCCCCCCTTCCCTCGGGGGCGCGCTGCACGGAGAGGCGACGCTTCACGAGGCATGCCAAACAGAAGAGCCACCAAAACAACGCCAAGCTCATCGCCGCAGATGCAGAATAGGCCTGCCCTGGGCCAGAGGTACACTGGTTCAGGCGGGGGAACATCGATCTAAGCTGGCGATGCATCGCCGATAAGTTGGCGATACGCCCCCGACCGCAAACCTGCAAGCTCCTGGGCGGGGTGGGCGATCTAGAAAAACAACGGGCATAGACATAACCCCACCAGCCCTCTGGGCGGAGATGGTTTAGGGTGTTTCCCCTTCCACTCCCCTGCTTCTCCTTCGGGAGGGGTGGCCACTGTTCCCGATGAATATACACCCCCTGCCCCTGGCGACCGGCAGCCAAACAGGAACAGTGAGGGCCCCCCCCCACCATTCCTGTGCGGCCAACCCGATGAGGCCCCCACAACCATCCCTCCTTCAAAAAACAATACAAAATACACTTTGGGGCAAAATCTGGAATCATGTTCGTGAAGCCCGCGAGCACCTTGTATTCTTTTTTTGACAGGGACGGCGGATGTTGTCCGCATATTGCCTGCTGCGCGCAGGGCGACCACCCATAAAATTAGCCGGACGAAGGACCCAACCGTATGCAGGTGTGAGTACCGCAATTGTGATCCCTTTTTTTCGGGGGTGATCCCTATGAGGCAACGAACTGTGCGAGGGGTGTGCCGAAATGGGCGGCGTGGTACACAACGCGAACGAAAACGATTGATCTGAGTACGTAGGGTGACTGAGCGCGGGTGAATCTGAGCGCGAGTGCGTCTGACTGTGAATGAACCTGCGTGCGAGCGAGTCTACGTGCATGAATGCGAGTATGACAAAGCATGGTGCCATTGTATATGCATGTCAATCGTTTGAGAATGACTACCTCTGAGTACTCGTGACGCTGGGCGTGGCCGCCGCAAGCAGCTTCCCCGGGACTCCCCGACGGCAGCGCCCGCGCGCCGCGACGCCACCGCGAGGATCGCGCCCGCTTCCTCCCCGTTTTTTACTCCCTCTTTGCCCGCGCACTCAAAAGTCCAAGGCTGCGGGCGCAGCGCAGCGCGGAGTCCCAGCGACGCGCGCAGGTCGCCCCTGGGGGGTCCCAGCGACGCGCGCGGGTCGCCCGCTGCGAGCAGCAAAGAGAGCTAGCTGGCTGGCTGATAGCGGGCAAGGCTCCTGCCGCTGGGCAGAGCGACGACGGGCGAGCGAGGCGCGGAACCCCGACGGCATCCGACGGAGGTGTACTGGGTGGGGGAGACGCATGCGGACTGTGCCACGGGGACCTTCGGTGGAGCTCCCTATAGGGCCACGAAACGCGTGAAGGGTGTGCCGACATGGGTGTGCGGGACGCATGCGGGCACACCCACTTGGACCTTCGGTGGAGCTCCCTATGGGGCCACGAAAAGTGTGAGGGGTGTGCCGAAATGGGTGTGCGGGACGCATGCGGGCACACCCACTGGGACCTTCGGTGGAGCTCCCTATGGGGCCACGAAGCGCGTGAAGGGTGTGCCGACACGGGTGTGCGGGACGCACGCGTGCACACCCACTGGGACCTTCGGTGGGGCCCCCTATGGGGCCACAAAACGTGTGAGGGGTGCGAAATGGGTCTGCGGGACGCATGCGGGAACACCCACTGGGACCTTCGGCGGAGCTCCCGATGGGGCCACGAAACGTGTGAGGGGTGTGCCGAAATGGGTGTGCGGGGCGCATGCGGGCACACCCACTGGGACCTTCGGTGGAGCTCCCTATGGGGCCACGAAGCGTGTGAAGGGTGTGCCGAAATGGGTGTGCGGGACGCATGCGGGCGGCGGCACTGGGGCCTTCGGTGGAGCCCCTTTTATGGGGCCACGAAACGTCTGAAGGGTGTGCCGAATGGGTGTGCGGGACGCATGCGGGCACACCCACTGGGACCTTCGGTGGAGCTCCCTATGGGGCCACGAAGCGTGTGAGGGTGTGCCGAAATGGGTGTGCGGGACGCATGCGGGCACACCCGCTGGGACCTTCGGTGGGTTCCCTATGGGGCCACGAAACGTGTGAGGGGTGTGCCGAATGGGTGTGCGGGACGCATGCGGGCACACCCACTGGGACCTTCGGTGGAGCTCCCTATGGGGCCACGAAACGTGTGAAGGGTGTGCCGAATGGGTGTGCGGGACGCATGCGGGCACACCCACTGGGACCTTCGGTGGCGCCCCGTATGGGGCCACGAAACGTGTGAGTGGTGTGCCGAAATGGGTGTGCGGGACGCATGCGGGCACACCCACTGGGACCTTCGGTGGGGCTCCCAGTGGGGCCACGAAACGTGTGAGGGGTGTGCCGAAATGGGTGTGCAGGACGCATGCGGGCACACCAACTGGGACCTTCGGTGGAGCTCCCTGTGGGGCCACGAAACGTGTGAAGGGTGTGCCGAAATGGGTGTGCGGGACGCATGCGGGCACACCCAATGGGACCTTCGGTGGCGCTCCGTATGGGGCCACGAAACGTGTGAGTGGTGTGCCGAAATGGGTGTGCGGGACGCATGCGGGCACACCCACTGGGACCTTCGGTGGGGCTCCCTGTGGGGCCACGAAACGTGTGAGGGGTGTGCCGAAATGGGTGTGCGGGACGCATGCGGGCACACCCACTGGGGCCTTCGGTGGAGGGGGCTAAGAAACGTGTGAGAGGTGTGCCGAGAGCAGAGGCAAAGAGGGGGAGGAGGGATGAGGGAGGGGGCAGCGGGAGGAGACGCGGGGCACCGTCTCTTCAAAACGAAAACCCAACACCACAGGATGGTTGGGAAAAACAATACAAAATACACCTCGCGGCTAATTCTGGATCGTGCGCGGCCGCCCCGCGATCACTGTCAAATGGTGGCGTATGGCCTGTTGTGCTAAGGTCCACCAAACATAATGATGGGCATTGGTTTTCGACATGGATGGTGGGGGCCCACATGTTTCCCGGTGTGTGCGGTCACGTGCATAGGTGCACCTGACACACTCTGCGCGTGCCCCGAACGTGGCGCACTTGGCGCGGCTGGAGTATGCGGCACACCTGGCGCACGCGGAAGCACGGGGCGCCTCTGGCGCACCAGCCGGGCCTGACACGCCCCCAGGCGAGCCTGGCGTGCGTGGCGCGCCTGGCACGTGTAGCGCACCTCGTCCCAGCGTCGCGCACATGGGCTCGGCGTTGGCTCCTAATAGCTGCCCATCCAAAGACGACCGCTGAACATGTTGAGGTTCGGGTGTTACTTCTGTGTCGGGAGGGCGGGTGGGAGTGAGCAAAGCGGCTTGCGGGCGGGTGGGTAATTCGATTCCTCCCCGAACCCCGTCCCCGTGAGTCTGGACGGGGGGGGGGCCGCGAGGTGGCTGAGGGTCCTGTTTCGCCGAGGACGGCTCCAACAGGGCCTCCGATGGACGCTGAAGGGGCGAACGTGCTGAAGAAACTTGAAGTACTTCATTGTCATACAACGATATGTCTCATCAGTTCCGCCACCGCATCCACGAGCTGGCCCCCCCCACGCACACACACACACACACACACACACACACACACACACACACACACACACACACACACACGCACCTTTGCAGTCTAGACACGATGCAGGTGGTGCAGACCCATGGAAATATACGCCTGATCCCTGAAAAACAAGACGTCCTGGAAACGGAGAAAGAGAGGGAGGCAGTGGGAGGGAGACTTGAGCAAGAACAATTCGAAGACGGAGATACGTCTAATCCCGCGCCCAGTCTGCAAGCTCCACTTCGCACTAACATGAGGAACTTCATTTTCAGATACGCGTATGGCACAACAACCCCGCCACTGTATTCACGAGCTGGCGCACACACATGTGCAGTCTAGAAAATAAGCAGAGGGTACATACTGATGAAGCTATACGCCTGCTCCCAAAACGCCCCGATGCTGTGAACTTACGAGTTGATGGAATAGTTCACTGATCGCTGATGAACGGCTTGGGCGCAACATCATGTTGCTAGCAACCGAAGTAGAATAGCGGGGCAAGTCAGTGCCTTCGATGTCATGGCACGCCCCTCCAATTCAGCATGCCGGCGCCCTGCATAGCGACATGCCCGACGACCATGACGCACATGTTGATCGCAAATATTCACATCACACTTTTTGGTATGCGGGTCGAGACCGAGCCTCTTCCGTTTAAAAACTAAGCGGGCTACGCAAAAATCTAATCCCACCAGCCCTCTGGGCGTAGGTGGTTCCGGGAGTTTCCTCTTCCAACCTCCTTCATACCCTTCGGGAAAGGGTTTACCCCTCCCCCTAACCCCCTCCCTTGGACCTGGACGGGGGGTTTCGCTGGTAGTTGGAGCGTCCAAAACGGCCTCGGCGAGGAAACCAAAATCATCGGTTTTACTAGGGTTTTGGCAGATTTTAGAAGCTCCCGAGGGGGGGTGCTAATTGAGGAACCCCCTTCCTTTGATCGATCCCCTCCAAGATGGCCCCCAAAGCGCTCCCAAGGCTCCCAAGAGCGCCCCAAGAGGGCCTCAAGAGGCGCCCTGGAGGCCCCAAGAGGCGACCAGGAGGCCCCAAGAGGCCTCCGAGAGTCTCCCAAAATACCCCCAAGAGGCCCCCAAGAGGCCCCAAGAGGCTCCCCCGAGGCACCCAAGACGGTCCAAGAAGCTCCCAGGACCGTCAAGAGGCCCCCAAGACGCCCCAAGAGACCTCAAAAAGTATCCCAAGAGACATCCCAAGAGACTCCGCGAGGCATTCAAGAGGCCTTTGGCTTTTCTGATCGCCCTTATCCTCCTCCTCCTCCCCCTCATCATCATCACCATCATCATCATCATCATCATCATCATCATCATCATCATCGTCATCATCATCATCATCATCATCATCATCACCATCACCATCACCATCACCATCACCATCGTCAAAACCACCACCATCATCGTCATCATCAACATCATCAATAGCAACATCAACATCATCATCCGCCTATTCCTCCTCCTCCTCATTCCTCCCTCCCCACCCTCATCATCCTCCTCTTCCGCCTCCGACTCCTCCTCCATCCCCCCCCTTGGGGTACGACGGCCTCCCCAGCCCCTTGTTCCTCTGTATGCTGCCCCGCTCCCATGATCACCTCTACTCGCCTGGGCGTCGTTTCTGGATGGGCTGGTGGGGATACGTTTTTTTTTTTACGGCCGCAGGCGGAAGCGCCAACGGCAGGCGGTCACGGTCGGGCTGCGGCCGCGACAAGCGGGGCGGGCGCGCGCGGGGCCGCGGCCAGGCGGCAGGCGGCAGCGACCCAGGGCGTCTGCCAAGCGTGCAATCCAGGGGGTCTGCAGGGCAGCCCCTGAAAGAGACATGCAACGGCGCATCCAGGGAGTCTGACACCAGGCACCGTGGAGGCCGAACGCAGCCAAAATGGCGCGAACGTTCCCAACAGATCGAATACGACCAAGTGGGAATCGGATTCGAGCGGGACGTCAATCCAGGGAGTCTACTGGTGGGGATACGCGAAGCGTCAAGAATTGGAGAGACAGAGCACAGGCGGGCGGGGCCTCAGGCGGCCGGAAGGCGGACCGGGGTGCAGGCGACGCCGAGGAGCCTGCGCAGGAAAAGGGACAAGGAACGCCTTGGACTGGAGCCGGAGGCGAAGACCCGGGCGGTGAGCGGCGTGGTGTTGCCGTCAACGGCGCATCGTAAACAACATCCTCGAGTGCTGCGTGAGGATGAACGCGACCAGGTCGACGTCCAGGGGGAAGAAGTCCACCACGAAGGCGATGAGCAACGTTGCGCCACCGGATGGTGAGGAGGGGCCCAGGAGAAGGCGAGGACCACGAAGGCGATGTGCAGCGTTGTGCCACCGGGTGGTCGGAAGCGGCCTGGGGTGGTAGTCCAATCCACGTCCAGGGAGCAGCCAGCAAGAGGTGCGGCCAGAGACAGGGCCGTCCGTGTCCGACTGGATGTCGGCGGCGTGCAGGGAGGAAACCTGACGTGCACAGTCAGCGCGTGAAGACGGGCGGGTGCTACGCACGATGCGCTGACGACCGCGCGGCCGAGGGCTGGGCCTGAGCCGCGCTGCCCGCGGCAAGCGGGGCCGCCGAGGCGACAAGGTGCAGTGCCCAGCACCGGGCCGAAGCCGCGCTGTGCCGGGCGCTGCCGCCACGGGAGGGAGGGAAGCGAGCGGGGGGGGGCGAAGCGAACAGGGGGGAGAAAGGCCGGCATCCCGCGCCAGCCGAAGTCGCGTCAGCCTGCACCGTGAGTGCTCACGTCGGGACAAGCCCGAATGGGCACAGGTAGGACACAAGGTCCCATTGCAGGTAAAGACAGGGCGCGCCACGCCAGTCGTCGATGCACCAGTGCATCGCAGATGGGCACAGGTGGGACACAAGGTCCCAGATCCTCGAGCACGGGAGAGGGGGAGGGGAGGGGGGGGAAAGGACGGGGTCCAGGTGGAAGGGTGAGTATCCAGCCCGTGGAACGCGGGCGCCGCTGGGGCAGTGGGGTGCAGGCGGTGGGTAGGGGAAGCCGCGCGGTCGCCAGCCAGGTGAGAGAGACGGGGTGGGGGTCGGGGGCGCAGGTGGTGGGAGCGATCGGCTGGTTGTGCTGTGCTGCCGCGGGGCAAGGGGGTCGGGTCGACGGCTGGTCAGCGCCGCGGGCGCTTTCCAGTCCAGGCGTCATTGTGCCCGGAGCTGCGCGCCTGGTCCCCTTCGCGCCCGTCACCCTTAGCGACCTCCCTTTTCCTCTGCGCGTCATGGTAAAGCCTCTGCTCCCACCCCCAGTCCACGTGGGCGCCTGCGCTGCGGGGCCACGCATCCACGCGATGGTTGTTGGTGCTCGCGTCATCCGGGAATCTGTCGATGACCCAGTGTTGCCAGCGGCCCGGGTCGAAGGGCGCCTGGTCTTCGGATTTCCCTTTGCCCTGCTCCTTGCACATGTGCCTGCACCACGAATGCCAGGCTGCGTTGAAGTGGTATCCCCCTTCCGCTTGCAGCCTCTTCAGGTGTGTGACTGCTGTCTCGTTTGGGAGGCGCTGCCAGCCAACGCGGAATGTTGCCCGCGTTCGGCTGGTGTCGGCGTGGCGGCGATCGCCCCTGTGGTAGGAGTTGCGCGATTCTGGCTGGCGCCAGGGTGCGCTCCCTGCGCCCCTGCCAGTGTCGCGGCTCTGGTCCCAGTAGCGCTCCTTGGTTCTGTCCCAGTCCTCGGCGTCGTGTTTGCGCTGCGGTGCCCCCGTTGCGCCCTGGTTGCGGTCGCGGTCGCGGTCGCGGTCGTGCTTTCCTGCGCGGGTCCAGTCGGCCTCTCTGGACTCGCGCCTCACCGCCGTCGCGCGCGACTCCCAGGCGACTGGCCCCCGCACCCTGCCGCGCGCGCGCTCGAGCAGGTGTGCAGGGAGATCGGTGAATCCAAGTCGTGGGTCCTCCGGGCCTTTGGACCGGTTCCGCGCGCGCAGTCTCCGGTCGTCGGCCGCGGCCTCTGGACGCACGATTGGCTCCGCGTGGGTCGTGCCCGGGGCTGGTGCGCCGCGCGCTTCGAGGACTCGTCTTGGCTTGGCGCTCTTCGACTGTGTCCGAGTCTGAAGATGAGGGGACTGGATGGACTGCGCTTTGGGCCTCGGCGAGGCACAGCTTCTGCTCTTGTGCCCGGTCGTCATTGCCCCAGTCGGGGCCCTCCTCCTTAGGGGGCATGAGGGGCGCAGGCTCGTTGGTGGGATCCTGCGTGTCTGCCTGCGGCGGATAGGGCTCGAGCTCGGGCCCGCCCTGCATTCCCCCTGAGGACGTCGCTTTGTCTCCCCCGGTGTCGATGCCGCGCGTGGGGCTGTCGAGGAGCGCCGGTGCCTGCGTTCCGCGCACCTTGCCGCGGGCGCTGTCCAGAAAGGTTGCTGCCCGCAGCGCTGCGTCTCCGCGGAGGACGTTTACGCGTAGCGTCCTGTCACCGACGCTTCATACTTCCAGCCGCTCGCTGCCGGTCTGGACGAGTTGCGCACGCGCGTCCTGTTCGCGCGCCAGGACCCAGAGGACGGGCCCGAATGCTGCTCCATCCAGGGGCTGCGTCGACGAGGGCCCAGCGCAGTCCGCTGCGCTGAACCATCTGGCGCGGGGGGGGGGGGGCATCATTCCGGATGACCGCGTAGTCGCCGCACTGCGTGCCCGGGTTGTCCGTTGCAGAGGGGGCCCGCGATGGGCGTGTCCGGGACCTGCCCTTGCTGCTTTTCACGGCTGCCGTGTTCTGCGCACCTTCCGAGGGGTTCAGGTGTCGCGCCGACGGCTGGCGGCGCCCCGCCGGACTTGGTAGCCGCGGGTCGCGCGGCCGGCTGGGCTGGGGTCGGCGCCGCGCGGAGTGGGTGGGGGTGAATGGGGAAGGGGTGAATCGCCCCCGCAGTGATTTTTTTTTGGGGGGGGGTCGGGCAGGGTGTCACGCGCCTTTCCTTGGTGGGTCTTGTTGACTGGGCCGGGCTGGGTGTCTGCTCGAGGCGCGCGCCCGCCCGGGGGGTGGCGCGCTGCTGGGCCCCGCTGGCGGTCGCGCTTCCCGCGGGCGGCTGGGCGGAAGCCGCAGGCGTCGGGATCCCGGGCGAAGGGTGGCAGCGCAGTGGCGAGGCGGTCGCAGTAGCTGCGCCCTGCCTCGTCCCAGGCGGCCGCGCGTCGCAGCACCTCCTCTTGGTTGGGGCGTGCTGCGCCTTCTGCCGATGAGGCGGGGATGCCCGGTGGCGCGGGGAGAGGTCTGGCTCCTGCTCTTGGGCGTGCGTCGGGGCCGTATCTGTCGAGTACCCGGCTCACTGCTGACGGGGCCATGCCCCATTGGTGGATCAGGCGCCCCTTGCAGTAGCAGCCCACATGCCAGCGCTTGGCCAGGAACATCTCCCTCATCAGCTGCGCGGGTGGGAGCCGGTGGGCCAGGTCGAAGCCGTCGCGGAGTCCTTCTGGATCCGCGGCGTGCCCGCGCATGCCAGGGCAGGCCTGCCCTGGCCCCCGCCCGTGTCCCTCTGCGCCAGGGGGGCAGCCATCACATCGCCAGATGCCGACATTCCCCCTGTAGAAATGCGAGATCAGGCGGCCGTCGTTCGCGATGCTGGCTGGGAGGGTGGCCCCCACATTGAGGGGGTTCAGGTCGCCTTCCACCGGGGCCAGTAGCTGGTCCAGGGGCGTTAGGGCCGTGGGCGCGGGTGTCGGACGCAGCCCTGGAAGGGCGCGCGTTGCTCGGACAGGCATGTCGTCGGGGCGGTCGTTGATCCAGCTCTTGAAGTCCACGCCGTCTGGAATGGGTTGCCGTTCGGCCACTGCAACCCTAGTCCAGCAGCACATTCAAAGCCAGGTCAGGTTCTTCCCTTGGTTGTACTCCGCCAGCCTGTTGACGTTAATGGTTTAGCGAATTCTTTTGCTGACGCATGCGCATTTATCGTGCTTGAAAGGGCCGCGCAGGCACCCTGGGCAGTAGAAGTCAGCCTTTTTCTGTTCCTTCCTCCACCTGGTGTCTCGGCTGTCTTAGCGTCACTCCAGGGCGTGGCCCGAGCGAGGCGGGCGCGCCCAGGTGCAGGCGCGTGCATGAGTATCCTCCACCTATCCAGGTGACGCCGCTTGCCTGCTTGGTCGGGTCGTTGGCGAGTCCGATGTCGGATCCGATCACGTCGACGTAGAGCGCGCATGCGGCGCACTCGTGGACTGCCAAGGCTGACAGGTTGGCGGTGGACACGGTGCCCTCCACGACTGCGAGGGTGGCCTGGAGCGGGAATTTCTTAGCCACTTGGTCCTCGCAGGTCGCGGGGCAGTTCGCGCTCCTGGCCAGGGGGTGGTGATGGGCGACCGTGACCGAGCGGGCCACCGCTGTGATCAGGAGCTCCAGTGCCGAGTGCAGCTGCTTGAAGTGTTTCCACGGGAGTCCGAACAACGCGCCCAACTGGTCACGAGAAGTCTTGTCGCGCAGGCAGCGTGGCTCGCACAGGCGGGGACGGCCTCGATCGCGCCCCCGATGCCCTCGGCGTCCCCGCACGGGCACAGACAGGCACGTGGTTCGCGCAGTATAAGCACGGACAGGGCGAGGATGATCCTGGCCTGGATGCCACCCAGGGCGGCGCCGGTGACGTCCAGTAGGCTGTCGAGAACTACTGCCGGGCTTTCTTTCGGACCCATGTTACAGAAGGCATGAAACACGGCCGTTGTGCGTGGCTCCTTGTGCTTTTGGCACCTGCTGGTAGAGGGGTGCCAGCATTTGGGTCTGCGCCTGGGGACGTCGGTGGGGATGCAAGTTTCCTTAGTATGCCACGCTGCCGGCAGATTCGGTCGGTTCGTTCTGGGCGGGATCAGATTGGGGTCGAGTGCGCGTGCGTTGTCTTTGTCCGTGACTCCGAGTCCTATCGCCCGCGCGATGGTCGCGAAGACTGCAGTTTAGACCCGGTTGCCGGCGCCCAGTCCTACCAGCGCCGAGCAGCAGAAGAGGTGCGCGTTCATGCTCCATCCCTTCCTGTCCTGAAGGCTGGAGTCAGTAGGTTGGTCCGCGACGCTGAACTGGTGCAGATGTAGCCCGAGGCACCATAGCAGGCGCGGATCGAGTGCTGAGCAGCCTAGTACCCTCGTCGTTGCAACGTTGACGTCGTCCTCCAGGTCCTTCCAGCTGCGGTCGGCAGGGAGCGGTAGATCGGCGCGCGCCGAGAAGCCAGCCTGCTGAGCCTGCCAGGCCTTGGTTACTTCCTTCTCCTTCCGTCTGCGTTCGGCCTCAGCCGCGAGCCTGGCCTTTTCTTCAGGGTTGGCCGAGTCGGGTATTTCGTCGACGAAAACCCTTGGGTCGGCCTTGACCTGGCGTAGGCTTCCGTTTCGATTAATGTGGAATTCGAAGGCGAGGTCTGCCTTCCGGGCCCAAGTGCTCAGGTGATGGACAGCAGCGTCTGTGGCCATGCGGAACATCCTTGCGTCGGCAGTCATGATGAGGTTGCACTGTGAGCGCGTCAGCCCCACGTTGATGCGGTGCCGGTCGTCGACGTGGCCCCAATTTAGCATGGAGTTGGCCCGACCCTGGGCGGCGTCGATTGCGGTGACCCGGGTCGCCTCGCTCTCCAGGAGTTCTGGAAAGAGCTCTGCGATCCCACTGAAGTGCTCACTCAGGCCGTTTGCCGCCGTGGCGCGAGTGATCCATGCTCCTCCCGTGGGCCCCTCGGTGGCGTGAGAGAAGCTGGAGCTGCCCCGTCCTTGCTGTCGCAAGGAGCTGGGGCCGTTCGTAATCATGTCGGTTCCGTCCCCTTGCGCCGCTCGCGAGCAACGTATGACAAAAGCTGTTAGGCAAAAACCTTCGGTTTCGGAAAGATTCCAAATGCGAGCGTCTTTTTTTATATAAAAACATACCGAAGCACACTAGGTTTCGCAAAACGGATTTTCAACAAAAGCACGCGCGCGCAATCTTGCGATGTCTTAAGCAAACTATTGTAATTTTCAATAATTCCCGAACGTACTACCAAACGGGCTTCGCGCGCGCATGTCGGCATCGTTCGAACGCCCTGGCGCGCGTGCTGAGGTGGCACGATCCGTGTCAAATAATACGATGCGAACCACTCTCGCGCGTCAGCCGCGCGCGCATTTCGAATTCCTTCCAAAACCTTCATCACCGATGCGAAGACGCCGTCATCGTCGTCGGCGTGATCAGCATCGGCGCCGTCACTGGCCGTGCCGTCGTCGCTGTCAGCATCGTCACCAACATCGCTACTATCACCATCGTCGTGCCTACAACTGTCGACGTTGCCATGATACCGCGCCCGCCCAAATCGCCGACTCGCACTCAAGTGCCCGCTGGAATGTGCCGAGCGGTCACCACCACCGCGGCTGCGTCGGTCGCGCCAAACTACCGGGCCGCTGCGCGCGCACATGCGCGGGCTGGCGCGGCCGCAGATGCACCAGCCAGCGCCAAGCACTCATCGCAATGGCCGCCGCATGAGGTTTGCAAACCAAGTTGCGGGCGGGTGGGTGGGATGAATGCGCGAGCAGTGGAGTGGACAACTCACTGCGAACAGCAATTAATTGCACCTCCTAGACTGCACCGCGTACGGTCCAAGAAACACTGTTCGGGGTCCACGCTGGCTAACATGTGTATTCGATTTCTTATATCTATTATGTTTCTTCCACGTGTCAAAACGGGCGTCGTTTCTCAATTTCGGCCCTCCGACCTTCGTCATTGGGCCCTGTGGCCATCAAAAGTGGATCTGCGACGAAGAGCTAACTCCGAAGAAGGGATCGAAACTTGTGGGGCCGCAGATTGAAGAAACCAGATCGGCTGATGTCATGGAAGTCGATGCGAATCCAACCATGGCGACGAGGTATTGGCATCCGTTCCTACCTGAATCTTACGACGTCTCACATGCCAGCGAGCGGGGCACGGAACGATTCGTCCGCTTTTGTCCCCTCATATATGTGCATGCTTCTGTCAAGCATCGCTTGGCAGAAGCGGTTTCCCAGGGGCGAAACGCGCCATCGTTAGATACGCCCCGACGCTTGACGCGCAGGGATCCTCATGTGAACCCTACCCCAGCAAGGCAATGAATGAAGACGCGTGTCCGTTGGCACATGTTGTGAGCATCCCTGGCTCAGAATCTGAAATATGTCTGAAGTCAAGTAAATCTCAGTGGACGCGTCCGATACCCAAAAGCCGATTGGACCCGTGGGGCTGGGGGTTGCAGGGAGTCGCAGAGGAGGGAACCCGACGGGGGAGGTGGAGGCGGATTGAAAAAGGACGAAGGGCCCAAGAAATCCGGAGCCTCGAGGCGGCCGGTTTATCGCCGGTTGTGGCCTCCTGGAGGTCAGCATCGGGCCTCGAGACAGTGCAACAACCCATCGGGATGAAACGCCTGCCCTGGGGAGGGGGTCGAGGGGTCCTGGTGGCTTACGCATCCGAGAAAGATGGAGCCCCCGGCGTCCGGGGAGGAGGGGGAGGAACAGGGAGGAGGCCGGGCGGGCAAGGGAAAAGTAGGGGACCTGATCATCCTCCTCCGCTTCACGGTCTCCTTTCTCCTCCCCTCTCCTCTCTCATCTCTCCTCTCTCCTCTCTCCTCTCTCCTCCTCCTTCACCTCCTCCTCCACCTCCTCCTCCTCCTCCTCCCCCTCCTCCTCCTCCTCCTCCTCCTCTTCCTCCTCCTCCTCCTCCTAAGCCTTCTCTGAATCAGGCAAGAGCAAGATCGCGCGGCTCCTGGCACGCCTTAATCTGCTCGCGCGCCTCGTCCCTCTCGTGCTCTACCTTCTCCAGCGATGCGAGGATGGTGTGGTTCTGCTCCTTTTGCGCAAGGGGGGGCAGGCGGAGGGCGAGGGGGTCCTCCTCCAAATTCGTCCACCTCTTGCTCCTCCACCGCGTAATCCTCTGCTGCCTCCCCCTGCCGAGGGCAGCGCCGCGCTCCTGGAGGAAACTGATCTCATTGTTCCTGAACTTGTCCTTCGCAGCCTTGGCGAGAGCACTCGGGATGACAACAAGAGAATACAAAGTGGATGCGGGGGGACAGGGAGAGACAGGTCGAGGGGGGGGGGGAAGGCAGTACGTCGCGGCCATCGCGGAGCCAATCCGCCCTCATCCTCCTCCTCCTCTTTTCCTCCTCCTCCTCCTCCTCCTCCTCCCCCTCGTGTCCCCTCCCCCTCCTCCTCCTCCTCCTCCTCCTCCTCCTCCTCCTTCTCCCCTCCTCCTCCTCGTCCTTTTCCTCCTCCTCCTCCTGTTCCTCTTACTCCTCCTCCTCCTCCTCTCCTCCTCCTCTCCTCCTCCTCCTCCTCCTCGTCCTCCTCCTCGTACTCCTCCGGCTCCTCCTCCTCCTCCACCTCCTCCTCCTCGTCTTCGTTCAAGCCCTTTAGGCTCGAGCACAAGTCCTTCGCCCCGTCGAAGGCACGTGTTCCAGTCCAATCCCAATGCCTTCACGTGGCGCTTGAGGAATATTTTCGCGCTGTCTTTACCCCACATTCTGTTGAGGATGAGCTGGGACAAATTCATTGCAGTATGGGGATGCCGCAGCAGAGCAGCAGCAAGCTTCAGCGAGCGTGGTCCACATGCAGTTTCTGTCAGACACGCGAGTACAATGATCGCCTGCTGCTGAACAACAACCGGTGTGCGCCCTGCACCCACAAAGTCCGCACGTTCGTTCCAAAGCCTGCCAGGTCTCGGTCCCCCAGTCAGGACCACGGAGATCGGCGAGCGCGCTTCGAGGACGAGTCCGAGAGCCCGAACGCACCCCGCGGTCGGCGAGGCAGCAAGGGCAAGGGCAAGGACAAGCAGCAGCAGGAGGTAGCGGCACTGCTCGAGCAAGCGTAGGCCCAGAGCGCCGACGCGGAGCTCAAGGCGGTGCTGAAGGCGCAGAAGGAGCGCCCCAGCAACCTGTTGTCCCAGGCGCCCACTTCGGACGTGGATCAGGTCAAGCAGGCTGATGGCGCGCTCAAGGGGGCGACCAACAGGCACAGCCAGCTCGTGGAGCAGGTCATCCGCTTGCGGAAGCAGCTGGCCATAGCGGGCCATAGCGGAGAAAAAGGAGCAGGAGGCGGCGCTGGAGGTGGCCAAGTGCGAGGCCACCAAGCGCGCCGCCACAGCTGCTCTTGCCCGAGCTGAGAGTTTCCGCGCCTCGGCCAACGGCGACGGCAGCAGCGAGTCCACGTGTTTCGGGCTCAACATGAATGAGGAGCTCTTCGCATCCTTCGAGGAGTGGGAGTGCGATGAGACGGACAAGGACAAGCTCCGTAGCCTCAAGGCGCAGCTCGAAAGCTATCGGACCACGATCAACGCGAAGAGCGCGGAGCGGAGCGACTTCGCGGAGCGCGTCAAGAGCGAGCAGAAGGCCGTGCAGGAGCGGATGTCCAAGAAGCGGCGCGGCGCCGACGCGGCGCCGACGAGGCAGCGGCCCCCACCGGCGGCGCTGGCAATGGTCAGCCGTCCGCGGGCAGCGCCGGCGGCAGCGCGGCGCCCGCGGGCACCTCGGCTGAGGAGGGCGCGGCCATCAAGCGCGAGGCCGAGCGGTTGTCTCAGGCGCGCTTCGCAGCGAAGGAGGCAGCGGCTCGGGAGCAGGACGCCGCCACTGCAGCTCGCGACGCTGACCCTGCAGGAGGCACGCCGAGGGCGAGCTCTTGACTAGGGTCTATCAGCGCAACTACTACGGCGACCTCGGTGTCGCCCTCGGGGAGTACCGGCACCGCTCCTTCGAGTGCTGGTCTAACAACTTCGGGTTCTGGCAGCAGTGCGTCCAAGGCGACATCCACTGCAGCCACTTCGGGTTCAGGCATCGGAGAGTCGACGACGACGCTGTCTGATGCATCATCTACTCCGTCATATATATATATACACATATTTATACATACATATATATACATATATATATATACATATATGTTCTTCGCCAACGTGAGTTGCATGGGCGATAAGGACTGGGGGCGCATTCAGCTTCTGCAGCGTAGCTCGTTCGATTACATGTCAATTTGCGAAACGCGTGCACTTCCAGGAAACGTGGCAGGATGGCGTGAGAAAGCACGCGAGTGTTCTCTAAAGCTTTTGTGCAATCCCGCTCGGCCTAAGTCCAAAGCATCGGCCCAGAGCTGCGAAGGCGGAGAGCTCTTCTATGCCAAGAATCATCTACCCGTTCAGGTGTTGGACGCTGCGAAGTCAGCGCGCGGTTTGCGAGCAGATCGCGGCTCGGCATTTGATGTTTGTTTGTTTCCCCTGTGGATTTGCATTTAAATGGATTCCCGGTCGTATGTATCGCATTATACTGCCACTATTCCATAGGTTTTCGGGATCAGAATGTCTCCAGATTTCGAGAACTCGCTAGTCTTTTAACCTCTCTCCAGCTCCACTGGATCGTTGCTGGCGATTGGAACCTCACCCTCTGCGCCCTCGTAAAAACTTGATTTCTGGAGCGCACTGGGGGGCAGATGTTGCGCAGCAGTGCCGAGTGCACGTGCGCGCCTGGAGGGGATGAAAATCCATCCCGCCTCGACTATCTTGCAGTGTGCCCTGCCGCTCGGGCCCACTTTCGACCGGTCACCGCTGCTTGCGCCGTCCCGTGGAAAACACACATCGGATTGTGCATCGAGCTTGTCCTCAGGTAGTCAGTTGTTCACGAGGTTTCTTGAGCTCCCTCCGAGGCCCCCTCGCACCGGCAGGCCCGAGAAACAGGCTGTTGCTGGGCCCATAGTCTAGCGCGCATAAGATGAAGAGGGAGCTCGCTAGGCAGACGGCACGAGAGAAGCGCAATCCGAAAATTCGCGAATGGTTTGGGGAGAGTTTAGAATCCCGTCGGCAGGAAGGAGATGCGAGCCAAGGGGGCACAGACGACTAGACCGACAAGGCCTCGGAGGCCTCCAGCTGTCACCGCCCCGCCGATTGGGACAACATCTCCGAGCGCGACCCGTGGGCTGACGAGAGCAACTTCACATCAGTTGCACCGCCCGCGGCCCCGCTTGCAGACGCCCATCGCCCCTCTACCACTACTCAGCCCATAGAGACCGAGCGCCTCCCGAGTCAAGCACCCAGCCCCGCAGATGAAGAGGTCCACAGGTCTCCCACATCGGAGATGTCGTCCCGATTGGTGAGCTCAAGCCCCCCGTAGAGCCTCAAGTCGAGTTTCGAGTCAGCGGTGAAAATTGGGTGCAGGCTAAGAGAAAGATCGGGTTTACCCCGAGTGCTGCTTGCGTGCCTGCTGATGCGCTTGCCAAGTCCGTAGCATTTTGGCTAGGGCCCCAGGATTCGGCAGCTCCACGCATCAGTTCACTTTATTGTAGCTGTGTCCGCACGGTGGAAGAGGCTATCTACGCCCACCACCAGCAGGCCGCTCCCACCCTGTCACGCGGGCAAGCAGCGAAGTTCCGTACCGGCACCGCGCAGCAGTCGACGGCGCAGAGATTGGGGCCCCTACGAGACAAGGTCAGCGGCTGGCGGACCAGGTTAGCCACAGCCCCCACGTCTCTCCTTCAGCACCGTCGGCGAGATATCGGAGGCAAGCAGAAGCAGATACTCGCGGGGGCAATCGACGCGCTACGTGGTGACATGCCAGAGGAGGCGCGCCGTGTCCTTCGGAGGCGCGATCTCCGCACCTGGTCGCAGTAGAAGTCTGTTCTACTCGGAGCGGCGTCAGGATCCCCTTCGGAAGTTGACTTGACAGCAGGCTGTTACCTTGCGGAGAAGCTCGCTCGGCGAAGCCAGAGGGCAATTCATCGGTCTGCCATCTTGCAGAGGCTGGGCAGAGACTGCTCCAACGGTCGGCGTTCTACACCAGGCTATTCGATCTTCACCTCAAGCCTCCGACTCAGCCGAAGTTGGTAATCGTGCGCTCATTCGCCCGCGTGACGTGCTCGATTATAAAACCCAGCACCGGCGCGAGTCGTGGGCACCGCGGGGGCAGGGTCACGAGCAGCTGCGAGATGTGTTCGGAGATGCCTGGCGCCGCGTCCAGAGCGAAGCACCGCCGCCCATCCAGGCCGCCGGCCTTCGATCTGCGCTTCGACGTATGAAGCCCTCGTCGGCGATGGGCGTTGATCTGAGTGTGTTGTTTGGGCGTGGGCCGCCTGCCAGACATCGCTCTGGCCGAGCTGGCAGCCCTTCTTTCTCTATGTGAATATCATCAAGTGTGGCCGCGCCAAGTCTTGGTCACCATCGGTGCACTACTGCCGAAAAAGGTCAGCGGCGATCGCGCCATCGGGCTTTTATCACACTTCGGCAGAACGTGGTCACAGGCCCGCGAGGGCTACGTCAGGACGCGGGCGGACCAGTGCGAGGCGCACTGGGGTGCCGCGGCGCGCGGCAACTCTGCAGTGCGAGAAGTTTTTCTTCGAGCAGTCGACGAAGAACTAGCGGGGCGGCTTGGGGTTGCGCACGGGCATGGTCTCTGTGACATAGCGCAGGTTTATGATAGTGTAGGGTGGTATCACATCGGAGCCGCAGCATTGCGCCTCGAGCTTCCTGCAGAGATCCTCGGGCTCGAACTCCAGCAATGCAAGGCAGTGCGGTGCGCGAGGCAAGCTGGGGCATGCGCCCCCCCCCCCCCGCCCCCCCCCCCTTCTGCCCCGTCCGCCCCGTCGTGCAGGGGCTGCGGGGAGGCGCGCGGTTCGGGAAGTGCGCCACCCAATATTCTGTGTCAAAGATCACAACCGCCGATGTGAACATGTCTCATCGGTTCTGGGTGGACAACCTCTCCCAGGCGGCTCGTGGCCCGAGGGTCAGCATGCGTAAGCAGATGACGATGTGCCTCCCCGACACGTGCCATAGCATGGAAGCAGCAGGTTTGAAGATGTCCCCCAAGATCGTTGCGATGTGCAGTCACATCGAGGATGCACGAATCACCGCTCGCATGTGGCCGCCCATGGATTCAAGTTGAAGTCTGCCAGCCAAGCCCCCTATCTCGGCGCCGACTTGAGTGGCGGGCGAAGGGCAGGCAAGGGCTACGAGACGACCGAGAACAACTAAGCACCACGCGATGTCGGTCAAGATCGCTAGATACGCTCGGACAGTTCGGCGGCGTAGGCTCACCAACCGGCTTGAACGGCAAGGAGCGTCGCCAGCAGGACTGTGTGCCCATGAATTCCACGGCGTTTTCGGGGGCCAGATGGCCTCCGTGCGTCGGCAGCTGGCCAGCGCATCTGCCCCCCCGACCCCAGGGCAGGTGCGTCACGACGCTCCTCGACCTCAAGGTGCCGCAGCGGGACCCAGCCGACCGTCTGCCCTTGGACACGCTGAGGATGTGGTTGGCCACGTGGGTCTCTGAACCTCATCTTCGAGTCAGCGTCGGTCGCACTTGGGGTAGGTTGGTTCAGGAGCTCACAGGCCTCCCCGCGGCTCAGCGGTGTCGTAGGATCCGAGGGCCCCTGGCGACGGTCATCACCTACCCTGCGAACGCAGGGTGGCATCCAGCAGCGGACAAGCCCTGGGACATTCCCGACGGAACGAGCAGCTGGAATTTCAATGATCAGACCTTAACTGGATGTGGCGCCATCGATATTCCCGAGATCTTCTATCAAGAGCTTCAATCCACTGTGCAAGCCCAGCTATGGGCGGATGCCGCCAAACACTTTGGCGGCGGTGAAATGGAAGGTGGCATATGTAATCATTCGTATCGGCAGTTACTCCAGCAACTGGAACAAGGGCCAGGCGGACCCCGTCTGGCAGGATTGATGATGGCGGCAGCGACGGGAGCCTCTTGGCCCAGGACCAGGAGGCAATCACGCTGCTAGCAGAAGATCGCTGAGGAATGCCCACGCTGTCGTGCCGCACCTGAGAGTAGCTTCCACAGGATCTGGGGATGCGAGTCTCGATCAGCCAACCCTGTCTACCAGTTGAGCGAGCAGTACGCCGGCAAGGCCTACGCCCAGGCCGAGGCCGAGGAGTGCTTCTGGACGAGGGGGATGCTGCCATCGTCGTGGGTCGCCGTCGAGGATCCACCCGACCGCGAGCAGTGGCGCGTTTCAGAAGGCACCGGTTTTATTGGGCTTGGACGAGGCTCAGAGGATCACCCCCTCAACCACTTCGGTGACGCCAGCGGTGGCCAGGAAACGCACCATCCTGGCCTTCGTCGGGTCGGTCTCGGAGTCGCCCTGTTTCGCACGCTCGATGGCGACATGCACATTTCACTCGGCATGTGGTCCGCACTCCCATGGGCTCGGTAAACCGTTGTGCGCGGGGAGTTGTACAGTCTGTGGGTGTGCTTGCGCGAGAGTGAGGGGCAGATTATATGAACAACGGGAAACTCCACAATCTGCTCAGGTTGGTATGAGTCTCGTTGGCTGTCCCCGTTCGGAGCCGATGCTGACCTGTGGTGGAAAATCGGACAGGAGATTGTCCGCAAGCCCGACCTGCATTGCACAACTTAGTTCATTAATGCTCACCTCGGAGCCGAGCACATGGTAGGTGAGCACGTTCCTAGGCAAATCATTGCAGGCAACACTGTTGCAGATGAGTTCGCCGCCGCAAGAGCTCAGGTTGCACGTTTGCCTGAGGGAACGCGCGCGCGGGTACATAGTGCTGAAAGTATGGTTTTCGCAGTGCGCACACACATATTACAGAGCACGCTTGAAGCAAAACATGCTGAAGGTCTTCTGTTGCAGGCTGAGAACGTTGGGACTCGGCGTAGGCAGCGTAAATATTATTCCGTGGTCGTCCGACCCCCTGCAGTCAGCGTGTGCGCAATGTTCGCCTCGTCGCACCACCTCGGCGAGATCGGCCGTAAATGCACACGATGTCAGGGGTCGACCTCACTCGCATGTAAGCATGAGTGGCTGAGCTCACCATGTTTTGATTTAGTTAGTGTGGACGGTTTGATTAGCAAACCCCCTCCTGGGCAAAGGGTGCACGTCATGGGGGGGTACGCTCACGGGTCTCACACTTTAAGGTTTCACACGGGGCTGAGGGTGTGGTTTTGCAATGTCTGTGGGAGTTTTGCAGCAGAACAGCTAGCACAGCTCGGTAAGGAATGCACCACACGCCTCGACGGTAATCGAATCGACTATCGCAGACGTATTCTCCAGGGTCTATGGCCCAAGGTCTACAGTAAGCGAGGGCAGGCCAGAAGAGCCAGGAAGCAGCGGGTTGAATCTGCTTCCATTCGTAACCGACACAGTCTACCCGTAACTCCGTAACTCCTCCTCGTCTTCCTCGTCCTCCTCCTCCTCCTCGCCCTCCTCGCCCTCCTCCTCATTCTCCTCCTCCTGCTCATCCTCCTCGTCCTCGTCGCCCCCCGCCGTCCACCCCCCTCCTCCCTGGTGGAGGTTCGGCTGGCGCCCGCTGCGCGTCATCAGATCGAACAAGACGGTCGAGACGCGCAGATCCCGCGCGGCCGCCCCCGCTGGGCCGCCCTGGCAGCGAGGAGGCCCGGCGGAGCGGAATCCTGGCTACCCAATGTGCACGCTGCCCCGGGGAACGGCAAGAGATGGGCGCCACGGGGAGGGAGGGAGGGGGGGGGGGACTTGTTCGACTTGGCATCGCCCAACAAGTGACCTAAGGGAAAACGAAGGCTGGCACAGCGCGCACACACATGCCAGCGTACCGACACGACGAGCCGAGAGCCCCGGTGACACCAGACCAAGAGGAGCCGCTACGTGGACGAGGGGGAAGAGAAGACGAAGAAGGGGAGGAAGACGATTAGAAGACGATTGCCGACCAGTCTGGAAATCTCACAAATGGGCAGCTGGCGACAGCAGAGACAGATCCTGGCCCCTTGGGCGCAAAACTCGCCATTTGTCGGGGAATTCGGGGGTTCCATCATTCCACCAAGCCACGATGCGGGGGGAGGGAGGAGGAGGCGGAGGGGGAAGAGGAAAGGGAAGGAAGGAGGAGGAAGCCACAAACCGCCACAAGATGGAGGCGTTTCAGTGGCAGTGCGCCGTCCAAGCGGCCACGTACCAAGACACCTACCGTCTAACTCTTACATCCCATCTACCCCTCACAAAATTATATCCGTTCCTTTTTCTCCCTTCTCAGGTATCCGGGTCCTACAGATGACAGCACCACTTGCAGGGCCACCAGGCTACGACGGAGCATCACCGCGACTCCGACAACTACACCTGACGCAGCACCAGCACCACTTGCACGGCCACCAAGGCCACGACGTCAGCAGCCAACCAAGCTTGGCATCGTCGAGAAAGTAAACGACAAACAACAGAACGCACACGGGTACGGGTAGCACCAGCACGCGACCTACTCGACCAGCACACGCATCACCAGCTCGACTCAGCTCGGCAACTGCTCCAAGCGCACCGCAGCGCACAACAACCACCACGACATCAAAATCGAACTCCCACGATGGCAGCACCAGGGGAAGCAACTGTGAGCGGCTCAGGAACTACGCCACCACCTTGGAGATCAACCTCGAGCCGCACTCCATGCCGAGGACCGACACCACGCCCCACTCCACTGTCGAGTGGAGCAGGCCTCGAGCGTTGGAGGATCAACAAGTGAGCGGAGCAGTGGGCCAACGACCACCCCGATACCTACTGGAACAAGGGCTACAGCAGCAAGGGCAACAACGGCAAGAGCAAGGGAAACTCCCCCCAAACCCTGCGACGACAACATCGGACCCGACAACCGCAGCCAGAAGTGCAAAAACAAAAACAACAAGGGCAAGGGAACGGCCAAAACACAACGCGAACAAGAGAACGCGTCTAAAAAGAAGTATACCGTCGAGGACGGCAACGACCACATCGTCGACACGATCAACTATGTCATGCCGATGTGGAAAGCATGCGCGGTCCGAAGGCCAGACTGAGAGTCACATCCAACGACCCAAAGCTCAGAGACGTCTGGAAGAAGATCAAGCTCATCGAGCAGAAGCGGTCAGCGACAGCAATCAGGAAGAACAGCGCTGCAGGACTACCTACTACAGATGCAGTCGCACATATTGCCTGCATCGAAGCCATGATCCTCAACATACTGCCCCCAGCCCAACAAGACAGGGAAATAGACAACACCACGTGGACCATGGAAGATTATTCATGACACTCCAAAACGCACCAGAACGACGTAGAGAAGTACGTGAACGAGCTGGAGAGCAAGATCGACGAGCTCAAGCCCCTACAACGCGACATCAGCATGGTCAGTGACGACATTTACAGCGACCCAGGTGCCGCCGACGACAAAGCCGAAAAAACACAAAGAGATACACCACAGATGAGGGCACCCACACCAGCTCCCCGAAGACAAACAAGGGCGGGGGAGACGACTGAAGGCCAGAACATTGGCATGCTACTTGAAACCTTGAGGGAGGACAACCAACGAATGGCCCACGGCATCAAGAAGAACAAGAACGACGCCAAGAACAAGATCAACGCTGAAGAACGGAAAATTGGCCGCTCACCACGAATTCTTCCAAACCGGGAACACGACAGCCCTGGACAAGACGGAGGAGGAGCTCGAGGCGATGAGGACTACCGCAAGGGATACACCGGAACATCGCGACCACGCAGAGACATACACACAATACAAAGCGAGCTCTGGATCGCGCAGCAGAAGCTTCTCGACAGCAAGAACGACCGAGCCAGCATACAGCAACAACTACGATAGGCGGAAAAGCTGGCCAAGGAAAGGCAAGCATGCTTACACATAACCAACGAGGCTGATCAACACACCGCCAGTATTGAAGCGCAATGGCTCAAAGACCACAACGACCGCATCCTGCTCTACCACAAATGGGAAGATGCGGAGGACAGGCGCCTACACGCCCAGAACGAGCTACATGACCAGGAAATGCACATGAAGAAGACGATCTGCAGCGTCCGTGAGGAGCACCAACAAGGAACCACCGACATCGAACGACTCGTCAGAAGAAGGAATGCGGAACAGGCCCAACACCACGAGCGGTACCTTGTAAATCCAGCGCGTGCTAACCGACACGAACGAGCGCACATGCGCAGCAAGCTGGCCAGAGCGCCATACGAGTTGAAGGGCAATTCCAACTCGTTCTCCAGCGCGCAGAGTTGGGCACGGCGGAGCAACATGAGGCGCACCTACACGAGATACAGATCTACCAGCAGAACGAGTCGGACTGGAGGAACTGGAATGAGGTGCACGAGAGGCGCACTGAGGAGGCAACGGAGGAGTACCACTATGCCAAACACGCTGCTGAGCTGGCAACGGAGCGATCGAACAACGTGGAGAGGCCGATGCGATTGAGAAGGCTTCTCCATACAAACACCTACCGATGACGAGGAGCTGCCTGCGTTCATGCCGCCTGTCGAACCTTTGCCCTCACAGGGATCTGAAGCGGATGGGGACCCAGCCAACGCAAACACCAAGTGACCAAATGACCAGGGACTCAGACGTGTATGGGGTATGCGAATCACAACAAGCTGCAGAGTAGCAACATCAATTCCCCCCTTCAGAACTTCCAGAACGGCAGGCGCATCATCGGCGGGGCAGTCAGGTAGTATCGACTGCGACTGCCCTACACCGATTGCCTGGACGTCGGGATCTGTAACACCAGGGCAGCCAACCAACGAGGTCATCTCGATCAAGCTGGAAACGCCATCCGAAAGGGCCAAAAGAGACGACTGCATCACAATCACTGAGGAGCTCACACCAAAAGCCAATCCACCACAGAAGAGGTTCATCGGCACGCCTGGGATATGATCCTCCTCGCCGCCAGCTCGCAAACACCCTGCACCTGCTACGAGGAGCGCAAGTGCAAGGAGAATGCGAAGGGCTACTATCGACCCCAAGGGGCCCCTCCAAGTCGTCCCCTACGGACCAGCAACCGGCATCTCGACCAGTGACGATGCAGCCCAGACAGAAGGGACTGCAATGGTAACCTACTCACGGTCGCGGGGCGGCGCGGATCCAATCAAGGACCGCGCTGCCTATGGTGAGTCTGGAGCACCACAATATTCACACAACCCAGACCAGCACGACCCACCGCAACGGGATGCCCGCGACCCGCAACCAACTACGGGGAGCTTACTTCAACTGGCAGAGCCGCAACCCAAAAAGGGACTAGCCATGGCACCGTTCAGGCGGACGTTTCAGGCGGAGTGCAAGGCCCCCATTCAGGGCAGCGGACAGACGGACGACGTAGTGAATACGCGACGGAGCCACTGAGCATCGACGCACCAGCACGGGCACGGGATGGGAGCCAGGAGCGACATGGCGTACGAGAGCGAGTTAAAGATGCGGGATGCCGACTCCAACCCCTACGACAGCCTGAGCACCTACCTGAGAATACGGCAGCAGGTCACAGCCTCGGCAGCGACAACGTACCTCACGCCTATGCTTCGGGACCTGACATCATGGTCTCCGCTACCTAGATCGGTCAAAGACTAAAACCACCCGACGACGAACCCTGCTCCGTGCGAAAGGGCCAGACACCGGGAAACCCCAACCACGGGCGTCAAGCGAGAGAAGCGGCTTGCTCCACCTTCGCCGTGACGGAACCGATGGCTGATGTCCTCAGACGCACCTCCCCGCCCCGTCTCACTACCGATTTTCCAAACCTGCACGAGCCTGAGACATTCCACCCAGCAGTCACCATGGCTTTAGAGCTAGCAACACCGAAGGTCCACGGGGCGATCAATCGGATCCACCTGTACACCGATGGCAAGCTCCAGACCGACTCGACCAAAGACGCTTAGGCAGTCGTCATCACCATCCAGGACGACATCGGCTTCGCTTACGTCGGCACAACGGCAAGTAAAACGACGGATGCAACCTCTACCTCTACGACCTCAGAGCTAGCGGCGCGAATATGGGCTTACGTACGGATATACTCACAAGAACACGTGCACAACAATGCGCCAGCAACTGTCCACACCGACTCCAACGTTGCCATGGGATTGGCAGACGGCAAGTGCACAACACGAACGAACTGCGAGCTGGCAACACTGATCAAGCAACTCTACCGACTAGCCTTGACCACCAACACTATGTACACCGACCATGCATACGCCCACACTGGACATCCATGGAACGAATTTGCCGATTCTGCCGCCAAACAACATAGCCCGAGACAAGACACCGGCCCACAGACACAATGGGCAGAAGCTTGACCAAAGAAAGGCCTGATCGCGGAACCTCCGACAACACAGGCGTCACCGGAGCACTTCCAGCCTGACACGGAGCAAAACTAGCAAAGAGGTGAACGTCGACCTCAAAACGATCACCTTCAACGTGAGAGGCTCCAAGAAACCTGCGCACACAGGGATGGAGCAGCATTGCAAGATCGTAAGGACCGAGGTTATCTACAACCTGCTGAAGGACATCAAAGTACACCTTATAGGTATGCAAGATACCCGAATACCGAGAACAACGAGGAAATGCACGGCGTCCACGTCATCTCCAGCGGGCACGACAACTACAACTTGGGATTCTCCCTGCTTGTCAACGTTGACCTGCCCTACGCTGAAAAAAAACGGAGCCAAAAGATACGTACGACCCAACCACATCAAGGTGCTGCACCAGAACCCGAGGATGCTCGTCGTGCGAATCACCGCACCAGGCCTGCGTAGAACGGTGGCAGTCGCACATGCCACTCACGGCCACTCAGGTAACGAAAATTCCGACGCCTTCTGGGCGGACCAAAGTAACATGACGCTGGAGTTCAACATCGACCTCCTCCTGATTGACGCCAAAGCAACAGCAGGGGCCATCGTCTCGGACTCCATCGGAGACTACGGCGAGAGACTCGAAGAAAATGACGCCGGCTGTCGTTTCCACCAGTACCTCGACACCATCAAGCTCACGGGCGTCAACACAGCGGTTGAGTGCAAAGGACCAATATACACCTACACAAACGGCAGCAAGAAGGAACGCACCGCCTACATCGTCATACTGACACGCAACATGGACACCGTGAAAGAAATCGCGACCATAAGCAGCATTGACGTGGTCAAAGAAGATTAATATCAGTTGCCCGTCATGATGCGGCAGACCTGCGTTGACATTTTCAGCACCAAACACGCCGCACCACGGCCTGACCCACGCTGATCGCCAACCCAATGCACCAGAAGATATCCAACGAGGGGATTGATAAGATCGGCCTGTCCTCCTGGGCGTACGGCGTCAACGACCACGCCCCCCACCACAACAAGAATGTCAAGGATGCCTCGGAGAAAACCTATCAACAAGAAGCGGTACAGGTACGGAAGCTATACATCACCGACATTGCGCTACGAGTACAGCGAGCATGTCACACCGAGCATGAAGGGACGCACCCAACTCTACGAATGCCGGTTTCTAGACGGCCTAGCCCGCATACCAGCTCACCGAAGCCACGATTCCCACCCCTACTGCGACACACGCCATGCACGACCCGACAAGGCTGACACACTTAATCTACAGAGGACTACCGTTCGTACGTCACCAGGCGGGACATGACGAGCTGCAGCTGGCCATCAACACCTTCTGAGGATACGAACCAACATCGACGAATTCCTCGGCAACTATGCTGACAACCTCAAGTACCTGAGCGACAGCAAGGATTAAACATTGGAATGGGACGGTGTTAAACATTTATTGAGGTTCGGTGGCGGCCACCACGAATGATGACGGAACACCGCTTCACTGTTGACGCCGACGGGAAACCCATCACCTGTGAGCAAGCCCAGGCTGCGGAATTAAGCCACTTTACCATCACCGACAGCGCCAATATTCGTCACTGGGACGAAATCGCCAAGACCTAAGACGAGCACGCGAAGGAGACCATCGGGCACCGCGTCAACGTTGACACCCCCATCGCCAACATTACCACCAAATATGAGTTGGCCGCCAGCTCTCATGATGCCAAACCCAGTGTATGGGGGTGCAGCGATTGACGGCTTCACGGTGGCGCGCCCTCATTGCGCGCGTGTTCGGCAGGCGCGGGTCTTGGACACATCTGCCGCAATCGCTGCTCGTCGGATGGCGCTGCTACGTTCTGATTGCCAATCTGAGAGGTTTGAGAGGGGGAGAAGCATATTGGGTGGAAGTCGCAGCACCCGGAGTTGTTTGTGCATCAAGGTACCCGGAAAGTTCAAGCAGTCACGCTTATGGCAGAATTCCCGAGTACCATCGGCAAAGTTGTTGCTACTTGCGATCGCGGTCAGAGTACTCGCGCATCGGCGGAGTTGGATCGCGCGAAGCTGCGCGCTTTGGCGGCGGATTCGAAATCTGGCACTTGCACGGGGCGAGAAAACTGCACGCGCGCGTCTTGTTGGGCTGAGCGGCGGAGGCTGCGCGAGCTGAGGCAGCAGCCCCTGTTCCGGGCAATCTCGGCCAGCTTGCGCGCCGGCGGCTGTCCTGCCGGCAACTCAGGGCGAGCGGCTCTGAGTGGCCCACAAAACGAAGATCGATCTCCCGCTCGTCCGTCGGAGATTGTTGATGCTGGGAGTAAGTGCCACAGTCAGCAGTTCAGGGGGCCTTGCCCGGACCTCTTCAGACCCCCCCCCCGTGGATATGACAACTTCGCCATCGGCAATGCCTTTCATAATTCGCGCCCCCATTAACGTGGCATGCTGTTAAAACCTTGTAAATCCCATTGCTCTGCCGGCACGGTCGCTACTAATTTGCTTCGAGCTCTCGCCGCT